>CM029655.1:9167421-9489921 GCA_017311315.1 Dendrocalamus latiflorus | reverse complement strand
GTAGCGGCCGAAAACACTATAGCAGTCGTGGTACTGTACCAGGTACTGTATCAGTCAAAAGTACTGTAGCAGTCAAAAGTCCTAACAAGATAAAAAAAGTCCCCACATCAACTGTACCACTGCATGCATGTGATAATTTAGTAGATTCAATTGTGAGAAAAATTATTGCCTATTGTGAGTGAAGTTACTGCCTGTTGTGAGGAAAATTATTACTTGCTATGTACTATGAGCGTTCGGTATTAACTTCACTCACTACCGATAATAACTTTGTTCACAATAGATGATAACTTGATTGTATATGATAGTAACTTCACAATGGGATGATAACTTTATGTGTAATCGAAAGTAATTTTCTGGAATAGGGTGGGTTGGTGGGACTTCACCATAGGGATAGTAACTTCATTCTATGTGGATGATAACTTCATGCGTAACCGAAAGTAACTGCAGGCTTTGCAAATGATAACTTGATCACATTCGATAGTAGCTTTATTATAATTAACAAACGCTAGTAACTAAACATGAGGTAGGTGGTGGAGCGGTTGGCTTGTTGAGGCAATTAGGGGTGCACGCTTATGTTACACATGCACGATGATTAGTGTGTGTGTATGTGTGCGCGTGTGTATGGGAGCATATCTAGCATAAATGGTCTTTTTAGTGCAAACATGCAAACACAGCCGTCGAATCTCATGGGGACAGTCTAGATGCAGGCGGGTGGGATGCCTCTCACACATATGTTGTGGTCGTGGCAGCCATAGTTGTGGTGGCCGTGGTCGAAGGTGGCCATGGTCGTCATCGAAGGCGGCGGGGAGGCTAGATCTGGCTCTGAGGGGGCCAGAGAGGAGGGAAGAGCTTGGGTCGTGACGTCGCCAATGTTGGGGGGGTCTGGGGGGCGGCACCGAGGGAGGCCAGAGGGGGCGGAGCCGGAGGAAGCTGGGAAGGGAGCCGTGGGGAGGGGAGGGAGTCGATGGGGGCCGTGCAAGACTGGGAGTTGAGGTGACAAGATCGGGTAGAAAAGAGATTGAGTTGTGTGGATGGAAAAGTATAGGCAGGGTGGGGGTTATGTGTAAAATGACTTTAAGTTTTGAGAGATTCCACCTGCATAGATCTGAGGTGTAGAAGGTGGATTCGTCGCCCCTAATTTATGTTTGCATGTTTACACTGAAAAGGCCATTTACATATGTGTGTGTGTGTGTGAAGCCTTTTCCATATTCTCAGGAGTACATACACCCACTTCTAATGTATCACTTAAACGAATATTTTATACCTCTTTATCATTTTTGGTATACTTGAATACTAATTCTAACATACTCCAATCTGACTTGGTTGATAAAGTTTCATCGGAACCTTTTATTTTTGCTATATACATTTTTTCATATTTAAAATAAGTACATACACAAATTATGTTATGAAAAGTGGACTTTGATAAAATTTTTCATAGAACTCACTTTGGAGTATCTTATAATCGTTATTAAAGTATGCACAAATAGATAAAGAGATATAACAATACTATTATACACACACACACACATACACACACACACACTACATACTCTCACTTCCAATGTACCACTTAAACGAATATTTATATCTCTTTATCACTTTCGGTATACTTAAATACTAATTTTAAGATACTCCAATATGACTTGGTTGAAAAAGTTTCATCAGAATTTTTTATTTTTGCTTTATACACTTTTTCATGTATAAAATGCGTACATACACAAGTTACGTTATAAAAAGTAGACTTTAATGAAAATTTTTATAGAACTCACTTTGAAGTATCTTATAATCATTATTAGAGTATGTTCAAATAGATAAAGAGGTATAACAACACTATCATACACACACACTAAATTCTAAAAGTCAATAGCATGAATTCTAAAGCAACATTACTTTTGGTCCGGAGGGAGTACCTCCGAAAGGATATCAAAACTAGATGTCACAGTAGGTTCAATTATTCAAACGCATAGTAGAAAGGTGAAGCAAAAAAAAAAGATCAGGTAGTTAAAAACGATGACGGTAAGCCAACTAGATTTATGTCCACAACATAAGAGGCAGCACACGCAGCAACCTCTGTAGAGGCGAATAGGACTAGGGAAAGGGCAAAAGACAGGGAGAAACAAAGAAAATTACAAGAGTACACGTAGGTACGATACATGCATCCCAAGATCTGATGATTCTCCTGTAGAGAGAAACACTTCAAATAACAACTAACAGGACAGAACCCTAGCTAGAATGCAGCACAAAGGTTGATCGAATAGTACTATCGATCAGAGGCGTTAGAATGGAGTGACGCCCATGCTAGAAGCCGCTGTGGCTGCTGCAGCGGCGGCCGCTGCGTAGAGACCGTCCTTGAAGAGCATGCATTCCCCAGCTCCGTCCTACAAAACACAAAAGAGATTAGAAGTGTGCTGCTCAGGTGTATGTGCGTTGGCTTCGATTCTACACGGATAGAATTAGGGTTTAGGCTCGCCTTACCTGGCTTTGCATGCTGGTCTTCTTCAGGCCCTGGTCCGGCATCAGACCGAAATGAATGTGCGGGAAATGAGCCCACTGAGGCATGCACAGAGAGGAGATAGTAAATATAAATTTGGATCATAAAGTGTGTGTACTATGAAAATATCCAAGATCGAACCCCATTCTCATCACATGTGTTTGAGAAAGAGAGGAGAGGTTTACATTCTTGGCAGCTGCACTGAAAGCCTCCCTGTGGGTGATGTCCGGGTTGCTGGCCTTGATGCGCTGTATCTCGTCTCTACATAGATAACAACCAATCATGCATGAGTAGTTTGTCAGAAGATATTAAGGGAAAAAATGATCATGCGAAACCACCGATCACTCACTTGATGAATCGGTTGTATGCCGAGGGAACTCTCTGCCTCTTCTCTGCAGCTGCAGAATCACAATAAGCAGCATGGAATTAACAAACAGCGTGTACTCCGGAAACGATCCGCTGCTTCAGAGGCAGCACGGATCAGGGAGAAACATCAGACTTACAACCTGGCCACTTTGGTGATCCTGCCGATCTTGCTAACTACTTAGGACTGCCACTGCGAGTACGAAGCAGTATGCTGTACGTGTTTCGTTCCTTATTCCTAAAGCTCTCTGTATTTTTTTTAAAAAAAAGCTACTTCTCCTATCTTTCGCACTGTGCATATTTTAACGTTGGGATTTGGGAAGAATTCCTCCGAAGACAAAAGGCACTATTGAGCTGATGTGCAAACTATTCAATCTCTTCCACTTGTTCGAAATCTTCATTGACCACCCAAAAGAATCCTTCACAGAGAGAGAGAGAGAGAGAGAGAGAGAGAGAGAGAGAGGGAATGCTAAAGAGGCGCTGTATGTGTTCTACCCAGAACAGTAAGCCGCACACAGCCTCTGGAGCTCTCCCTCTGCAATTGCTTACTTGCTTTGCTACTGTACAACCGGAGAAGGAGGAGAAGAATATAGAGAGGACTGAGAGCTAGGCGCTTACGCCTGGTCGCTGACGGCACGCTCTTCGGCAGCTGCGGCTCCCGCTGCGCAGCTTTGGCCGGCGGCATCGACGTTGCCGGCGTGTTGTTAGCACAGCTGCTGTTGTTGCTGCTCGTGATGCTGCTTACGTTGGCACTGACCTGTTCCGCCGTCAGTAGGCACGGCGGCGCTTGGAACGGCTGCTCATCCTGCATGTGCAGTAACATTCATATCCATCCAATCACTTCAAAGACGCAGTAAACACAACCCAACACACAACTTAATAGGCAGTAGAACAAGGGCATAGTAGGTATATACTAGGAGGCCGTGCGGTGAGGTGGGGGAGAGGAGGGCCTGGCCGAAGGGGAGCTGGTTGGCGGCGGCCGGGAGCAGGAGGCCGCGGAGGTTGACGGAGAGCAGGTTGGCGCAGTGGCCGCACCGCACGGTGACCGTCTTGAACAGGCTGCTGCACGGCACGCCGACCTGCACGCGGACAGGCGAGATTTTGAGAAAACGGTCGGGACAAGCTCCCGCAAATTGAACGGACGACGGCACGGCCTCGCGTACGCACCGCGAGGATGGTGTCGCAGAAGTTGCAGTGCACGTAGCAGAGCTGCTCCTGCTCGGCGGGGGCCTGCTGCTGCTGCGCGAGGTGGTCCAGCGAGATGGTCTCCGGCGCCGCGGACGACATCATGGGGCGCGACAAGCTGCGTGTACACAGTATACCGCCCCCGGGCCACGGCCGCCGCGCGCGCGCGTGTGGCTGCTGCTGCTGCTAATTATGGCTTTCTGCTGGGGGTGATTTGATAGATAGTGCAAGCAATGTTCTATGAGGAGAGACGGGAGTGGGGAGGGGATCTCGGCGAGTGGATCGGAGTGACGAGAGTGGGGAGGGCAGGGGGGGGGGGTTTATATACGGGTGGATCGCTTGGTCCCCCCTCGACGTGGTAGTATTTTGTGATGTGATGAGGTGAGGTGATTTGATTTGATGGGTACGTGAGTCGCTTGCTGGCTCCTGATGGATTTGATGCTTTGATGAGCCTGCCCGATTCGAGAAAGCCTCGGATCTGTTGTTGCGTCTGATTTGAAAGCCCGGGCGCAAATAATGGGCGGCCGGGGGGTTGTGTTTCCGTGAGCCAGCCGAGACAGAGAGAAAAGGGAATGTTGGTACCGGTTGTGGGTGCTAGTTTTTGGTTGAAAATAAATAGTAACGATAGCAAGAAATTGTATTTTAGAAAGAGGGCATGAGCGCACAGTGGAGAAAGTGAGGGAGATGTGTATGTGTGAAATTAGAGCGAGATGAGTGAAGTACGTGATGTGCATGTGACCTCTCACCTTATCTCTGGAGCAAGACGAGAACGAGAGGGGTGGGAAAGTCGCTTTCGAAAGTCGAATGTTCTTTTGAGCTTTTGTCTTTTAGTTTTTGTTTTGCTGAAAGTTAAAACAAACATGGCAGGATTTTTTCAAATGACTTTCTGAGCCTAAAAATATATGCGCCGTTCGTCTATATTGATATCTCTACCATTCATTCTTGTTTTAAAAAATATAGACAAAAGATATAAAATAAACATATATTTAGAAAAGGCAAGCTGGCTTTGGAAGAATGGGGGCGGCCTGCAAAGGCCACACAGCTCAGGCCAGTGAGGGGCAGATTGGGAAAGGCGAGGGGGCAGCAAACCCAAGCGTCCCGTCCCCCCCCCCTCTCTCTCTCAACAAAACTGGGAACAGTAGCAGCAACACTAGCCGGTAGCTAGCATCTTGGGACTGTTCATCTGAAAAGCGGGCAGGGCCGGAACGGGCGGTGGGGATCGGGGCCCCGGCAGATGCCTAGCGGACGGAACAAGTGGGCCGGCCGGTGTTTAGGCAGGCCCACTGGCTACCCGTTCCACGACGTGGTCTGGTCGCAATTTTACTCGTTCGGTACAGTGCCACAATGCTATTTTCTGTCACTTGCGATGGGTGGTGCTCGAATCTGATCGATTGTCCATCGATCACTGTGCAATCTTTTGTAATTTGGTGCACCGGTTACTCTCTGGCAACAGTCACGCCCACACGGCACACGCAAACAACAGTTTAGGTTCGAGCACATATATCGCGGAGACTTGTATTTTACGTACTAAAACGAGGTCTGTGTTCTGTTTTTGTGGGGTGCCTCCTTCAGTTTTGGTGCTATTAGGCTGCTAGCGCCTGCGAAACCTCGGGGCAGCTCAGGCAAAGTTACAGCATGCCGCGGCCATAACAGAATCCGCAGGCTACGTAGCTACCTACCTGGCGAATTGATTTCCTCCAATGTAATACAGATATGTAACCCGTCCTTTGCCTGCGCGAGCTGCACGCTGCTTGGAGATTCGGTCCCTGTGTCGATGTCAATGCGTGCCTAGCTCGTGGCTCAGTGTCTCTTGAAACCAAATGGTCCCCGTAACTACGTACTACTGTTCCGTAACTGGTGTCCCCCAGAGAGAGAGAGAGAGAGAGAGAGAGAGAGAGAGGGCAGCACGAGGCAGAGCTAGCACAAGGAGAAATACAGGATAGACTCGCGAAGGTAGGAATAGGATTCGTTGGGACCAGTTAATCCAAATGACCAGATGCGTCTCGGTGTCGTTGCTTGCATGTCAGGCAGCATGTACAGGGTGTGCGCTGGTTAGCTCGGCTAGCCTTGGTAAATATTTGCGTCGCCTTTAGCTCAGGTGCATGTCGGCATCTTGCAAATATGCACAGGCCGGCCGCGGAGAATGCCCAAGGGAAAGAGCTCTGCATGACACTGCTTATAATGCGTTGCATGTCCACGAGGAGGAGGCGGGCCTAGCTCCGGCCGCGCGCGCGGCCCCGGCACGTCCAGTTACGGCCAGGTCGTCGTTCTTAGCCATCTTTGCAGTAGTCTAGCACTGATCTTTTTTTTTTTTGCATGGGGAGGATCAACGTGACAGCAACGCGTTTTCGTTTTTGCTTTCGTTTGTTCATGCACGCACGCCGCTGCCGTTGGGCTTGGGCAAATTAAATCGTATGATGGTGTTAGACATGGATGTGATCCTGCACCAGGACTGCCGAAATGCGCCCCAAAAGAAACGGGCTTTGACAATTGGCAAGCTCGACCGTAGACAGAAATTTTTCGCTCTCTCTCTGTGGTGTACAGAAAGCGTACAAGTTCATAACAACTCCAGTTTTTTAACGTTAATTTACACTGCCGCACGAGTAGCTGCTTGGATCGAGGCATAGGGACCTTGGTGGGCTAGCTGCATGGTTTGAAGTATACACAGTTTAGCAGGGCAGGATAGCAAACGTCCATTGCGGTCCAACCATGCGTATGATCAAGGAGTACGTGTAGCCCTGAACATCTAGGTCAACTTAGCTTCATCCTTTATAGTTTCTGAGAGGATGCCATGAACAGCCTGGTAGGAACAAGGAGCTACGGGGCTGTTTGTGTTATGACCCTTAGTTCATATGGTTAAACATCGCCGATGGGATGACCGGGTGGCATCAGCATAAAGGAAGAGAAACTATAGATGAGAATAACTTTGTTATTTCTTACTTGGTTCCAATAACATACGACATCCCTCTTATATAGATGGACTCTCCCTTAACAGATAGAATTTAATCTCAATCATATCTCTAACAAATATAAACTAATATCATATAACTAATCATATCTCAAACAAATGAAAACTAATCTCTAACTCAAATATAAACTAATCTATACTTCCTAATAATAAATCAGTTTAGGCTCAGGGCCCATGCCCATAACATTACACCCCTCTCGAACATGCAGCTTGTCCTAGAGTTGCTAGGCGGTGGCCATGGTTGCAGTTTCACATCGACGAAGTGTAGCGCTTTTGGTTAAACGGTGCCTGCAAAAGATATTTTCTTTTTTCCCTTCTTTTTTTCTTTCTTTTTCTTCTTTTTTCTTTTCTTCTCCGACTCCTTTGCATCCTATTAAAGGCTCCTTGCCTTAGACGCATGAGGCACGGACTAATGTCAATGGAAGCAGAGGCGGTGATGGCGGAGGCTCCCTGGCGGCGTTGGCTCCGACTCCCCACCGACGATGGCTCTGGCTCTCGCTCTTGGGGTCGGTAGCCGATGGAGAGCATCCAGATGTGGCAAACGACGTGCGGCTGGTCGACGACGACTCCGATCAAGGCGCGACGGCGGCGTGGGAAGAGGCGATCCGGTGGCGGGAGTGCCAGATCCAACGGCGGCAACCACGGGATGGGCTGGCACGGCTGCGGCTCAAGACGATGGTGATGGGGTCTAGCAGTGGGCGCTCGTGATGGCGGCGTGGGAGGAAACAACTCATCGGCGGAGAGCCCCAAATCCCGCTTGGAGATACTAGACCATTCAACTACTGAGCCAAAAATCTCCAGCCGCCTTCGAGTTTCCACGGTGTTTGGATCTGGAGACAACTAAATCCAACGAAGTTGACCATGTGTGGTTGGGAAGATGACAACCGACGGCGATGAAGACGAGGGAGTCCTACACTGTGGCGAGGTGGGTGTGGAGCGTAGAGACCTCAGTGGCGGCGACATGGACGAGCGCAGTGAGGGTGACCTAGGCTACCGCGCGGTCGGCAGTGAGGTGGCCTTGGAGCACAGAGACTACGGCGGTGGATGAGCCGCCTCCATGTACCACCTGGCGGTGGTGCAGGATGTGCCGGTGGAGCTGGATGACAGCAACCCACTGGTCAAGATTAGACTGGGTGCAGGCAAAGGCATCACAGAGATGGTTGTGGATGATGAACTCGATGAGGTAGGTCTGCTCGAGGACGACATCGTGGAGGACCTCGCGGTAGAGGCGGATGGGGTAGATGCGGTCATGGGGGCGGATGCGGAGGCAGGGAGGATGCATTGAGGGATGAGCCAATAGTGGGAGCAGAGGAGGCGATGGAAGAGGAACCGAATGTGAAGGAGGTTGCCATGGCTGCACCAGTGTGCGATCTTGGAGCAGAGGTGCATCTAGATGTAATGCCACGGTTGCCTAGAGCCGCATTGTCGCATCCGCCTCTTCAAGTAGTGCCGCCACTATCACAGCGTGCGACTTGTACCTTGTGCATTGCCCTGGAAAGATACTATGCTGGCGTCGCTTGAAGTCACATCGCTGCCCGCGCTGTATGAAGGAGTAGCAGTCGTAGCATCATTGCCATGGCATGACCACCATTGCTTCTACCCCCTTGTGTCGTCCAAGATTGTGTAGCAACAACTGCTTGTGCCTTCTCCTTTGCTGCCATCATCTTCTTCAATATGCTCTCTATATTCTTGAGTCCGGTGGTGATTTCTTTACAACCGTTGCAAGGATGGCCGCGTGGCGTCGGCATAGAGGGAGAGAGAGACAGTAGATGAGAATGACTTTGTTATTTCTTGCTTGGTTCTAATAGCATGCGGCAGGCCCCTTATATAGATGGGCTTCCTCTAACAATAGAATCAAATCTCAATCATATCTCTAACAAATAGAAACTAATATCATATCGCTAATCATATCTCTAACAAATAGAAACTAATCTCTAACTCAAATAGAAACTAACCTCTACTTCCTAATAATGAATCGGTTGGGTCCAGGGTCCACGCCCATGATAGTTTGGTTCATGGTCCAAATGAGCCAATTTATTTTGATATAACTAAAATCTGAGCAAAGCTAAATATTAGCAAAAAAGAATGTTATTTGGATTGTGATCAAACATTCAAACTAAATTTTGGCGTTACCAGAATTATGGTGAGTGATTTTCTTGCCCTTGGATTTTCCACATGTGACATTGGATTTCTTTGGTGTTACCAAATTTTCGTGGATGTTACTAAATTTTGGTAGCAAACCAAACAATAATTAATTTTCATCGGTGTTACCAATATTTGGTTTAGTTTTTAAGGGTAGCAAACCAAACATCCCCTACATCTTATTGCGGTCACCTAACGTGTTCTAGTGGTTTATATCGGCAAAACCTTTTTTTTAAAAGAGTATATCAGACAAACTTACAAGCATAGGGATTGATCTCACAGTTGTACAATAAGATCCAAAACCGCATCTGATCACGATTTATCATCGATGTTCATTGGAAGATTGATCTATCATCTATGATGTGATCGGATGGCTATGAACTCAGTTCCCAGTTCTCACGTGAGGACAATGCTCGTAAAAATTATTACTTCCTAGCAAGCTAGTGTATGAGAATTAAAGAAACGATGCGTGAGCAGGGGCAGACCCATCGGGGGTCATCATGGCTGGCGCCCCCCTACCGCCGGCCGGCCCGTAGTACAGCGTTTCTGCATCAACGGAGAAGCGGAGCCGGGTCTTTGTGTCTGTGTGTATTAGGCTGACGGTGTGTGCTATCGTCAGAATCCGACGTGATTAGCTAAGTTTAAACTAGCGAACAATGAAGATGACGCGGGTAGGGCCAGGCCGGCGACGAGTTTTCGGAACTCTCGTCGTAGGAACTGGGGATATTCTTTTGTCGGCCGTTTCCTTTTGGCCCAAGGAACCCGTTCCAGGCATTGCTAATCGCCATCCCAATCATGGTGTTAATTGTGAGAGGCTTGGGTTAGATCATCTATAGTACTACACCCCAAAAGTGTCTGAAGTGTGCGCTATCCTTAAATTTGCTTACCACTGGACGAGTAAGTTGCGACATTTACATTGAAATCAAAGAACAACAGAAAAATATTGACGACGGGCTCGGCGTGAGGCGGTGACGCTTCCTGCTCTTGAGGCTCTGGAGGAGGATGAGAAGGAAGAAGACCGTGGCCAGAGAGAGGAAGAGGAAGGAGAGCGTTATGGTGTTCTCTATGGATAGATCTTAGAGCTTGGGGTTGGGGAGACGGGAAAGGGGGAGCAAATCAGTAAATGGTGCTCGTGGACAGGTGTGTCACATAGCACGGTGTTTGTAATTTTGAGTGATTAAAAAAAAGAGAGGGAAGTGATGGTGAGGAGCGGAGCCTCTCCGACATTTGAAAGCATATCTCGCGCTGCAGGTCCAATCTTCTGTTTGTCTCTACCCACTCTCGCAACCTGCATCTTGCCGATGGCAGCGATTTCCTCTTTAAAGGCTTCACTGATGACCACCCCCGCTCCGGCTCCGTTGCAGGTGAGTGGCTTCTTTGTGGCTGCGATATCGACCTCCTCTCCTACGGTTTCGGTGAGGATGAGGAGCTCACTGCGATGGGAAGTGGGCGCCGCTACCCTTCTCCGGCAAAACGTGACGTGTATCATAGCTCTAAGATAGCCCGCTATAGCCGCAATAACGTTTTTCTATCTCTTATCGGCAGTGTGGCAGGCTACCGCAGATCAGCAACTCAGTATTTGATAAACCAATGAGTTAAGTCTTATTAGCTTCTCCTAAATTTTGATCCAAGTCTACCACCATGTGCATGGTATGCAGCAAATGGAGCCGGATCAGGTCCAAGCAGCGTAGAGGCGTGGAGCTAGCTGTAATGTAAAAATGATGGCTTACAGCCAAAAGGCGACCATAGCCTAACAGAAGGCCTCAGACAGAGCATCTAGAGTTCACTTCCTTTGCAACTTGTAACGTGCCTAGCCTGCCTATAGCATCTTTAGCACTGGTAAAGCGTCGAAGGCAGAGAGAGAAAAGCTACTTGTACTGCACTATGATTCAAAATAAAGGGTAAAAGAAGAGTGAACGCGCCTGCATGCAGATGCAAGCGTGAACAAAAAAAATGTTACACGAGGTCAAGCCGGCGACAGAATTTCAGAGCTTCAGCAGTTCCAATTTGGATACATGCGGAAGTTCCCCAAGAATTCACATTGCCCATCCATTTCGGTAGATTGTGCTTGCAGCTGTTTCACCCAATACAAGCTACAATACATTTACTTTGCGAATCAATTGGCCTTCCAAATCTTTGATGATCTTATAGCACCGGTATGGCAACGAAAGGGTAAATTGTACCTTTAAATTCTTCCTCTAGGTATTCACCAATTCATCATTCCAATCGTTATGAGAAGTTATGAAGATTAAGAACCCAAAAATTTCAAAAAGTCTCGGTGCTACAATAATTTTCGCTCAACAATGAAAAAATTTACTATTTTTGATCCAAAAATCATAAAACTTTTGATTTGTAGATCCAAAAGATTTAAAACTTGAACCAAAGCTAAATCATGACCTTAAGAACCCATCTCAACTAAAAAACTTAAAAGAACTTAAGAGAATTAGAATTTTTTGGTTCGTGTAGCTTTGCTGCACCAAAGCCAGACGAAAACCTAAAATTGAGATAAATCTCAAACTAAAATTCAAAACCACTTAAAATTTGGTATGCATCTTTTCTAGGATGTTAAGCACCCATTCCAATCAACGACCAAGAAAATTGTTACAAAAATTTTGATATTTTTTGTTTGAAGGAAGATTGCATCAAAACCGGGCAAAAACAAAAATGATAAATATGACTAGCTCATGGGTGTATGATGGTCAAAATAACTCTAAATGTATTTTCACATGTCACAGTAAATAAGAACACCAAAGAAATTAAGGCAAATATAGCTGGATTAGGAAATCACTCGAAGAAGGGGGAAAAAAGCAAAAAACCAGTTTTCTTCATGAATTTGCCAACCAAATACCTAGATGAGAGAAGATTAATTTTCAAAGATTATCTCTATCTCTTACACGTTCTTGCATAGCAAGATAAAAAAAGAGATAGAGAAGAGCAAAAACCAACAAAATCAATCAACAAAAGATAAATCCATAGGAGATGAACAATGATTGGTATATTACTACTTAAGGATGAAAATTTTATAGCACTCCATATGAAGAACAAGGAAGCACACCACATCACTTAACTTCTCTCGAATCTTAACCCTAGAGCTCATGAACTCAATGAGAGTATGGTTGGATGATTAACTAGCAAATCTTCATCTTAATATGTTAAATAGATACACTAGCTAGCCCTATCTAACTCTTAGTGGATACTATCTACTTAGCATATATGAAAAACCCGATAAACACTCACACATGGGTTTTTAACTCACACACTACACCTATGCATGTTTTTTAAAAGCATATGTTTGAACCCGCTAAGTCCTTAGTCTTGATCCAATTTAATTTTTTTAGCTTCTCCTTGACCTAAACCACTTTTCTAAGCGATGTGGTTTTGATCCATGATAGTTTTTGATGTTTTTGGTTAACTTACCAAAATACTCATGACTGGATCTTATCTTCAATTGCAAGCTATCGCTGTGCTTGCTATGTGTAGGTGCACCACTGTTTTGTTACGTGTCAGCAAGTCTCTCCCGTTATGGTTCCACTGGACCACGCGTCACTTGAACCGATCAAACCATATGGTGCAACCCATTACTTAAATTTCTCTTCAATATTTCTCACCCTTCTTGCGTTATGCTTGAGCTCATCCATCGTATCCAGCATCCTTGATCATTATGGGCCTCGGCTCCTCTATAAGCGCAGCCCTGATCCTCACCATTGACCATAGTTGACTTCAAACAACCTCACACATATAAAGACCAAGAAATCAGTTTCGGACACAAGTTCTTCACAACTTAACCTACGCATGTTCGTCTCGCATGGTTAGCCAAGAGATATGCACCACATTTACCACATAGTCACACTCAGTCAGGTAACAACCAATCACTAGAGAATGGGAGAAATCGGCACCACCGGTCGCCTTCGGTCTACCATCTTGCCGAGGCGCCACCTGGTCCCTGTTGCTTTGCGCCCTCGTCGGCCAAAGGAAGCTTAAGTCCACCTGATCAGTATGTACTTTGCTATAAATTTCTTTTAATAGACCATTGAGATCAGATGATGTATTTTACGAAACCGACTAACTTTTGTTTGTGATTTCACACTCAGTTCCTTCAGTTTGCTGCAAGTAACTAATATTATCATTATGATTCTTCATGTTGGTAAGCATTTTGATCACTAATTTTTCATCATCATGCATTGTCATCAGTTATGTTAAAGTATTGATATTAAAAATTATCAGATATATTACTATTTAACATTATATTATTTAAAGATTATATATTATTATATATAAAAATTAGTGAATTTTAATTATTTTTGTTCTAGTTCCGAGAGTGCTCTCTGATTCATAACTGAGCGGCGCAGACCATGCAAATGTGGCACCCCGCTCTCCGCCCCATGAACGCCATCGCAGCACGCCAACATGTTTACATTTTGCACAAGCGCAAGAAACAGACATGAGACATCCATATCCAGGAGATGTGACAAAGAAAAAAATTTTAAACCCCACAGAGAGAGAGAGAGAGAGAGAGAGAGAGAGAGAGAGAGAGAGAGAGAGAATTTTTTAACCAATCGAACAAGTAAATCAAGGGCAAAATTCCTTCCTTTACATGTACCACTACCAGTGAGAGAGGGGGAGAGAGAATTTTTAACCAATCGAACAAGTAAATCAAGGGCAAAATTCCTTGTTTTACATCTACCACTACCAGCGATTGGAGCTAATAAGTTCTACACGGTTAGGAATACTGACTTGAGTATGGTCAGAGAGGTTGATCTGATGAACCGCCGCTGTCCCTGACCCGAGGCCGAGGAAGCGCCGGCGACCAGCCCAGGGCCAAGCAGCGACATGCGGCAGGCGGGGGAGGGAGGCGGTGCGCGGTGAACAGGGCGGCGATGCCGCGTAGGGGGGGAGAGGCGGTGATGCCGGACGGCCGTGCGGGGGAGCCGGCGAGGGAGCAACCGAGCATGGCGGCGTGGACGCGAGTCCGATCGGTTGGCGCGTGCGCGACTTGGGCTTAGCCCATTAGGGATCAATCGTTTCGACCCGGACAAGTAATACCACGGAAGTCCGGCTCATTTACTAATACCCATGGACGTCCGGCCTGGGACATAATACCATGGACGTCTGGCCTAGCCTGGCTAATGAAGAGAAACTACGAAGCCCACGTCGGAGTCGCTGCCCCGTCTACTGGCCATCCAAATCTTCGATGGGCTAATAATTGTACTGTTTAATCAGACGAATTTTAACTTGTCTGGTCCCTAGCCGAACGCAGACTACATACTCAAGAGTCGAAACACAGTATCAGGGCCCAGATTTGCACGTAGAGGCCAAAATCATGTCACGTCCGGACATCACCCTGCAGCCACGGCCCGGTGCACTGCCTGATGTACATATACGTTGACGAATCGCGATGGCGCCGTCGCCGCACGTCCACGCCTCGCCTCTGCCTCACCTGCAACCGTAACGGCGTAAACCCAGTGACCCATCGTGGCCGGCGTCTCGCGCGCCTCTCTGATCTCAAGCAGCCACAGGCCAAAAAAAACTGTGCTGCGCCAACGCGGCATTGCGTGAGTTAGCGCATACATTGCGCCGGCCTTAACTCTGAGTCTGTTGTTTTACTGAAGTTTATGGTTTTTGACTATGATTTATAATTTTTAGACTGTTTATATGAGAGATTACAGAATAACAGAAACTCACGTGCGATTTTTACCGATATAAATGAAGTCGGTACAGTATATACTACAATTAACTAGTAGACTCTATACTCTGTTTAAAAGCTAGTTACTGTAGAAAAGCCGAAAAACACCTTTTAGAAACTGAAAAGAACAGGCACCCTATCTGTCGATGCCCTTGTCCTACGTCCTGTTGCTGTTGGTACCTGGCAAAATGGTACCCTAGAATATTCCACGATGAAATGCTACAACGCTACCGTGCACTTGCGGACATATTGATAAATTATCATTATGGGATAAAGATTGCCAACAAGCATTTCTGGCACAGTTGTCACGAAACAATGTGCTATGATATCTCTTTAACATCTATCTATTTATTTACCGCTTTCCTGCACATAACCTCTCTTGTGCTTTCTGTTGGTAACTACAAAAGTAACACATGTCTTCACAAGAAAAGCAGTCAAATGAAAATGTATATGTATCAACCACCAGCAACAATCCTCAAAGGAAAAAATCATCATTGCTGGAAAAGGAAAACCACAAGATAAGTCTTCGATAAAGGATTGGGGACAAAAAGATCGACACCGGCCACTCCAATGAACCGACCACAGGGAATACATCAGCTTAGAATTAAATCTACTCATATCATAAGGAGATGCTCTCATTGGGAAAATTGAAGCATTACAAAGAACCATTCAAGTGTCATCTATCCCTGACATAAAGACAAGTTTGAATCAAGAGCGGAACTACTGTTGCAGCAACCCTAACGACATCTCACATGTCAGGGGCTGGTGGTAACAATCAAGGTATGTGAGAGGTCAAGTTTCCGACCTAAAATAAGTGTTGTCAGGAAGCAATCTGGAATTTATTTTTATCTCTTTTCAAAAAATTACAAAAAATGAATAAAAAATTAAAATACACAAAAATCCTTCTCTCTATTAAAAAAAAGAGAGATATATCTCCATTCTCCTTGGGGGAATCATGTAATCTCAAAATTATATCCACATATATGGGTTTTACTCACATATATTTACTTAGGCATGTTTTTCAAAGTGCATAAGCCTATTTTCACTAAATCCTTAGTCTTAATCCATCTTGATCAAACCAGCTCCACCTTGACCTAAACTGCTCTCCAAGACGCCGCCCACGCGCTACGGTTTTGATCCAAAGTGGTTTCTGGAATTTTGGTCCAACTACCAAAATACCTCTCGTTGACCCAGTCTCCATTTCCTATTGCAAGCAATCATCATGTTTGTCACATGTAGGTGCACCACTAGCTTGCTACGCACCATTAGCTTGCCACGTGCCGCCAAGTTTCTTTCATTCCGGTTCCACCAAACCACGGCTCCCTTGGCTTGTCCAAACCACATGATGTAATCTTGCCATTCGAATTCGCATCCAACATTTCCCGTCTTTCTCGTGTCATCCTTGAGCTCACCATCTCACCTGGCATTCTTGATCGTTTTGAGCCTTAGCTCCTCTATGAGCTTAGTCTCGATCCTTACCATTGACCATGGTTGACTCAAAGCGACCTTGCACATCTAAAGACAAAGAAGTTATTTTTGGGCATAGGTTCTTCACAATTTAACCAACGTTAGCCAAAACATGCATCATACACCTTTAATGCAACGACCTAGATCACCTCAACTCAATCCATGACTCAATTTCCCAAAAACCTGTTTTTCTGCAAAGTCCGGTAGTACCGCATGCAACATATCAGTACTAACACACTGATGTACTACCGTTCTCTAAACCGGTACTACCGTACCTTCCACTGCCGAAATGGATTTCTTTGGAAATAACATACCACCGTGTAAAAACGGTGCTACCGCGTTGCGGTATGACCGCACATGCCCAGCGGTATTACCGCCCTGCGGTATGATTGCACAAATACCTGTGGTACTACTGTCATGCGATATGGCCGCGCCAACACTTGCGGTACTACCGATTTTCCTGATAGTTTTAGAAAATAACCCAAACAAAATATGATATTTACAAAATTACTTAACCACTCTACAAAACTTACAATGATTTGTTACAATATTATTTTAAACTTTCTCATGTGGTCCTTCACTTTGTCCTTCACTTTGGTGCCGTAGTGTACTGGCGTCCTATGCAGCGGCATATCTGGATCATGGCTGGGTTGGCAGCTTCTAGGACTACGGATTGACTAATCCGGTATTTTGTGTCGAAAGTCTTGTAGCTCCAGGTTTTCACAAAATTAATCAATTTGGGACCACTGGATATTGCGGGCTACTGGATATATGATGATCATTTGAGAAATGTTGTATGTGCTAGCTGTATCTAGCTAGACCCATCTATAGGAATTGACATTGCATCATTACCTATGCGTATCCGTGATTATTCAACTCGTCATATCCAGTTTTTCAAACATAACATTGTTAGGAGTAATCGATGTTTGATGTGTCTAACTCCACCTTTCGTTTTAACTCGAGAAATCGGTAAGAACGGTCATAGCAAGACACAAACTGAATTTTCATATCACCGGACAGAAGTGACAACGCTGGTACCTAACGCTCATCATCTGATACTGATATGCTTAACCTGAAGTTTCAATACTTCCACCAATCTTCATTAACTTAAACAACGACCGCGTGACCTCCGCAGAAAAGACAGAAACCAGACAATTATTCTGCATTGTGCTTCTGGGTTAACCAGGCTCCGTACCTACCGTGACCCTTCGCTATGTTTGGTGTGTTATGTACTTTTTTCTGTACTAAAAATACAATAGTTACAGGCTCTCTACATGATGGATGGTTTTTATGTACGTTTTTTTTAAGATAACAACAGATAACGAAGATGTCGCTATGAACAGCGTATACGATTTTAGACTCAAAAAATCATTTAGAGAATCTGTTTTAAGAAACTGTCGAATCTATTTTGATTTTCGGAGTAGTTTAAGAAAAAAAAATAGGGCCTATTACTCGCCCCAGGTATGTCCAGATGTCCTGCTCATCTACACTCCCCAGGTGTCTCGCCTGTTACCTCCAAACTTGCTTGGACATCCTGGGAAATTTCCGACGCTACCTAGTACACTGCACACGAGCAGCAAACTGCAAAGCAAGATCCAGCAGTAACAATCGAAAAATAAAGGCATTTTGTCGACTTGTCAGCCGCCGTACGCCGAAGGGCTGACCGGTCGACACGGCAGCTCTGTGGATCCTGCGTTCCTGCCTCCGAGCCAGGACGCCGTTGAGTCTAGTCACTTAGCCAGTGGTCCCCGACGAGTGTCTCAGCTGAACTGGCCTCAGTTTTTAGTTTCTAACCTTTTAATTTTATTTTTATATGTTTTTTTTCGTGAGAAGACAATATATTTTTTCTATTTTTATTTTTTAAAATTTAATTACGTTAAAAAATTAATAGCAACTATAATACTGAAAAAACTTAAGCAGCGAAAAAACTAAAAACTTAAACTTTAGACTAGAATGAGCACTACCTAAGTTTTTCACCTTGTTGTAATGGTCTCGCACTCCGGCATGCGGCTGATACTTGCAAGTGCAAATGGAGTACCGGTAGGGGTGGATATCGAGTCAACTCCTCGTCTTATCGAGTTTTTCTTAAAATTGACATAGTTCGATTCAATATCATTTTACATATAATTTGAAAGTATTTTTAGAAACGAACTAACGAGCCGAGCCGAGTCGAGCTAGAGCAAAATTCAAATTCATTTGAAATCAACTTATTTTAATATTTAACCAATTAACAAGTATAATTGAAACAATTTTGAACCGAGCCAACGAGCCACACTAACGAGCTTTTTTTCCACCCCTAAGTACCGGCACGGGAGAACGGCCGTACTACTTAGTACCTGCCTCCCTCGGTTGCTACCTCCCGTCGCTTTGTCCCTTTCTACCGACCTCGAAGGCTCGAAGCACGACGAATCTGTCGTCTCTGTGGTCCTTCCGAAACCTGGACGGATTTGTGTGGCCCTCCGTAAAATCTTTCCGCGACCTGTAGCTGTAGGCTGAACGTTCAACGTGCGATTTATGTACTCGCAGGCAGGCGCCGGCCGAGCACGACGTGCACGGGGCATCAGGAAAAGGGGTTCGTCCTCCGGGTAAAAATGGCTTCAAAACAGGGCAGATTGTCCGGTTTCTGCCGATATATATATAAGAGTCTCGCGTGAACGCTCTTAGGCTGTTGATGTACGTAACGCCGTGAAAACCCTCTTGAGATATTTCTGAGCTGCAGATGGAAAACGTACTAAGTGGTACTAGTGATTTGATTAGACGGGCTGCCCAATGGTTTCCGAAGGCTCGGTTACATCAAAACGTAGTCCAGCAAATTGAGCCTTTTGTGTGCAGAACGAAACGTCATCTGTCTATCGACGAACATCTTGCGCCCAATACAACAGGAATACCTGCATACCGGGACGTTTCAGTTCATCTGGCGATGCTTTTGGACAGGGCAGTCGTTTTGGCATGTATGTTAGAGTTGTCCGTGTCGCCTAATCCGTGTACACGCGCCGGAAAGCAACCATTCATGAGCCTCAGATAGCGGGCAATCCATCGACAGAGCACTGGAAAGCAACCATTCATGAGTCTGAGGTCAATGTTATTTTCAGCTTTTAAAAACTGTTTTTCAACTTTTTACAGTAATTAACTTTTAAACGGAGTATTTTTTAAGATAAAGTTTACTAGTTAATTATAGTACATACTTTACTGACTTCATTTACTTTACTGACTTCATTTATATCAGCAAAAACCGCACGTGAGTTTCTGTTACTCTGTAATCTCTCGTACAAATAGCCTAAAAATCACAAATCGCAATCAAAAGACACAAGCCACAGTCAAAAAGAACATGCCCTCAGATAGCGGGCAATTCATCGACAGAGCAACAGTCACCCAGGACCCGGCAGGTTCGTTAATCTCGGGATCAGCCACGGGGCCGGTGGGACGTGGCGTATCACTAGTTCACTGTACTATTTTAAGAGTAGCCTAACATCGGCACCAGCATGCACATCACATGCGCATGTTAGCCTCCGAAAAATAAACTATACTAAGTACATACGCCATTGGTAAATTAGCGAGGCAGGCTTTTACTTTGTAGACGACGAGACAACGGTGTCTTCAGTGTCGTGTGCAACTCTTCACTGGGTGAGTCAGCAGCCGCGAATGTTCAACATGCAAAGCTGGACGCAGGATGGTCCATCACGACCATCACTGAGGCACGAACTGATGCACACATGTATCTTCGCACTAGCTCGTGCCTAAACATCGTATCAGGTGTTATCTCCTTTTTTTTCGTTTGGCTAATCGTTGGCATGAAAGGTACATCTGCTTATCTGAAGCCATCCTCGCAGAACCAGAAAAGATTATCTGAGGTGATCAGAATCCTTTAACAAATCAGTCTTTTGGCCCCTTGAGACCGAAGTGTCGAACGGCATTCAGCGAAAAAATGTGTGGGAAGGCAATGAAGCGTGTCTAACCGGCGCAGCTTGTTACTGGCCTAGGAGAGAGCAACTGGATAGGATCCAAATCTTGCGTTTCTGTCCTAGATGTGTTCCGCTTTTAAAATCATACAGGCACACAGGAAGTTGCATAAGTTTCTGGCAACACACTTCAGATTTGCTCCCGGAACACTTAATTTCGTGGTTTCTGTCAGGCCCCTAGTTTTGCAGATCATCAACCGTACCGGTTGAATCACAGGTATACATGCGAGTTTGACTGTTCTAGTGCTTCACTGGAACGTGCTTGAATGGCTGAGACCACGTGTGTCAGATAAGGTGCGTGTGTCCCAGCCAAGCGTGAAAGTTTCCTTTTGCATTCGATCTGATCCAACTCAACAGTTTCAGTTCTCAAGTCAGTAATTATCAGGAGAGATGAAAATTTCCATCTGCGACCAAAGGTAGCACGCATGTTAAGTCAACTTGAAGAAAATGACAGTGCAGGCTAGCTATTTTCCTCAACGAATGAAAAAACAGAAGTGCGTAACTCGTAGTTGTCGCAGAAAGGGAACAGAGCAGCCTAGCCGAATGGGTCGGGTACGGTGACCTTCATCTCCAGCCGAGGGAATCATGGACCGCACCCGTCCGAAGCACGCCAGCAGCCATTGGCATTGTTCTTTTTAGTTAAAAAAGCTAAAAGCTTAAACTTCACTAATACAAATAAGTTGGTGATCAGTTGGACTTAAAAGCTCATGGCTTATGACTGAAAACACTGTAGCTAGCTGGAAAAAATACTATAGCTGACAGATGCTTATTTAGCATAATTAAATTTAAAAAATTTAAAAATATAAAAAATATGTTAGCCCATTACGTATAATACAAACAAATACGGAAAAAAAGAACCGGCTAAAAAGCTCAACAAAAAGCCAAAAGTTCAGAAAAAGACGAAATTTATGAATAGTGCAAAATAAGCTGAAAGCCCGAAGCTTAAGCCTAACCGATCACTGCCTAAACACCCTTTTTAACTGATTTTTGACTTCCACTACTTTTCTGCAAACGTGGCCCCACCACCAAGACCTGGTAAATCCTAGCCAAATCCTAGCACGAATCTGAGTGGACAGGACGGAGCCACACACCAGGTAGGATAGGCTTCAGCTCGAGGTGTAGAAAAATATTTAGTGTACAGCCTGAGTAAATTCAGTCCAGTCTGGGTAATATTTTTGTGGTCCAGTCTAGATAGCCTAAATCATTCCACTACTGAGCCCGGGGCATAACTAAATTCTGGCTCCACCACTATAGGTGAATTCAAAATGGCTTTTTGTTGGCTTATTGTCGAGACCCGAATCTGCTGATCCGGACTCTCTTGTGTATTCTACATCAGTCCAGAATCACGATAGTACACAGTATAAACAAAAATGAAATATCGACCATATCACAATTCACTAAGAAAAGACTCAAATATTATTAATTATCAGAGTTGCGACCTTATAGCTAAACTTACAGATAATAGCATTAATGGCTTAAGACACTAGCAGCGGAAAACAAAAATAAGCATATTAGCCATTCGACATGCCCACAGGCAATCAATTGCGGAGCGAAGTCTTAATCTGCGAGGTCGTTAAAGTATCCTCCTTCAGGTACCTACTGCTGATCTGGTCCTTCTTCCTCAACTGAGCAAATATAGATATAGCCATGAATACATAGAGTACTCAGCAAGTCGTTTGTAACAAAGATACAATATAGTATGCAAGGCTTACCAATGGATGGCGGAAAAGTTAATTTGCATAAAGCAATAATTTAAAGTAAATACAATAAATAAATTAAAAGTGAAACTTTGAAAAATGATTAATAAGTAAATAATCAAAGGAATGGAGAGTAACCACAAGTGAACTGACTATTCACTCCAATGAACCACCCGTGAACTGCCATTCACATAATGAACCACTAGTGAATCAACCATTCACTTTCCAACTTAACCCATCCAGATTTTTATGAAAACTCTAGCCCTTGTGTGAAATCACTGAGCATTGTCTATAATCAGGGACATAGCTATTCGAATAATTTTACACTATGCAGAGGTTGTATAACTTTACCCACATGATATGACTATCTTGTAATGTCACCGATATAACACGCTTCCTTAGATTTGCCGACCAAAAAGATCACAACGAGGTCTTTATAATGTTCAATCTCAACCCAATTCCACCACAATAAGGTTTCGCTATCCCAGCCCCCTTTTTGTGCCAATGTGGATCCATGGCTACGACCACATCACATTCATCTCAACGACAGAAGTGAAATTAAAACATCACAAATTAATCAGTCAGGTATATCCTATACTAGACATGTTGTCGCACGGTAAGGCTCAGATCAATGGCGCACAAAGTTAAATCTTTAAACATTACCCAGACGAGACATCCACATCCCTTAAAGTGAATCTACACTTCCCCCTTTACTAAACGATCACTCGCCCAAATGAAAACCAATTTTGTATAACCAACAAATTGACACACCAATGTCATGACAAACAAATTTTATCATTGTGGATACAACCACGATTCAATATCTTATTAAGTCAAAATTAAATATTTGATCACATGTGATGATAAACCTAAAGTGACTATACGCATATCTAAGCAATGTAAACGTACAACCTATGTGACAAATAATATTATATTACTAGATAATTATCCATCCTATGGTGATAATAGAATCAGGATATTCAAATTATCAAGGAGGAATTAATCAAGTAGGTCATTAACTACCAATACAAAGGTTTATAATAAAATAACGATGCATGATAATTTAAAACAAAATAATACATAATAGATTTAAAAACTAGGTTTAACATGATCAAAGGACATGATTTGCCTTAGGCTTACTTAATTAATGACTTTTGATCTTCAAATCTTACTTTAGCTCTTTCGAAGGGTTGATCCAACGAGAGAGAAAACGAAACATAAAATAAATTCAAATAAAATTTACATAAACTCCAAAAACCATAAAACTAGAAACAAAAGGTAGAGCTCAATTTTGGATGAATTTAGGAAAAAGAATCAAGTCAATCATAGCTAGGGCGGAGAAGAATGGGCCTCAGAAAATCTAATCTAAAGGAAAAGGCGACAATTGAAAAAGGTTACTGTGCTGTAGATTCAGCTTATGGAAAAACTGGTCTATGATGAACCCGGCTCATGGAACAGTGCAATGTGTGGATGACAGGTGGGCTCCAAGTGTCAGTGAGATGGCACGCGGCGAACATGGTTCACGGAGAATCCGAATAGATGTGTGGGCGTGGTGCAGGGTGACGTCAGCCGGCTGACGTCGGTGGGCACACGCGAACCAAGGAGACGAGCGGTGATTTGGGCGGACGAACTGGCGGCGGCAGAATGACAAGGGAAAAGTGGCAAACGGAGGTGAAGCTTGTCGGCCGAAGACGAAGACGACGGTGGACACTAACGCTGAAGGCGACGATGAAGGCAACGGCGGAGAAGCGTCTATAGGCGACGAGGGCAGCGGAAGCTCCGGATGGGAAAAACGAGAGGGTCGGCTCGCTATTGATACCAGACGTTGAGTAGGCCGGGTCGGGTACGGCAGTGAGTTCGACTCGGAGATGGCAACAGAAGAGACCGGCTCGAGCACGAACACTGAGGAGAGTCTGACGCAGACGGTGGCGAGAGATTGAGATGAAGACGACGACGCACATGGTGACATGCGGACGGACGGGATACAGGGGCGCGGGCGAGGAGAGAATGCCGATGGTCGACACATGGCAGCCATCCACCGAGCGAAGCGGGCGCGGGTGAGCGACACATGACGTGGGTAGAAGCGAGCTGGGCTGAGGCGCGGGTTGGCTGGTGGGTTTCAGCTCACTTGGCCTTTAGGGTTTTTCAAGATTTTCTATTTTCAGAAATTCGAATAAAATCTCTTGAGCTCTAGAAAATAGCAAATAATTCCGAAAAAATCACAGGAAATTCCTTGAGACACAAGGAACCCAAATAAAATACTTTAGAAAAATGTTAAAATTTAATTTAGTCATATTAAATCCTTTTAATTGATAAAATTTTAATTTAAGCTTTTATTAATTGCAGAAAAAATCAAAACAGTGAATTTTATTTTTAAAAACTTTAAAAAGGCTTTGAAAATCAGGATGTTGCACTTATGCTCGTACTGTCTACAGTAACTAACTTTTAAATAGTGTGTTTTTTAGAACAGGGTCAATAGAAATATTGTAGTAAAAAGTGTACCGAGTTCAGATGTACTGGCCAAATTCATATGCGACTATTTTTCTGTACATACTATCTTTTATAAACAGTCAAAATTTAAATATTTAAGTCATAAATAATAAATTATCAATAAAAAACTCATCCTTGAGCTAGCAAGTGGCTAAAAGCCAAAGCCAAGCCAAGGCAAAAACGCAATGAAACGACGTCAAATTTTAATCCCAGGAACGCCCACAGCTCGCTCGCACGCACACACGCACGCCGTGCCGTGGCCTATAAAACGGCCCAGTTTCCCCACTAATTACACTCCTCTCGGCTCACCACGTCTGTTCCTTCCGTTCCGACCTTTGGACTCCTCCCACATACTCCCCGTTTAGGAAGGGGGAAGAAAGGAGGGAGCTTTCTGCGGTTTCGCGAGGTCTTGACATGCTGAGGAGGTCGCATGGAGGGTTCCGGCTCGGCCGGAAGCTGCTCAGTCTCTGGAGGTGGGTCCAAGAAGCCCGGAGCTCCAAGAAGCTCGAGGCGGTGCTGCGGTTGGGGCGGTCGGTGGCGCGGCGGCTGAGCCTCGGGCGGAGGGACGGCGGTGGGCAGCGGATGCTGGACGGCGGCGAGGTTGTGACGACGCCCAAGGGGCAGGTGGCGGTGTACGTCTGCGGCGGCGCGCCCGGGGAGTCGCTGAGGTACGTGGTGCCGGTGGTGTACTTCAACCACCCCATGTTCGGGGAGCTGCTCAAGGAGGCGGAGGAGGAGTTCGGGTTCCAGCACCCCGGCGTCATCACCATCCCCTGCGCCGCCTCGAGGTTCGAGCAAGCCGCCGCCGTGGCCCGCGCCGGGAGGAAGGGGTTCGGCAGGTGGTAGCATCAATCCGTAGGAGAACCCTGACCGCCTCCGCCGCCGTGTGGTGGAGGCGGATGGTGTACATATGTGTTTCCGTCAGAAGGGGTTAATTTTGTTCTATTGATTCTTCTTTCCGTTCGACTGGTGGATGCGGTTCTTTCTTCTTCTATGGATTATAGAGGCTTCTTTTGTTCCGCATACGTTCATCTTCCAATCACTATTTCGTCGGCGTTTTTCTGTTTACGTCTCTAACTTGGACTCTTAACTTGGACGGACCGAGCGAATGGGTAGATTTCATATCTGTGCAAAATATTTGTCGACCATAAACCAAATCCCACATCTCTTTGTTCTCAAATATTCTATGTAACCATTCATTGTCTTTCAAATTGTAGTTCTCTATCATATCATTCCAAGCTAATATGAATTCAACAACTTCTTCAAAATGAAAACACACTTTCCAAAATTGTTTTGAAATGTTTTAGAACCTTGAAAATTGTGGCTTAAATATATTGCAATATTTTGATACATGTGCCAAACATATAGGCGATGAGTTGAATTAGGAAAAATTATCCCAATAGCATTGATAATGGCAGCACATTGATCAGTCAATATTGTCTTTGGTTCTTTCCCTGACATGACCCGTTTGAATGTTTCAAATAACCATTCAAGCATTGTAGTTGTTTCATTATACAATAATGCCGCTCTAAACACAATTGTTTGCTTGTGATGGTTGATGCCAACAAAAAGAGCAAATGGGTTACCATAACTATTTTTCTTGTAAGTTGTATCAAAGCATATAACATCACCAAAATAGTCAAAATCCAATACCGATCTTGCATCTATCCAAAATATAATAGTCACCAGCCCATCTTCATCTACTTGTATTGCATAAAAAAGAAGGATTTTTTCCTTTGTTTGTCATGTAGGTACTCAAGAATGGCACCTGTATCTCTTTCTTGGATTGATTTCATACGCTTTGCTCGGCGATAGTTTTATAATCTTTTCAAGTGAATCTAAGACTTTGTCAACCCTTGCTTGTCTACTCATCACCTCATGGCCAATTTAGGTCTAACACCCAATCATTCAAGATGTCAATTTGGGCCTTTTGTGCTTCTGTCACTCTTCTCTGGGATCGCAACATATGAGCCTTACTTAGAGTAATGAGTTTATGATTATGTTTACCTTCAAAGCTGCTTACATCATATTTTCCATTAGGAGTGATTTTGATGGTCATCTCTGCCATACACTCAACTCTTGTATATGCTTGCTTTGGCTGGCATACATTCAAAGGGTTCCTCTCGTTGAAACCTTCCCTTGTGCATACAATTTTTTTTGTCCTACTCACACTAGTTGAAGATCTATCATGCCATAATTTTCTAACACTAAAACCGACATGTCCTACATACATATTGTAGTACTCATATGCTATATCTTCATTCTCAAATTCTATTTCGATCACTGGCTCAAACTTTTTTGATAATAATATGTGCTTGTATCAGTTTGTGCCACATCTCCCGTCTCATTGTCTACACAACAAAGAGATAAAATATGCTCATTAATGTGTTAACGCTAAGATTAATAGGTAAATAACAGCACAAACATTCTGTCCATCGTTTGTTGTTAGTAATTAATCATTTAGAAGGAATAACTTTGCACACATTGTCCTAACTAGTTGATCACATATATAGTTGAATGCAAATAGGAGTTAATCTCTCTTTCGTTCATGTTTAAATCCAATCTACTTCCTAACAACAATTAAGAAATAACATATGATAGAGAATTGAGATCTTCCTCATAAGTGAGAGAGAGAGTTAACACCAAGTAATCAAATTTTGCAACTGGCATACTTGCTGAAGACAAAGGGTGGTGACCCGGAACTTGTGTCATAGTTTTCCCTTCGTGTGCACTCTAGTCGCAATTTGTCAAGGACTCTTGATCTTTTAACTTTTTTCCTACAGATTTAAAGATACGACGAGGGATGAAGAACTTCGCCCATGGGAAGGACCAAAGGAGACGCAACGACACAATTTCTAGGAGATTGCTTGGCTGTTTTAACCGATTTAACTGTAGTTAAGGGATAATGCACCCTCCGTTAAGTAGGTAGGGCTAACAGGACAGGTGTCACACCCTGATTCGGCCTGCACATTACTACGAGCGGTGCCCCTGCAGGTATTTCATCGGCATTTCTCTGCCTAGGGCCCAGGAGTAGCACTTCTGAGGGCATCTGTAGTGTATGAAAATAGAGGGTCTTAAGCCACCTTAAGGTCAACCTTATACATTACAGGGGTGACCTTAAGTAGGTTATAAGCAAAAAAGGCTTAAGGCTGGTCCTCAAGCTAAAGACCTGGCCATAAGCATTAAAATACAATTTTTCTTTATCTGCCAAGTGGGACCGTCTTAAGGCCTCTTGGTTATATACATTATAGAGTCAGCCTTAAGGTTTAGATGGGACCTATCTTAAGACCCCTTAGGTTATATACACTACAGATACCCTGAACAAGAGAGTATATTAGCGTTCCCAAGACAGAGTTGGTTTTTCTTCACAAAAAATAAATTATCACAACCAAGAAATCTGAACTAAAATCTGCGAAGTCAAGATGTACGACTAGCTTGGGTCCTTCTCTGTTCCGTTCTCCTTTGGTGAGAACTGATTGAGGAGAATGCAACCTGGCCAGCACTCGAGTCATCATACCATAAGAGTTAAAATGAGATGGTAGGAGAACAGACAAGCTAAGCCTGCTTAGATACCGATGTTAGGAACTATCATTGCAAGTACATAAGGTGAGATCCTCGTTACGATTTATGCAGAAGTACGTCATTACATAGTTGTACTTGATGTGATCTAAATATATCTGCTGGACTGTTGTACATGGTGTCATCTAGTTCTAGATTGTATCTCAGTATTGAGAAAAGAGGACAACAAGAAAAGGAGGGCGCCACGGCTTGCGTAGTAACTCTTGTTGTCTTAGCTGCTGCGGATCAAGTCAAAACACGCCGTTTTCAGATGGTAACGGGAGCGTGCGCTGTTTAGTTTGACCCGGTTAGCTAGCTCCTGCAGCTCCGGGAATCGAATCGTCAGGAGAGAGTTAAAGCCTAAAGATAGCTAGACGGAAGTATAATCATAGATCCAGAGTACATTCAGTGCATGATTGCGTAGAGAGTCTTAAGCACGATTCCGTCTGATGTGATGTAGGAATGACAAAGCCAAGAATTACGGATCTTAGCTTGCAGTATCAGTGCAATTCGAACTCTCAAATCGCAAAAGCCAGAAATGCTTGGTTACTTTTGCTATGAGGTAAGAATATCCAGGTAGTATCACACAACCTCACTGGAAAATGACAAAACTTTGCAACCAAAGGTAATAGTGATTTCTACCCTTTTTCTTCATCGGAAGGGAACAAGGTCCCTGTCCGTTAAGAAACTAGTGAACGAAGTACTCAAGTTGAAGTGTTGAACTTGGGCAGAGGGAACCTGGTATCCCTGCAGTGCTGCTTCACCTGCGATGCTGTTAAATTATGTAGCACTTTAATGATTAAATAATTCTGTAGATAAATTATGACTACAAGAACAACACAAATACTAGACATGGGTAAAAACATAAATATGATTATGCACACGTGTATCTCAAAAATATGAACTAGCAGGATAAGTAATATGAACATAGAAACATATATATATTCATACTGAAAATTAAAGAAACATAAGAGTATTAAATGTTACCGAAGTGAAACGAATAATAGTGCGGAGAAGATGAAGAAGTAGTCGTTGCAGAGAATGGCAAGCAGTCGCGCGAGGCATTTCCCAAAAACCTAATTTGCTCTCTCCCGTATAGGATCACAAGGACGATGGCTTCAGAGATCTGCTCTCTCCACGACCGTTGTACGCCAGTGAAGGGACGGAGTAGCCAAGAACAGCGTAGTGACAGAGAAACTTGACTCTCAGGAACGTAATTCTTGCTTGGATACTCCAGAGAGAATAAGCAGAGCTTATTATAGACTTCAAAAGGTGTCTCTCCACCTTGACTAGCAATGTAAGTATCCCACGTGCCACCATGCATGAGTGGGCCTTTGGGATTTTTCCTTGGAATTTTGATGGGCCAAATCCCATTATTCCAACAATCCCCCACCAGATCACAGAAGCTCACAAAGTTTGCCTACCATTCCAAAGCGTTGTTAATATACTAGTTTTTCAGTGAAAACCTATTAGGGTTCAATATCCACCTAGACCTTCAAGCTTCATCCATCCACAAATACACAACAGACTAAACCTTGAATTGGCAGTTTTGTGTGGATGAGTTTCACTTAAAGCCTTAACTGATACTAAGCTGCCAATAGGCTACTCCTCGGGTGGAGCGTATAAGTCATATTCCAGTGTCTCTTCATGAGCTTATTAGAGAGTACCTACTTCCCATAGTCTGTGACTATCAGTCGGGCTTACATAGGTGTGTTCTTTCACGAATACTCTGTATGACAGCATCTTTGCTATTTAAAGCCACATAACATATTAAGACAAAGTCATCCTACCATGCAGATCTGAGAGTACAACATATTCAGTGGAGTGGGTTATAGAATATACTCTCCTTCAGTTAACCAAATAGTTTGTTTTTCCCAGGTCCTACTTCACGGGATCTCCGATCACATAGGTTGGGTTGCCACTGTGGTATAACTCGCATAGGTCTCATTCCCATTTATTTTGATGCATGATCTATCATATTCTATGATAAACCCGTTGTAAAGGGATCTGCCAAGTTCTTAGCTGTTGGGATATAATCCACAACTATTACTCCAGAGTTTATCAATTTTCTAACAGATTTCAATCATCTTTTCACGTGCCTGGAGGACTTCATGCTATCCTTTGCAGTGTTCACTTTAATGAGAACCATTTAATTATCATAGTACATCAAGATAGCCGAAATCGGTTTTTCAACCATCGGTAAGTCCATCAAGAGTTCACGCAGCCATTCTCCTTCAATAGTGACTGTGTCCAATGCTGTGAGTTCTGCTTCTATGGTTGACCTCATCAATATAGTCTGTTTATAAGACCTCCATGAGACAGCAGCACCGCCTAGAGTGAAAATATATCCACTCATAGCCTTAATCTCATCAGCATCAGATATCCAATTGAAATCACTATATCCTTCGAGTATGCCAGGGTGTCTGGGGTAATGAATTCCATAACTAATTGTACCTCTCAAGTAGCGCATAACTCACTCGAGCACATGCCAATGATCATCTTTAGGATTAGAGGTAAACCGGTATATTTGCTCACAGCAAATGAGATGTCAGGCCAGGTAGCACTAGTTAGGTACATGAGTGAACCAATAATTTGAGAATATCTTAGTTGATCCTTTTCTAGTCTTTGATTCTTCTGAAGTATTAGACTAGGATCATAAGGTGTTAGAGAAGGCTTGCTATCCATATAGCTCAAACGGCTCAAGACCTTTTCACATAATGGTATTGCAGAAGTGTGATTCCATCCTCACCCTTGATTAGCTTGATGATTATACTTATATCAGCTTCTCTCAGATCTTTCATGTCAAAACTTTGGGACAAAAAGGACTTAACCTCATTAACCATGTTAAAATATGTTCCAAAGATAAGTATGTTATCAACATATAGACACAATATGATCCCTTCACCCCCACCATAGTGGTAGTACACACATCTATTGGCTTCATTTACTGCAAAGCCCGTAGTTGTTAAAGTTCTATCGAACTTCTCATGCCATTGCTTAGGTGCTTGCTTGAGACCATATAAGGATTTTAGTTTCTTACAAACCTTGCCCTCTTGATCAGTTACCACAAAACCATTAGGCTGTTCCATGCAGATTTCCTTATCTAGCTCTCCATTAAGGAAAGCTATCTTAACATCTATTTGATGGGCAATAAGACCATATGAAGCAGCCAAGGATAGTAGTACACGTATAGTGTCAATCTAGCAACGTGCGAATAGGTATGAAAGAAATCTTTACCTTTCTTTTGAGTATAACTCTTGGCCACAAGCCATGCCTTATACTTTTCAATAGCACCATCAGGCCTAAGTTTTTTCTTGAATAACCACTTACATCCAACTAGCTTGCAACCATATGGACGATCAATGATTTTCCAAGTTCCGTTAGCGAGAATGAAATCTATTTCACTATGGACCACATCTTTCCAGTACTCTGCATCAGGAGATGTATATACCTCTAAAATGGATTTAGGAACATCATCCACAACGTACACAATAAAATCATCTCCAAAAGATTATTCATTCCTTTATCTTTTGCTTCTTTTAGGAGCAACACTGTCATCCTTCTCAAGAATTTGTTCGTGTGTGTGTTCAGAGTGTTCAATGGAAATTATGGGTTCATGAGTTAAATCATTTGCTTGACTAGTAGAGTTATACATATCCTTTATGGGGAGTATATTCTCAAAGAATGTAGCATCTCGAGACTCCATTATTGTATCGACATGTATGTTAGATACCTCATATTTAACTACTAGAAACCTATAGGTAGTTCTGCAATGAGCATATCCTAGAAAAACTCAATCCACGGTTTTAGATCCAAGTTCGCGCTTTTCAATTATCAGTACGTTTACTTTTGCCAAATACCCCCAAGTGCGCAAGTAGGATAGTGATGGTTTTCTCCCTTTGCATCCTTCATATGGAGTAATCTCACTGTTCTTAGTGGGAACTCTATTCAAAACATGATTCGAGGTCAATACAACCTCCTCCACCATACCTTAGATAAACCCATAGTGTCTAACATGACATTAACCAAGTGGCTCAACGTGCGGTTCTTTCTTTCAGCAATCCTATTGGATTGAGGCGAATAGGGAGGCGTCCTCTTATGTATAATTCCACGCATCCCACAAATATTGTGGTGCCTACTTAAAGCTTATGTTCTTGTTCGAGAGTAAGATCTCCCCCAGGTCTCTCGGTGGCAACCCAAAATACGTTCAAAGATGAGAGCCACATATTGACTCTCGTTTGACATCTTTTGAAGCTCACACTATAGAACTTCTCTAGTTTCATTGCCTCGGCAAAACAAGTCATTTTCATCATAAAATGCCTATCAAATTCATTATCTGATTTTTGGATTGTTAAATTATGTAGCGCTTTAGTGATTACATATTTTTACAGATAAATCATGACTACAATAACAACACAAATACTAGATGGGTAAAAATATAAATATGATCATACACACATGTATCTCAAAAATATGAACTAGCAGGATAAGTAATATGAACATAGAAATATATATATATATATATATATATATATATATATATATATATATATATATTCATACTAAAAATTAAAGAAAACAGAAGAGTACTAGATGTTACCGAAGTGAAACGAAGAATAGTGCGGAGACGATGAAGAAGTTGTCGCTGCAGTGAATGGCGAGCAGTCACGCAAGGCACTTCCTAAAAACCTACGCTTTCTCCCGTGCAGGATCATAAGGGCGATGGCTTCGGAAACCTGCTCTTCCCACAACCGGTGTATGCTAGCAAAGTAGCCAAGAACAACGCAATGACAGAGGAACTTGACTCTTAGGAACACAATTCTTGCTTGGATGTTCCAGAGAGAATAAGCAGAGCCTATTATAGACTTCAGAAGGTGTCTCTTCACTTGACTAATAATATGGTACTAAATCATCCCACATATCATCATACATGAGTGGACCTTTGGAATTTTTTCTTGGAATTATTGATGGACCAAAGCCCATTATTCCAACAGATGCTAATCTAAACATGCGAACAGCGGGATAAATTGTAGCTTCCGAATCTCATGTACGTACTGTCGGATGAGAGAAACTTGCCTGGTTATGTTGCAAATATTTCCCAGCTGCTCAGAAAGCTAGTAGGTGCGTACCGCGTAGCTAGTTAAAACTCACAACAGAAAATTAGCAGTGCGTACTGCGTAGCTAGTAAAAACTAAGAACTTAGGGGGTGTTTGGGACTGCTCCACTTCACGTTTTTCAGCTTCGCTCTATGTTTTTTAGCCAAACAGGTTCAGCTCCACGCACTCTGTTCGAGGAAAAAAAGGTGGAGTTGTGAGAGATAGGTGCTCCACAAACTCTAGGTTTTTTGTGGAGCTGCTCTACGGTAGAATTCGTGGAGCAGAGTTTATGGAACAGTCCCAAACACCCCCTTAAAAGGATCTCAACTTTTCTGCTAGGAAGGGTACTTCAGGCTTTACTTGTCGGAACTCCTAGTCCAAACTCCAAATTGCTTCTATAGACTATGCTCATGTAAATAATGTGCTTTGTAACTCCAAATTGCTTCAGGGTCCGATTCGATTTGTATCAAACGCTATCGGTAACTAATCACAGGAGCTTTACTTACATAATGTGCTTTGTAACTGAATCATCAATGAACTGTGCAGACGAAAGAGGGGGCGAGAAACATCCATGGAAACTCTAAAAGTCTTCCTCTCTCTTCTTTTTCTTTAGAGAGAGAGAGGAATGGAAACTGCAGTCTGAACATGTCAAGCCTAAAATTCCTGGACCCGATCTGGCCCAGCCGGCACAGTTTGACGGCCCTTTTACCCACGTTTTCCGTAAACCAGCTACCAGGCCAGATCCACAAAATCCCGTCATGACTTGCACCAGCTCGAGAATCCAAGCCCAAGAGGATTTTTTTTAGAGAAAAGGCCGAACAGAGCCTGCCTTATATTGAAGCCCCAAGGGATATTGGGCCTGTTCTTTTTAGCTGCAATTTATGATTTTTGGTTGAAATTTTTGAATTTTAGCTGTTTACGGTACAGATTACGGAGAGATCGATACTCACTTGCGATTTTAGCTGGTACAGATGTTGGGCTTTTAACGTGTACTACGTTTAACTTGTAGACCCCGTCTTGAGAAAATACTCCATTTAAAAGTTAGGTACTGTAGCGGCTGCGAAAAGTCGGCTGGCCAGCCGAACAGGCCCATTGTGGGAAATAGGCTTTGCAATGCCTCAAGACGTGCCGATCTACTAAGCCAAGCCATATTTGATCCCCCTCACTCAAAAATACCAGGATTAACTGCGTGTGTATAGAATTGTGGATATGGCCCCTGACACCCCACACCGTGCCACCCCTGAAGCGGCCTCTAACAGCGCCACCTCTCTTGCCGCAGCCGCCAATTGCGCTAGCCATGCCACCCATAATCACCCACTTAGTCGGCCCCCTTCCCCTCCACACGTGTTCTCCAGATGGAAGCACCGGCGTGACCGGCCCCCTCCCCTCCCCCTCTGCTAGTTGTTCAAATGGTGCGGGGATCCTTTTTGAAAGAGGCAGGAGCATCATTTTTGCAAACGAGCGAGAAACCGAGAGAGGCAGCAGATAAGAGAGGAAGTAAGGCCGTTCAAGCGTCAGATTTTTAGTTGGTTTTCAATTTAAATTTAAAGTTTGCGCATTTGGAAAAGTTGCAGATCGGCGTGTGAGCATCCGAAAGAGGAAATTTTCATCGACATTGGCTATTTTTTTGCAGCAACACGATTAGCATATAATTAGAAAAATGGTAGTTTGTTAGTATGAAATAGTAGTAGTTAGGCTTGTGTAAATAGGCTAATTTTTATGCATTTCGAAATACTTATTATGCTTAGCATTTTATGTGGTTGGTATTGTCATGCTCAAAATTGAATATCGTTGTTGTTGTTTGCTTAGAAATGTTATGCAGTAATGTTATTAGTAATTTTTCAATTGTATGGTGGTACATGTGTCGTATGCTCAATTGTGCATAGTTTAGCAACCGCAAAAGTAGTACGAAATGGTGGTACTCAATGCTGGACACTCTGTGAATTTTTTAAGGTTAGTTTGGATGGAAGGGTGATAATTGCGTTGAAAATATGATAATAAAAATGCTTTAGACTCTGAGAAATGTAAGTAATATTGAAATAACCATTTGTGGCTTTTTGTTTTTTTCAAAAATTGACAGCATTAAATGAAGAGAATTTTTTTTGTAAAAAGACCAAATACTCGTATGAAAAGACGAAAGACCCGATTTATTTTAAAAAGCAAAAAATCTCAAAAAATTATGAAATTTCTGGTTGTTGGTTAATATGTTAGTCAGATAATAGGGAACGTTGTGCAACTATTTTAGGTACGCCATGTTGGACATCCAGGATTTGTTCGTGTTCTACGGGGATCGTCTTGTACGTGACAGACTGTATGGGGCGGACCTATCAAATTATCACCGAACTGTGATCCAAGCGCCTGGTCTGAAGGGCATGGGCCTCTCAAAGCTTAGGAGGTGCATCCGTTCCATATTCGATCACGCCATTGCAAGGAACAAGCAGCACAGCGAAGCATTGTACGCCTCCGTGGTGGGTGGTTCAGGGTAGACCTTGTGGCAACTTCTGAAGGTGACAAGTGACGCGTCATGGGCCAAATACATGGAGATTGTTTGCAACCCTGCTGCTGCAATATATACCAGATCGATGGTGTATGTTCAGTTCATGGAGCAGATGAAGTCATCGGGCATGCCTGGTTCTGGTGAAGGCGAGGTGCTGCTAGTGGAGATACGGGCGAGGCGATGGGGTGATGGAGACCTAAGAAGGTATGCTGCAAATTTTAAGCCCAACAAAGGCGTACAGGGATGGTGGGCAGCCCACATTAACTACCACGAGTGCTTGGTAGACCAGGTGGAAGAAGTGGAGAGCGAGGAGGAGGAGGATGTGGAAATATCTAGTTCTACAGACGAGGGAGATGGAGAAGCTATTGCGGGAGGTGTAATTGGTGGTATTGTTACCACCAATGGCACTTATGTCAGCTGTAGTTTGGACAACATCGCTGGTTTTGCCATAGTCAAAGGAGGCATAGTGGGGCTTCAACGAAGACACACTATTCTTAAGGCAGCTCTTCCCTAACAAGAGCACTGCCCAGCAGGCCATTGCTAGATATGCTGTGACCATCAGCGGGATGTATCAAGTGTGCAAATCAAACTCTGACACCTATATTGTCAAGTGTTGTATCATGGCTACAACAGGGGGTATAGGGTACCTCTTTCTCCATAGGAGGAGGGAGAGGTAGGGAGAGCTAATGACAGGAGAGAGAGAGAGCTTGTGTGTAAGATGAGTGGATCTGGCCTCCTCATACCCTTCTTGGGGGCTTATATATATGAGTAGGGTAGGATGGGAAATTCCTATCCTACCCCTTAATAATTACAAAAGGTAAGGGTATACTGGTACATTTCTTTATACTATTGGGCCTGCTGTAAGGCCCAGTCGTTTAGAGTTAGGCCACCTCCACAACAGTACTCCCTCGACAGCAAGCGCGGAGGTCCCGATGGGGTGAGTTTACATGACCAATTGGCCCAGCTTGGCACAGCCTCCCGTCCCCTGACAACAAGCACGCAAGTGCCAATGGGCGAGCTGATGCAGCCGGTAGCCCCAGCCTCCAGGGGTGTGGACACCGTAAACCTCCCAAAGTAGGGTTATTTTACCGATGTTGATGTGGTCATGGAATCTCCCAACAAAGGCTGAGCCGGCACGTGGAGGTTGTGCCTTGGACTCGGGTGGGGCGTAGATGCGGGGGACGAAGCCCCACGCTGAAGGCCCAGGTGCCTTGTTGGGATGGTGCCTCCGGTGCGGTTGGCGTGCAGATGCAGACGACGGTGATCAGATGACCACGAGTTGGTCACAAGATGGTCAGAGAATGCCTCACGACTACCTTGTCAACGTGTCGCCCACCGGTTGAATGAAGTTATATTGCTATAATTTTGAACAAAAATACATTGTTTCAAAAAAATATGCTGCGGCGCTCCATAAAATTTATTTTATTTTTTGCAGCTCATTTTCTATACCTAGCAATTTTTACATTTTTTAAAATTTCTATTCCTGCAAAATTAGTACAGTTCTATTTCTTTAACAAATTTTGCACAAACTTTTTTAAAAAAATTGTATTATGCACAATTAGTATAATTTTTCTATAAAAAATTTCAGGCCTGGCATGCCGACCGGCCGCGCCAGGGAGCTCATGTGCTGGTCGGCCGCGCCAGGGGAGGTGGCACTGTGGGGGCACGCGGCAGCGAAAGGCGCGATGGAGGACACACCAGAAGGCTAAATCCATGATTCATGTGCATAGCGGCCAATCTCAGTATTTTCGAGGGGGAGGCGAAATATGGCTCGGCTTCCCCATCTGCAATCCTGCGTCCAATTGTGGACAGTTCTAGGCCTAGCCCAGCGGGCATACTGGGAGTCGCTTTCAGCCCCTGCAAAAAAATGTTGGGTGAACCCTGTGGCTTCTGGCCCAGAAAGCCCAATCATCGGAAACTGTGACCGTGTCCACTTCCAACTGCAGTGCAACACTTGATTCAGGGGCCCTTTCCATCAACGACACATCAAGACGGACGTGCCAGCTGATAACACGCCCAGGTGGTGGCTCAAGCGCCCTCTCCCGGAACCGATCATTGGACCGACCAAGAAACGCGTCCCGACCGGTTGACGAAACCGTTCGGCGCAGCATCGCCGGACAGCACCTGCGCCTGCAGACCAGGTGGTCGGGTGTCACTGTATCATCGCTTCATCAGCATGGCGCCCGCGTACGAGACGGACGCAAGACGACGCGGGGGCGCCGAAACGGGGCCAGAATTCGCGTGTTCGCAAGCGCATGGCCGCGGCGTACGTTGGGCATTCGCAGGCGGACCCCGGCGTTACAGTGTTCGAACGTTCAGGGACGGAGTGATGCGCTCAAAAGGCGGGACTGGTTTCGCTGTCTGCCGCGAGACTCCAGTCCGGTGTCGTCCCAGCTGTCGCGCGCCTGAATCCTCGGCGCGTACGTGACATCGGAGCTTCTTCACGCGCTCCGCTTTTATCTCGATGATGAATCTATAGCCTTCCCCCCGGTGGCAGAAATCTTCGTATGCGTTCCAAACATGCTCCATTTCGTCAAGAACTACTGGAAAGTACAGCGGCGGCGTTCGCTGCCACGTTATGTTTGTGAGCAGCAAAGAACCCCCTCATGTCAATTTTGACTTTTTTTTTTATACTGACTGTAACGCAAAACCATTCGTGCTTTCGACACTTCGACGCAGTCAAAACAAGACACGTACCAACTCGAGTTAACCTACACTAGATGCCGTTGTGCCGAACTCGGCCTTTGAACGTGGAGTTGGATTGCCTTTGGCCGAGAGAAAGGCATCCGATCGTCGATCGAGCTCTGCTGCCGTTGGCTTGGAGGCTGGAGCACTACCATACCAACGGGCAGTTACGGGTACTTGCTGCTGAGGTAACGGCTGAATTCACGTTACTATCGTACTAGTATCAATCACGGCCGCCACCGCACCCAAAAAATAGTACCGCGGGTGCTCGTGTGGAACGGGGATGAGATCAGCGATCGAAACGGCGGTTGGTCATTGGCAAGGAGATATTCAAGACTCCAGAACCCAGCCCCGTATCGCCGGTCTGGAAGCAGTGAGAAGGAACGGGGACACGAGTCACCAAAATCGCAATCACCAAGCAGACCATTCCGCGAGTGCACTCGTCAGAACGGCACCAATTGTCTTCGAATCATACCACAGAATAGTTGCACCGTGCCACTACCCATACCATCTTATCCCCAGCTGGTAAAGCAGAACAACTGAACGTTCCCTGTCAGTGTCTTGTGTCTTGCCTTTGTGTCATGCTTCATGCTTTGAAAAAACAGAGCTTGATGATCGAAGGCAATCAGACCAGAGTCACCGGACCAACCGTCCAAGGAGGCATCGTCGATTGTGTCGAGTCGACGTATAAATTCTAGACGCGCCACACGCACCACAAATCCTCGCAAGCTTAACAAAAAAGCTAGCATTTATTCTGTCCTCCCCACCACCTTCACTCCCAAGACAGGGACTCGGACAAGCATTCGCCACTCTCCCCCGGTCACAGCAATCGAAACCACCCTTCACACCAACAGCTTGCTCAAAAATTCCGGCCACAAACGCGCGCGCGCGCATGTACACTTCTGTCTCATCAGTCATGCATCAACGCAACCAACTTGGCCGTTCGTGCGTCGCTGCCGTCGCCGTCGTTCTCCTCGGCCTCGGCCTCGGCGCGGCGGTCAGCGAGGCGGCCACCGGCACGTTCATCTACGCCGGGTGCTCGCCGTCCAAGTACCAGCCCGGCACCCCCTTCGAGGGCAACCTCAACTCGCTCCTCACCTCCATCGCCAACGCCGCGCCCAACGGATTGTACAACAGCTTCACGGCCGGGAACAACGGCACGGGGGACGGCGCGGCAGCGTACGGGCTGTACCAGTGCCGCGGCGACCTGGGCAACGACGACTGCGCGGCGTGCGTGCGGGACGCCGTGGCGGAGCTCAACGATGTGTGCGCGAGCGCGTTCGCGGCGTCACTGCAGCTGGACGGCTGCTACGTGCGCTACGACAGCAGCAACTTCATCGGCCAGCCCGACACGGCCATGGTGTACCGCAAGTGCAGCACCAGCACCAGCAGCGACGGCGACTTCCTCAAGAACCGGGACGCCGTCCTGGGCGCCCTGCAAAACATGGCGAACGGGTACAAGGTGAGCAGCTCCGGCAGCGTGCAGGGTGTCGCGCAGTGCCTGGGCGACCTCGCCGCGGCCGACTGCACGACGTGCCTGGCGCAGGCGGTCGGGCAGCTCAAGGGCACCTGCGGAACGGCGCTCGCCGCCGACGTGTACCTGGCGCAGTGCTACGTCAGGTATTGGGCCAACGGCTACTACTTCCGCCCGTCACAAGGTACGCAACATGTACTTCATTCCACAATTGTGTTTCAGACAGCAAAAACCCGAATTAATTCTCTGCAACCTAGTGAAAGTGAGGTTACCACCTAGTAACAAATTGCAGCTAGCGAGATCGTTGCACTGTAGGAATTGATTCCGATGGGCAATGGGTAAACTTCCCAAAGTTGATGGAGAGATCAAGCAGAATGTGTCCTCTCCTCTGACAACCGTTTTCTCCTTATGGGCATGCAACATAGATGAAATAATCAGACTCACAGTAATCAAATGTTCCACGACCAAACTTACCTACAGCTTCGCACGTTAAAAGTTTAGCCACCAATCGATCAAAAAGGCGTGTCCAGATTAGCGAAAGAGAAAGAGACAAGACAGCAATCACTTGCAGCCGCGCTACTAGAGCAAACACTTGCCTAGTGCCGTCGCGTGTAGCGTAACAACTCATGAGTTTGCAGGCAATATTACTTGTCCACTTGGTCAACCAAATCAGCCGCTAAGCTCCAGCGACACAATTCAGTCATATTCCTACGATAGAATAAGTTAAGCTAATCATCCAGCCTTTTTTAGTGGACCGCATGCGGGATGCGGTATCAGCGCATCACTACTCAATTGGGTGAGACAACAGTACTGACAAGATGATTTGAACTGACAGTAACAAAGCAAACTATATTCTCTCTGATCCACAAAAAAAAAAAAAAGACGAGAGTCGACTCAACTAGTGCCTGAGCGGTATCGAGTGCTTTTCTTTTGAAGGATATACCGATCTAAAGCGTTCTCTCTGATCCATCGATGGCCACTAAACAACGTGCCTATCTCTTAAGCATATCGGATTTAGGACTGCGCGGCCGCGATAGGCACGCATATTCCGGGATTGGAACCAGCCGGCGGCAGCCAGCCAACTACTCCCTCACGCTGAATATATTCCCGATAAACAAAAGCAGCACTCCGCAGAACTGCAAGTGCGGCAACTTTGTGTGTGCTATTCTAATCCTACACCTGATCTCCTTTGGTGACAGATCATTCGCAAGATGACGTCGGAAGGACTCTGGCAATTATAGTCGGCATCCTGGCAGGGCTGGCGCTCATTGTGGTGTTCATCGCATTCCTCAGAAAATCATGTAAGCCCGACTTGCGAAACTCAGTACAGGCAAACAAGCTTACGAGCCTGAGCAAAGGCACTAACCTGATGAAAACTGGTGTATCATTGCAGGTTCTCGCACGCTGGCGTGAGACCAGATGACTTGTAAAGAGTGAGATCTAACTACCACGCCGTCCAGCACCGCCTGTTAGACTTCGTTACCTTGGTCGTCGTGTCGTCTAGTGCCGCCTACCAATGGCTTTCATTCCATCAGCTGTGATCCCATTCTTAGGAACAAAGTTCCATAGGATGAACTACATGTTGTGGTCTTCACTCATGGAGATCACGCTCGCTAGTCTTCGCACTATGGGGACATGTCACCGGTGCATGACCTTCTCCGCCACTACCGGTTCAGCCTTCTCCCAGGCAGTCTACTTCTGCATCTCCAGCAGAAGATGAGGCCACCAAGAAGGAGGCAGAGGCTGCTGATGCTGTTGATGAGGTTTTTCAGTATGTCATCGATGCTTTCGAGCATTGGTGTGCTGATGAGGCCTGTGTTCACACCATTCTGGTGGTCAGAGTCAACGATGCCATCCAGCTAGATATTGTTAGGCTGCTGTCTACTCGACAGATCTGGGAGTACTTGCATGAGCGATACCAGCAGAGCAGTGATACTCAGGAGCGAGTGTAGCTCGGTTGGCATGCTTCAGTGTTGTTTGAGCTACTAGTTTAGGTTCGATCCCTTAATCGGAGTTGGGTGCCTTGTCTCACACACACCTATGCGTTCGGTGGGAAAACATGCGCTTACACTTCATAGGGTACTGAATAAATCTAGAATTTATCCAATTACCTCCGCTTAAGTCCTAACGTGTATTTCAGTAGAACACATATACATGTATGTGTATGATATGTGATATGTGGTATACGTGACTGTGCGTCTCCCCGCGTAATTAAAAAAAAGCTCACAAGAGCAGCGGTGGTGCGTTCGGGCCTAAAAATTTAGCGTCCATTCTTCCAATTTATATGGCCTTGTGGCCACATAGAACGGGGAATAGTCTCTGATAGAGCGGCTAATGGGACACATAGCTCGAGCAAAGCTAACATAGACCCAAACCGAAACTCTAGTCGAAGCCTAGGCCACGAGCCCACGAGCCCATAAAATCCATTGACTGCAACATAAACAAACACCGAAGAGACCATTGGAGTTGGACATGGCAAATGAGTGTGTACCTCTCCCATGGAACTTGGCGTAAGTTGGAACGAACCCAAGGGCCGGGGCACACCAGGGTACGAGCGGTCTCACGCGAGTTCCCGTTTTCTCCCACCGTCCGGAACCTTCCAGAATCGTTGAGATCGGACGGCACTAGAACCCTGCACTTCCCCCTCCTTTTATAAGGGATCTGGAACCTTCCAGAATCGTTGAGATCGGACGGCACGGCGCTAGAACCCTGCGCTTTGCCCTCCCTTTATAGGGAAATTTAACTTTTTGCCACTCATATGAACGCCACCTATCCAAATGCCACTCATATCGTTGCACTCAACAATTTGCCACTCTTAAGATGGGTTGACTCATTTTTTTGCCACTTTTGAGCCCACCAGCGCCAACTCCACTGCCATGTCAGCGCCCGCGCCATGTCAGCACCCGCGTCGCCGCCCGCGCGCGCGCCCGCGCCGCCGCCGGCCTCCCCGCGCCCGCACGCGCGCCCGCGCCGCCGCCGGCCTCCCCGCGCCCGCGCCTGCGCCGCCCGGCCTCCCCGCGCCTGCGTCGCCCCGGCTTCCCCGCGCCGCCGCCCGGCCTCCCCGCGCCCGCGCCTGCGCCGCGCCGCCCGCGCCTCCCCGCGCCGCCGCGCGGGGAGCCCGCGCCCGCGCCTGCGCCGCCCGGCCTCCCCGCGCCCGCGCCTGCGTCGCCCCGGCTTCCCCGCGCCGCCGCCCGGCCTCCCCGCGCCCGCGCCTGCGCCGCCCGGCCTCCCCGCGCCCGCGCCTGCGTCGCCCCGGCCTCCCCGCGCCCGCGCCTGCGCCGCCCGGCCTCCCTGCGCCTGCGCCGCCCGCGCCTCCCCGCGCCGCCGCCCGGCCTCACGGGCTGCGCGGGCGCGGGCGAGCGGGGAGGCCGGGCGGCGGCGCGGGGAGGCGCGGGCGGCGCAGGCGCGGGGAGGCCGGCGGCGGCGCGGGCGCGGGGAGGCCGGGCGGCGGCGCGGGGAAGCCGGGGCGACGCAGGCGCGGGCGCGGGGAGGCCGGGCGGCGCAGGCGCGGGCGCGGGGAGGCCGGGCGGCGCAGGCGCGGGCACGGGGAGGCCGGCGGCGGCGCGGGCGCGGGGAGGCCGGGCGGCGGCGCGGGGAAGCCGGGGCGACGCAGGCGCGGGGAGGCCGGGCGGCGCAGGCGCGGGCGCGGGGAGGCCGGCGGCGGCGCGGGCGCGCGTGCGGGCGCGGGGAGGCCGGCGGCGGCGCGGGCGCGCGCGCGGGCGGCGACGCGGGTGCTGACATGGCGCGGGCGCTGACATGGCAGTGGAGTTGGCGCTGGTGGGCTCAAAAGTGGCAAAAAAATGAGTCAACCCATCTTAAGAGTGGCAAATTGTTGAGTGCAACAATATGAGTGGCATTTGGATAGGTGGCGTTCATATGAGTGGCAAAAAGTTAAATTTCCCCCCTTTATAAGGGATCTCCTTTTATAATAGCTCCTCCTCCACGCTTCCACTTAAACACGTAAGCCAGTCAATTCTGACCCGATCGCAAGAGCCAAGCAAAGCATCAGCACCCGCCACCGCAATGGCCGACGAGGCGAAGGCGAAGGGCAACGCAGCGTTCTCGGCCGGCCGCTTCGAGGAGGCGGCGCGGCACTTCACGGACGCCATCGCGCTCGCGCCCGACAACCACGTCCTCTACTCCAACCGCTCGGCGGCCTACGCCTCGCTCCACCGCTACCAGGAGGCGCTCGCCGACGCCGAGAGGACCGTCGCGCTGAGGCCCGACTGGGCCAAGGGCTACTCCCGCCTCGGCGCCGCGCGCCTCGGCCTCGGCGACGCCGCGGGCGCCGTGGAGGCCTACGAGAAGGGGTTCGCCCTCGAGCCCTCCAACGAGGCCCTGAAGGCCGGCCTTGCCCAGGCCCGGCAGGCCCTCCCGCGCCGCCCGGCGTCCGGCGCCGATGCCATCGCCAAGGTGTTCCAGGGCCCCGAGCTCTGGAGCAAGATCGCCGCCGACCCCACCACGCGCGCCTACCTTGACCAGCCGGACTTCATGCACATGCTGCGCGACGTGCAGCGGAACCCCAGCAGCCTCAACAATTACCTCTCCGACCCACGCATGGTGCAGGTGCTCAGCCTCATGCTTAACATCAGGCTCCAGAACCAGAACAACAGGACCTCCGAGCCTGCGGCGGCGCAGTCGACCCCGCCACCGCCACAGCAGCAGCCTGAGACGAAGGCGAGGGATCCGGAGCGGGGGCCCGAGCCCGAACCGATGGAGGTGACCGAAGAGGAGAAGGAGCGGAAGGAGAGGAAAGCGGCGGCGCAGAAGGAGAAGGAAGCGGGGAACGCCGCTTACAAGAAGAAGGATTTTGAGACGGCGATCCAGCACTACACAAAAGCCATGGAGCTCGACGACGAGGACATCTCCTACCTCACCAACCGCGCCGCCGTTTACCTTGAGATGGGAAAGGTGAGGTCCTTCGGAACTAAGTTTTTGTATTGCTTCATAGTTCATTGAAAGTTCAAAAACCTAATGTCGAAGCTATTTAGATTGTTGCGTGTAGTTCCAGTACCATACGAATGAGAAATTTCGATATTTGACACTGAATACGTGCGCCTCTCAACTTTTAACCCCCAATTTGCACGTCTTTGGAAATTTAACCCTGTCACTGCGAATTCTTTTGATTCAAGGGATTCTCCTCATTTTCGCAGTGACAAGTGTCAAAATAGAAAAGGAGAGAAAATGAGGAGAATCCCTTGAATCAAAAGAATTCGCAGTGACAGGGTTAAATTTCCGTACGAATTGGGGAAGTATCTGTGAAATTTGTTAATGTGATTAGCTACTGAGAGATTTAGCATATACCAATGGTTCTAGATATGAACTTTCTAGTTAGTGGACAGCCAGTTGGGAGTGGTAAAGAGGCAAGCAAAATGCTAGGTATACTTGCATAGGTCGAGATGCTTCGTTTAAGAAAGTTTACTTATGATAGTTGATAGATGATGATTGTGATGTATGGGATGAGCAAACATAAATTAGTATTTCTGATAGACTACTGGAAATTTAATAGATAGATTCGGATGATGTTATTGTCAAAGTAGTTATCCATTTATGCGTGTTCTTGAGGGGTGAATGGATTCGCAAAAGTTATCATTGACATATGTTTCGATTGGTGAGGAAGAAAGCTTACTACTTTACTTGTTACAGGGAAGCATATTAGTTGCTTACTAATGAATCTTAATTAGGTGGCTCCTTGAGGATGACGATATCAGTAATAGTTAGTACATCGGTAAAAGGGTCATCATATACAAGCCATCAGTATCTTTGCTAGATTTTCTGACATTGGAATCGTCTACAGGTTGATAGAAATGCAAGTCTTTCTTTCGCAAAAAAGAGGTAGTAAGAAAACATATTGAAAGAGCAATTCAGTAGTCCGCTCGGAGACTTACTTTGTGAGGAAAACATTTAGCTTATTGGGCTCAAGTAAACTGCAAATTTTATAAGCCCAAGAAGCCGTTTAGATATACCTTGTTTTTGAGCCAGTGTTAGAAATCCATTATGTGCCTTGCCTAGTTGCCTATGATTTCCCCATCCCACCCCTCTGAATTTCTCAGTAGACTTTTATTGAATCTTTTTTATGCCTCTGGTGATCTGAAAGCTGATATACTTTTTCCCGCTTTCCAGTATGAGGAGTGCATTGAGGATTGTGATAAGGCTGTTGAGAGAGGAAGAGAACTTCATGCTGATTTTAAGATGATCTCGAGGGCACTGACCAGAAAAGGAACTGCTCTTGCCAAACTTGCCAAGTGCTCCAAAGACTATGATGTTGCCATTGAGACTTTCCAAAAGGCTCTAACTGAGCATCGAAACCCAGATACCCTGAAAAAACTAAATGAAGCTGAACGAGCAAAGAAGGAGCTCGAGCAACAAGAGTGCTATGATCCAAAAATAGCTGACGAGGAGCGAGAGAAAGGTACGCTGCAGGGATCTGTTGTTATCATTTGTTTACTTGCTTCTTTACCATTTGTTCTTGAGAAAATTTGCTTGGCACCATTGCAAAGATGTATGAATTGGCATTTTCCAACCCCAGCGATCTTTGAGATGGTACCAAGCAATTCGCCCCATTGTTCTTTGTTGCCTTCAGTGTATTTCTTGATAAGAGTTACCAGGTGTCCTTGATGATGAAACTTTTGCTACTGCTGTGCAGGTAATGAGTTCTTTAAGCAGCAAAAATACCCAGAAGCAGTGAAGCATTACACTGAAGCTCTCAGGAGAAACCCAAAGGATCCAAGGGTAATTTCTTGAATTTTTTTCTTACTCAGTTGCTAAGCTAAATATTTGTGAATTCTGTAGTTCACTGTAGTGTGCAACTGCATCAGTATATCTGATGAAATGAAAAAGATTATGTCAGAATGTGAGTTGGTCTAACTTCTGGAACTAAAAAATAGCATTTGATTATCTATGCTTTCAGTTATCAGTAGCTCTACCTAGCGTACAATGTAGGTGCATTAGGTGCTTGGCTTTCAGATTTGCAGGTGTGTCCTATGCTGTGGTGTGTTTGATCACTATTTCTAAGCTATTGGCATACATGGGTTGTATTTCAGGTATACAGCAACAGGGCTGCCTGTTACACCAAGCTGGGAGCCATGCCTGAAGGTCTCAAAGATGCTGAGAAGTGCATTGAACTAGATCCTACATTCTCCAAGGGATACACAAGGAAAGGCGCAATCCAATTTTTCATGAAAGAATACGACAAAGCCCTGGAAACATACCAGGCTGGCCTAAATCATGATCCCAATAACCAGGAGTTGCTAGATGGTGTAAGGAGGTAAGTAATTCTTAACAAAAGAGATCGTCAGTCGCTGGCTTCTCATCTTCCTTCCACTAAGCTACTCCTAACTTAACTGTTACTGCTGCTCTCGTTTTTTCAGATGTGTTGAACAGATCAACAAGGCAAACAGAGGCGAACTGAGCCAGGAGGAATTAAAAGAGAGACAGGTAAGGCTCTCCTTCCAGTTATGGTGGTACTCTCGATCCATCCACTGCTTTAGCAAGAACAGTGTCGTTAACCTGTTTTTCTCCCCCCTTATGCAGAACAAAGCTATGCAGGACCCTGAAATCCAGAACATTCTGACCGACCCTATCATGCGGCAGGTAACATCATCAGATGTCTAATTTTCTAGCTAGAACGTAGGTAGGTGATCATTCTAGTAGCTTGGCAACGATCTCTGATAATGATGAGCCTGTTCTGCAGGTGCTGATTGATTTCGAGGAGAATCCGAGGGCTGCTCAGGAGCACCTCAAGAACCCCGGAGTGATGCAGAAGATCCAGAAGCTAGTAAGAGCAGGGATAGTCCAAATGAAGTAGACATGAAGTGTTGGGAGCGTAGTTGAGTTGTGCGCCTTGAAGCTTCTTTCCTGCAATATTGGCTTTTGATGTACATCCTGGGGGTCATTTCCCTTTGGCAATTGGGCTTCTGTAAGTACAGTTCGTGGTGTGTTGTTTTTGTTAACTCGGGCATGTGATATGACATCCGCCTTGCCAGGAACTTCGTTTCCCGGCAGGTTTTCCCCCATCTGCCATGGTTTGAACTTGTGTCCTGTTTTTGTTGACTCGGGAAAACGTCGCCAAATACAAAGGCTTCTTGTCATGTTGATAGATTTTTGTTTTTGCTTTGGCCGTATTATTAAGAGGTTCGAGGTTAGTAGCTTGAGATTAGTTAGATTGGGTAACTAGTTATGGTGCACACTAAGCCTTTTTAGCTCAGTTATAATTAGAGAGTATCAATGATCAAGTTTTGGTTGCAAGGATTCAAAGTTTAGATCAAATATCAGGTGTATCATCTAAAGTCTAGAGGGTGTTTTCCGTGCTTTTGAAAATTTACATAGAGATGAATAATTCGAATCAACTTGTACCATTGTGGCGTATATTAGTACAAAGAGTGTGTTTTTGGTGCTTATGAAATTTTACACAGGCATATTATCCAAATTGAACTGTACCATAGAGACATATCATATGTCTAAAGGTTGTCTTTAAAGAAGTTGAGAGACAGATGATATTAGGGGTGAAAAGTAGATACAAATTATTCATATTATTAGGTTATCGTATTTGATAGGATATGAATATAATAAGATTTTCTCATCCGATTAACAACTTCTATTCATATTCGAATTCACATAAAAAAATAGATGCAAATATGGTATGGACTTCTAAAATCCGAAATATTATTTTATCTGGACTTCCGTATTCGTATTTGACAAAGTAATATGCATATTTTATTACAATATGACTAATTAGTTAGACAAGATTTTTAATTGAACGTGAATTTATGTTTCTTTAGGTGAAGTAAATGAATTAGAATGATTACGTGTGATTGTATGAGCATAAAATATCATTAATATCTTTATACTATATAAGTTTTTTTAGAAGATTCATACTATATAAGTTATGAGAATATCTGGACCAAATTGAGTAGATATTCGATTTGAATTCTTATTTGTTACAATATTCGATTTGTATTTTAGAATATTCTAATTCATATTCGTATTCATTTACAAAGACGAATACGAATGTGGTTTGGACATTATACAATCTGTTTTTACTCCTAAATGATATGGCCGGAGTGTACCATTGAGACGTGCTATTGGTCCAGAAGAGTTCAATTTGAGTGAAGCCTTGAGGCAGATGAATACACTAAGGCGGATCATTGATGTACCATTGTTCTAGAGAGGATCCACAGGATGAATACACTAAGGCGGATGGTCCAGGTCACACGGATTATCCACATCGAGGTATACAATCCAGGTTGGCATAACGGTTAGTTTTTGAACTGTTGGAGCTGAGAAAACTTGAACTGAGGTGGATGATCCGAATTGAGGCAGATGACCCTGGTCTGTCAGCACTTTTCATAAAAATATGTCAAATGGTTAGTGTTTGAATGGAGAGACTATATAAGTGGACCATAGCCAGTCAAGTTAGCTCTCTTGAGGCTTCAAAAAAGTGGCTTACATATTGGGGAGTTCAAAGGCACTCAAGAGCTTCAAGTTGAGATTTGAGAGTGTAGATTTGGCATTAGTGTGCATCACTCCTAGTTCCTTGACCTTGCTGAGTTCAAGTGACGTCCTTTGGTTTATTACTCTTGGAATTCGGCGATTCCTAGATGGCTTAAAGACGTACTCTTGGTGACCTTCCAAGGAGAAGCTCGTGAAAGTCACTGGAAAGGTTGTGAAGGTTTGGAGTCCACTTATCTAGAGTGAAGGACTATCATGAGTTGATTGTTTGTATCCTTGCGTAGGTTCAAATAGGAGCTAGACTCTTGTGAGAGTGCTTCAACGAGGATTAGAGGAGAGCATTAAATCTTCGACACCTCAGTAAAAAAATTCAATTGTCACTTGTCTTTCATATTTAAATTATTGTTCTTTCAATTCCTAAACTACTAGACTTATATAGGATTAGAACTAGGTTGCAAAACTTCATTAGCATGTTTAGAAGTTCATTGAACATTCTAGCAAACCATAATCATTCAGACCAGGAATAGCTACGACCATGAGGTGGTCATATGAAGTCACGACCATGAGGTGGTCGAGCATCGATGAAGTAACGACCACCAGGTGGTCATAGAGTGCCTCATGACTACATCTATCAAGACGTGGTTGTGGGTGTCAACGAAGTCCTGACCCCGAGGCGGTCGGATGAGCATCGACGAAGTCTCGACCATGAGGTGTCGAGCGAGCGTGGATGAGTCCCAAGCACGAAGTGTCGGACATGCATCCATGAAGTCCTGACGATGAGGTGGTTAGAGAATGCCTCACGACCATGTGGTTGTGGGCGTCGACAAAGACCTAACCATGAGGCGGTCAGACGAAGTCACGACCACGAGGTAGGCAAGTGTCACGAGGTAATGACCACCAGGTGGTCGTAGAGTGCTTGACGACTACGTCTATCAAGACGTGGTCATGGGCGTCAACGAAGTCAGCAGTGGGATGAAGGCTTGAAGCATACGTGCTCCATACCCACGCTTTGAACTAGCATCAATGAAGTCTCGACCACAAGGCACCGGGCGAGCGTGCACGAAGTCCCAAGCACAAAGTGTCAGACGTGCATCCACAAAGTCCCAATGATGAGGCGATTGGAGAATGCCTCATAAGAGTCGACGAAGACCCGACCACAAGGTGGTCAGACGAAGTTGCGACTATGAGGTGGTCGAGCGTCAATGAAATAACGACCACAAGGTGGTCATAGAGTGCCTCACGACTACATCTATCAAGATGTGGTCGTGGATGTCGATGAAGTCCTGACCCCAAAGCGGTCGGACGAGTGTCGATGAAGTCCTGACCACGAAGTGAACACAAAGTGTCGGACATGCATAGACGAAGTCCTGAACACGAAGTGTCGAACGAGCATCTATGAAGTCCCAACAACGAGGCGGTCGAAGAATGCCTCCCAACCACATGGTCATGGGCATCAACAAAGACTCAACCACGAGGCGGTCGGACAAAGTCGCTACCGCGAGGTGGTCAGACGAATTCCTGATAACGAGGTGGTTGGAGAATGCCTCATGACCATGTGGTCATAGGTGTCGATTAAAATCCAACCACGAGGTGGTCGGATGAAGTCGCGACCACGAGGTGGCTGAGCGTTGACGAAGTAGCGATCACAGGTAGTCGTAGAGTGCCTCACAACTGTGTCTATCAAGATGTGGTCATGGGCGTCGACGAAGTCTCGACTTCGACGTGGTCGGATGAGCGTCGATGAAGTCCCAACCATGAGGTGTTGGGCGAGCGTGGATAAAGTCCCAAGCACGAAGTGTCAGACTTGCGTCCACAAAGTCCTGACGACGAGGTGATGGAGAATGCCTCACGACCACATGGTTGTGGGCGTCAACAAAGACCCAACCACGAGACGGTCAGATGAAGTCGTGACCACAAGATGATCGAGTGTCGACGAAGTAACAATCACTAGGTGGTTGTAGAGTGCCTAATGACTATGTCTATCAGGACGTGGTCATGACAAAGAAAATATGAGCCTTATTTTTGAAGAAGGGGGAGGTTGATATGTGAAGACAATTTGAAACTCTAAACGTAAAACTTGAATTTTTTGCGTGCCTTAAAGATGAAAATCCATATACTAATAATGCATAAACCGAAACTAAAATTTTATTTTCAAGTATCAAGTGGTTTCTAAAGTTCCATATTACAAGAGCATGAATAGAACATGCATGCCTAACAACAAATTCTATTTATACATTTTGTCAAACAAATTGTATGCACATATTTTGAGACTTTCTTGGCTCGAGATGTGAGGATAGGTTGAGATGTGGAAGACTGTGTACGGAGGACGGTGGTTGCAACTTCTATGGCGCACGAGGAGAAGGTTGGCCGGTGTGGTCTTAGCAACGCTTGGAGGAGGAGATCGACTTGGTGAAGTTTCAACTCAGAGGTGGAGATTGTCAGATGAGGATTCCACGATGCAGGGTGAAGTTTCAAGCAGTGAATCTTCACTCGCACTCCATGCGGATGCAAAGGATGGAACGACAACGACTAGCTCGTTGGATCAGCAAACTATATGTGTCATATGCATGATAGGATCCAATGGCTGCAACATGTTCCGTTTGTTACCCTTTGACGGTATAGCGTGCTACAGTCATTTCCTATAATTATCTGCTTCTTCAGAGGCTTGCAGGTAAACGATGCGAGCTAGTGGAGCACTTCACCAAAACCGTTCGGATTACGTGCTCCGAGGCCCAAACCGGCCGAAATATTCGCCGTAATGGGAATAACTTAAGCGACGGGCGCGTTGCCGCCATGCCGAAAAGCGATGAATTCGTGCAGGCCAGTACGAGTCTCCCGTGCAAGTTGGGCTTAAACTAGCCAGAGGCGTGTGGCAACCACGAGAACACTGGGCACTCACATGGAAGAGGCCGACGATGTCGCGGCACACGCGACTTCGCGATTGCGAGGCTTGTTTAGAAAATCGGGGGTGGCGTGTGGCCACCACTGAATCCAAGGGGGGTTGAAACTGACGAATGACGAGGTATCTAGGACTGTAGACCCCTGCATGGCAAATCCACCAGCTCGTGGATCCGTCTTCCTAGGCATTTGTGTTGACTTCCTAAGGGTATATAGGGTTATATAAATTATTTATAAGAGGTGTTATATAGAAATTTTGTTGAAGTGGATGAAAAAGAAAGAGGAGAGAGAATAAGGTCGATTGTAATTCTATAGATGGTCGAGAAAATAAACTGTTATAGACAGTTTATGTGCTATTATATCAATATTGTCTATATGTTATAGATAATCTATTATAAAATATGTTTTTAGTATTGTCTGTAGATAATATAAAATGATGTGCCTCAGTGAGAAACGAGAGATCAATTGAAGTGATCCTCCCCTAAAAATAAGGGAGTGTCTATACAATATGCGCCTGTTTTTTAGGACAAAAACAGTCACATTTTGAGCCGTTAGATGGAGATCCAACGCCCTAGATCATTTTTTTGGAGGGGGTCATTTTTTTAGGGGGGCTTATATGAGTGGATCCGTTGGATGGAGATCTAACGCTCCAGATCAATCTGACTATTTTTGTCCTAAAAACAGTCGAATATTGTATAGCAATGCTCTAAAAATAATTACAGAACTGAGGTCCTTCCCCGTCCATAGGACATCTACCCTATGCTGGACACGTGGAACAAACCAATCTCGAGGCATCCTCACCCATTAGTGGGTCTTCTTCCACGCCTTCCTGAGTAGCTGCCATTCCCTTCCTCCTCCCGAAGTCCCATCCACGGCTGATGGGCCATCAACGGCAAGCATGTTGCGGCTATGAAGATAGGGCAATATGGGTGTACGCATAAAATGGCATGCAACAGGAGGTCATTGGATGTCATTGGATATTAGGGCATCTCCAATGATTCTAGCTAGCAACTAACTAGAAGACTTCTACATCATTTATATAGTACACACTAAAAGCTAGCATTCTAAGAGCAAGTTTAATAAGGCTGACTGTGCTAGCTATAAGGGAATCCATGTCAGCATAGTCCTATGTGGAGGGGAGAAAAAAGGAGAGAGAGAGCCAAGCCGGCTCCCATGCAAGAGTCAGGCTATAGCACAGGAAAAGAAACGTTATCCATGCATGTACCAATAGAACTAACTGCTATACCCATGCATGTATTAAATGACCAATACCCATGTATGTATTAAATGATTGAGAGCTCTTGTAGAGACAACTTATAGCCAGCTTATTGTATGAGTTGGCTGCATCTTACCTTTTGATGACATGGAAATGTATTGGAGGTAGCAGCTATCTATACTATTAAACTTGCTCTAAAGAACTATCTATAAGGATAACTATTTGATGCTTACATGCACACACAGAAAAGGACTATCATTTATAGAGGCTGCCTCGTTTTGCGTTATAGACTAGTGCTTAGGGCGTCTCCAACAGCTGGCTATTTAGTTAGCTAGATCTGATGTGGCAAGGAAAAAGTAGGAGAGAGAGTAGTCACTAGCGACGAGCAAATAGCTGATCTATTTCACGTAGTCCAAGAACATGAGAGAGAAGCATGTGGGTCCAACAGTATAAAATAGTCTTTGCTTTTGTCTCTCACCTCCACGTCAGCTGACTATATAGCTAGTACTAGCTATTACCATTGCGGACGCCCTTAAGGAAGAGCTGGCTCGATTTTTTTTGCATACTCTCTTTCCTCCACATAGGATATATGCTGATGTGTACATGCATATACCTAGCTGACTCAGACCATTGGAGATGCCCATAGTTCTTTAGAATGCTAGCTTTAGTGTGTACTATATAAATGATGTAGATTTCTGTATTTTTTTTGTATACTCTCTTTTCTCTACATATATATAGCTAACTGATTCAGATCATTAGAGATGCCCTTATGATAGTTGGGCTCGGCTATGGCCTCCCGGCTCGGGCAACCAAGTAGTACACAACGCCATGAATACTTTGACCGGACATCTCGTTGTCTGGAGCTCCTTGATTTTTCTTGATGGATGAATAGATTAATACCCTTTGAATTATGAATAGGATAATGCACCGTGCAACAGTTAATTGGCTAAACCCTGGTACTAGTACTTTGATGGTGCGAGTCTAATTCCCTGATTTCTGGGTAGATTCGCATTGTTGAAGAAAGCAAAGAAAAAGGACGCTGCTATGGCTTGCTTGTGGCTCTTTCTTGAACCATAGTTTAAACCAACCTTTCCGCCTCCAAGTTCTTTATTATCATGAGCGGATTTAGAATTTCATCACGACTCACGCTATGGAGAGCTGGAGCCACTGCTACCTAACTGAGCAGAAAATTATGTCTCAGACTTACGTAGACTTTGCACTAGTAAAACTCCCACACCTTAAACTAAAAACTAGGCTATCATAGGCCTGGATCCACCCTAATCACAAGAGCAGCCAACCATCGCGCTCACCTGATCTCGACGGTGCTGACGCACTCACCACTGCGTTGATGGACTATGGCCAGGAGGAGGAAGCGGAGGCACTGTGAAGAAGATCAGAAGACGACTTGGATGGGAAAGCTTTGAGATTGGTTATGAACCGTGTTGAATACTAGGTAGGGGTCCTATGGATGAAGGAAGGACCCGGGACCTGCGTAACTTTTTCCCCTCCTCCCCTGGCTATGCATGATGCACAGTTCCTCTGAGTAGATTTCTGTATTTTTTAGACGCAAACAATTACTCCTCCTGGCTATGCATGATGCACAATCGTAGGTATCTAGCTGTACTTTCATGTTTAATGGTACCATTTCATTTCCAGTCAAGAGGATCAACTGATCGATGGACCCTGGTTTTGTTGGAATAAAAGGTTCAGATCTCTTTTGTTCTGTGGTATCTTGTTTGGCAGTGTTCCTGTACCATCCTAAGAGAAAAAACTGTACCAACGTAAAAAAAACCCTGCATGCATGTATTTCAAGGTGCAAAATAATCAGCCTCTCATCAAGAGATTTGCCCCTTTTCCATGTATGGAAGTATTAGGTGTGGCCTTCTAGTTTGATTTATTTTTCTTTCAAATCATCTAACGTTTGTTCAACCGGGACGGAATTTATTCTTAGAAGCAAAATAGTCTCCAGACTCGTGAGTCGTCTGATTGTGCTTACCAAAGGTCAACAGATTAGTTCTGTTCATTATATTTCCAGCTAGATCTTCACTATTTTGGCCCCGGAACTGTGGATCGCTCCTTGCGTATATCACCTTTTATCTGATCAAACATCCGTTTGCTTGGGCTACTGTTTGTTTAACATTTGTGCGTTTATCTGATCAAGTCCGGAAACGTGCATGTATCATGGCACACCTGGATCTTCAGTTCTTCACAAAACCACAGCATGCATCAGGTAGTTAATATGTGAAAGTTCACAGGCAAGTGCAAAATAAACATGCGGCAAATGGCGACGAGTATAATAGTACTACATGTAACAACAATTTTAATTAGAAACCATTAGCCTGGCCTTACATTACAACCATTACACATCCCCTGATTCCCCTTTCGCTATCAAGGGGATCGCAGATAGCTAGTACTCGAGCATGGGTACGTAGCCATTAGGCATGCGCCCATGCCAAGCTACTATACTGATCAACACGAAATTAACCGAGTAATATATTGACAGCTAGGCCCCTTCATTATTTCTGCAAGCCCGCGCGCGCGACCTGCCAAACCAGAACGATCACGGATCACGTCACCCCGACGGCGAGATGTGCATGTGGAACATCGTCCCGAACAGCCGGAGCACGCCGTAGGTGACGAGCATGGCGAGCCACCCGCCTAGGAGGACCCTGAGCCCCGACCTCACCACGCTCGCGCCGCCCAGGTACGCGCCCGCTACGCCGAACCCGGCCAGGCCGACGGTGCTCGCCACGCACACCGCGCCGACCCTGACGCCCCACGATTGTATGAACCCCCCGGCCAGCAGCGGCAGGAGGGCGCCCACCGCAAACGCCAGCGCCGACGCGAACGCGGCCAGCGTCGGGCTTGGCAGGTTCTCCTTGGCGACGTCGTCGTCGGCCGCAACCGCGCCGTCCTTGCCGTCGCGCTTGATCTGCGACACCTCGATGTCGTACTGCGCGTACACGGACACGAACTCGCCGATGGCCATGCTGCACGCGCCGGCCACGAGCCCGGCGAGGCCCGACACTAGCATGGCCTTGGCGGTGGCGTTCACGGCGCCGACGCCGATCATGAGGGAGGCCACAGAGACGAGGCCATCGTTGGCCCCGAGGACGGCGGCTCGGAGCCACTGCGCTCGGGCTATATAGTTGACGCCGTCGTCGTCGCCACCGCTCGGATCGGCCTCAGCTAGTTTCGACGAGTGAGCCGCCTCGACGTCGACGTCGACGACGACTACTACATCTTCTTCCTTTGTCTTGCACGCGCCGTTAGGAGCGGCAGCTGCCGCCGCGTGGATGTGGGATCTGAGGTGAGGGTCCATGGATAGAAGCAAGCTAAGAAGAAGGATTGGTCGAGATGGGAGTGGCGTGTGCGGAGCAGAAGGGGACGGGACTACTGGTGTGCGGCGGCCACACGCCTCGGCGAGGGTATTTATAGGAGAATTCGCTGGGTTTTGATGAATGGAGGGCTGTGATTGCATTGGCGTGTGACAGGCACGCGCCCTTCGCTGAGGTGTACATGATCTACGTGGAGAAATATCAAACGATACGATGTGACACGTCTCCCTAGCTGCTCGTCTCGTTAGTGCCTTTGTTTTGATTACAAGTGGGAGCGGATACTTGTACGGCTGGATATTATAATATATTATATTTGTCATATAACTTTATTATCTTTTAAAAATATAGTTATACATGTTATACAATTGTAATAGTTGTAATATCTATATATGATTAATCAGTATGTTATAATCTGGTTTCACCAAGATAATTAGTATAGATATTCTCCTTTTCTCTAGATTAATGAGAAAATTTCTTATTTATGTATGTTAATCTGCATTGTTATAATCTGGTTCCACCGAAATAATGGTGTAGATCTTCTTTTTTTCTCCCGATTAATGAGAGAATTTCTAAATTTTTGTTTTTTTTCTGATTTAAGAATCACTATATGATATTTTTAGATCTCCAAAGCGAAGAATGTACTTTAAATATCACTAGATATTTGTAAATATATAGATAATGTGCAATGCACACAAGTCCGTTTTAGTATCAAAATAATTGTGCAATCAATACAAGCATCCAAAAAAATCACAGGACATAGTGGTTTACCTGGGTTAGCATTGATCTATTGATAGTATTGCAAATTCACGATGAAGGAACAAACATCTGATCTTTTGGACTTTTGGGTATGGCAACCGTCGGGAAGCCGGAAGAATTAGCATGATCTGAAAGCTTTTCCTCTGGTGCGAGTGCCGAGTGGGAGACAAAAAAGATTCGATCGAGACGAGAGCATTTCATTAAACTGGGGAATATTAGGTCCGGCCACTGGCATCAAAAGATTAGATGGGCGCGTGGCTACCACGGGTAGTGCGTTCTTTGTGGAGCAAACAACGGGAAAAAGTGATCATCGTCAGCTAGCTAGCTTCAAGTGCGCAACGAATAATGCGCATTAAAAAAATGGGCAACGAATAATGCGCATTACAAATGGTTCAAGTGCCTGTACACAAATACACACCTGATGCGATGCAACCTACTCCAGGTAGCTACTTTTTCCTGTCATCTGTCAATGCACTCGAGGGGCTAATTCCGCTAATACCATAGTCCATCAGGTTGAGGAACTGGTGAGCTTCAATTCAAACACGACAAAAACGGATTTGGTAAAAAAAATATTCAGTTACCGAAAATTTGTTGCGTACTCGATCCTCGAAGTACTAATACACGGTGCCAGTCGCAGTCTGGACGGTAGTTTTAGAAAATATCCAACGATGGGGGTTTTGATGAGTCATCCAACTAAGAATTAACAGTACTTCCAATTCCAGCTAGGAGTAGTTGCCATCTGACGACGAAGAGGCAACGCATGCATGATTGATGCGCTCAACCAGTTTTCACTTGGCTTGGCCGAGGTGTGATATGATCCGGCTCGGCGAGAGGCCGATGTTAGATAAGATCATAAGAGCATGTACAATACAGGCGCTTAGAGAGATACTTAGTAATGAAAAGTTAATTTTTCTGGCTATATAGGATAGATAAGGTGTTTATTTTAAAGTATCGGTGCTTAAATAAGCATCGGTGCTTAGTAGGTGTTTATGTGTATAACTATATCTATTAATAGATAATATAGCATCTAAGCACCCACGGAAAAGATGCTTGCATTAGAGAAAATAACTTTTACGTGGGTGCTTGATGATGTGGCTATATTCTCTCTTTTTAAGTATTCATATATAAGCAAATTGTATTGTACATGCCCTAAGAGCGTGCACGTTGATGTGATCTCGCAGTTGCAGGTAGGGATGAAAACGGAACGGAAATATCCCGTACCGAACCGCATCGTTTTCTACATTTGACCCGATCGAATTCGTATTTTCGGATAAATTCGAATTCGGTTCGAAATACGGAATACCAAATTCGAAAACGGAGCGGAAACGGTTTAGGCATTTTCCGACCGTTTTCTACTTTTCTACATTTTATTCGGAATATACCGTATTGTAAATACGGTTTAAACCGAATTTGGCCCAGCCCACTCCCAGCGCCCCAGCCCTACTCCTCCCCTTCCCTTCCTATCGGCGCGGCGCCGCACCCCGCACCCGTAGTCCCGCTGCTCCCGCCGCGTCCTCCACAGTCCCATGGCGGAGGCAGCGCAGAAGCAGCCAAGCCCCATGGCCTCCCGCCCCGTCCGCTGCATCGTTAAACTCGGTGCACTCTCCCGCGCTCCGCGGCTCTATGTTTCCTTCCCTTTCCTTGCGTGCTTCTTCTATAGTTGTGTAAGCCTCCCCAGCCGGTGTTGATTCGGCGAGCTCTGGTGACGCAGGTGGGGCGGCTACCACGAACAAGGGCGAGCTGGAGAGCATCAACGAGGAGAGCCTGCGGTCGGCGTGCGCGCAGCTGCGGCAGGCCATGTCCGACGCCGGCTCTCCGGATAAGGTTGTGGGGATGGACTGGAGCAGGAGGCGCGGCGAACTGGCTGACCCGGCCGTGGACGCGAAGGGGTTAGCGGAGATGGCAGGCTTGGGGCTGGATACCAACTTCGTTGTCGTCCACGGTGCCGGTATAGCTCGGAACCTGAATTGCCTCTGGCCATCTGTCTTAGTGATGAGCTGAACTGGGTGATTTGGTGGGGGTTTGATTGTTCATATTTTTGTGTTGGGATGATATGTAATGTGGGAATTGGTGCTAATTGCCAAGTGCCAATGCTTCTCAGTGAGCGAGCAACTGTGCACATCTTGAGGATTGCCCGACCTGGTCTAGATTACGAATGTTAGTAACCTGCTTAGAAGATAAATGCGTAAGTTTGGTATGAGTGGTCATTCAGTTCTAGATTCAACCGTGGCTTTCTAGGCTCTAGGGCCTTCCTGAAAGATAGTTTTATACTTCTATTCAACCAGGTGAGATTGTTCGGTTCCATAGTGCATGTAACATTTGCTAGCTATAATTAGACTGCTAGAGTTCATACTTTATAAAGTTAGTATTCGGGTTATTGAGATTATAGTGATCTGCTATCTGTATTGCTACTTAGGGTCTTTTGGTCACTTCCAAGCAAGTAGATCTGGAGTCCATAAAGGAGGGTTGCATTCGACACTGGTGAAGGCTGGCTTTGTGGCTACAAGAATTTCAGTAAGGACAAAATTTAAAATTTCCCTGTCATGTGGATATTGTAACCTTCAGATATATAACATTGTTTTTCAGTGTCTTGTCAATGTATGTAGTGCTACTTTGATGCACATGCTTGGACAGTGTTCTAATGAAATATACATTATAATTTAGGTGACTTCTCTCAACCAGGAAATTGTGAGAGCCTTGGCAAGAGGTGCGCTACATATAAATGAAGAATAACACACTTTATTTTTCATAATTAAGCTACATGCTTATTGTGGTAACCTGTTATTGTGTCATCTATCATGTTACTAATGCCTGTGTTGCATAGGTAAAATTCACAATTATGTTTCTTGTTTTTTTATAGGATTTGCATATGTTCCTTGTGTGTTGCTTTGTCACGAACTTTTGCTCCGTCATGATCCATATAAGGTGTCTTTGGCTTTCCATAGTGTGAACTTTGTCTTGAAGTCTTCACTTAATCATGATCTATATATGGTGTCAAGAGCACTTCTACCTATATCTATAATCTTGAAGAATTTCAAATTTCAATGAATCAACCAGCATATTTATGTATCCATTTTGTAGTTGATCTTGAATCTATCACTATTAGTTTGTCAGTGAGAATCAGTGGCAAGTAAATGACTTATGGAATTGCATATGCTTCTGCAGAAGGAATACCATCTGTTGGAATGTCACCATTTGCTTGTGGATGGTCTACTCAACAAAGAAATGTGAGTAAACTGGAGGATTGCTGAATTTCTTGTGTATGTTCGGACAAGCACCTGGGATTACACTGTTCTTGTAGATCTATGTGCAATCCTGTTAACAAAGATGTTTTCTGATTATTATTTGACATATTTGCAATTGCAGCTTGCGTCAGCCGATGCTTCTCAAATCATTCAGTCGCTCCATGCTGGCTTTGTCCCTGTAAGCTGTTGTACCTAAGGATTTTGAATAATTATTTCTCTACAAATTCACATTGATCTAAGCTCTTCGTTTCAATAATATAATTATGTGGATCGTATGGAACCGCTCTAGAATGTGAGAAAAATATGTTATTTCTGGGGTAGTTATGTAGCATATTATTTACTCACAGGTAGGGGACTCGATCCCTTTCTGATTCCCGTTCATCCGCAAGATCACTCGTTTACCCTGTAATCTTCATGTGAGCTCCGCCCGCGCCCCCATCGTTGCGAGCGTGAATGCTGCAAGAAGTGGTGCCTTTGTCTCGTTTCTTGCTCGATCCTCTGGATGTGGTGTTCTGTGGGTTTGTCCTTCGGTTGGATACAATGGTTCGTTCCGCATTGTAGATGGTAATGACCAATAGTTATTGCAGATGATAGGATCTTCCTTCCTTGCAATTGCTGAGCTCTAGTTCATACAATTTAGTAATTTTGTCATGGCATTTAATACCGTGGAAAGCTTAACTGAGTAATACAATTGTTGGACTCAATAGTACAATTATTTAGGCTAATAGATGATGCTGATGAACTGTAGATGTTCTGCTAGCTGTTAATTGCTTGTTCTAGACTTGTATTGTATTTGTATTTGTGTCGGCTATTGTGTTAATACTTAAGACCAAGGGTCATGCACTTGTTAATTATTATATGCACTTGAACTTGATCATGCACTTGGTAATTGTTATGTACTTGGTCACTTGTTAATTGTTATGCACTTGGTCCTACAGGTCGGTATTCCGTATTGAATTTTCGTATACCGACCGTGTTCGACATAATTCCACTCGAATTGGTTCGTTTTTGAAATTCTCGATATTCCGTAAGTTCGCGTTTGTTTTCGTGTCTGGCTTTACCGCTTTCGCTTTCATTTTCGTATTCAAATGTAGAAGTAGAAAACGGTTGAGGAGTTTTCCGACCGTTTCCGACTGTTTTCATCGCTAGTTGCAGGTGTGCACGGAGAGCGGGGCGTCGTGCATCGATCCGACGGCGGGGCGGGGAGGATCGCGAACCGGTCCTTTCATGCGCTCGGAACGGGCGCGGAGTAGATCGATCATAACCAACGATGGAAGAGCTACGTTGATTACGACGACTGAAAGGCACCTCGTCAGCGGAAACTAAAATGTGGCGTGCAAGGTGCAAGTGCAACCAATTGGACGTGCAGGCCAAATCTGTACGACCCCAGACCAACCAACAGAAGAATGCTGCTCCCCTCTTCTGGCCGGATAAGAATGCGAGAACTGAAAGGAGAGGCTGCGCCGCCGAGACGCTCTGAACACGAGCTGGTCGCCTGGCGAGGACGAGGATGGCTAGAGGACAGGAGGGAGACTGGGAGAGGATCCCGACTCGGCCGCTACCAATCCACAACTTCCCTTCACGGAGATTTGCCTGAAATTGCCCGAGCATTTTAGCTAGTTTAGAGTAGGGTGCAAATGGAGCGGATATTTCCCGACCGACCGTCCGTCCGTTTTAATTCGGATACAATTCGGAGAAATTTTCGGATATTCAAAGGTTTTGTCGGATACGGAAACGGATTCGGATATTTTTTTGTCGGATACGGAAATGGATTCAGAACAAGCATTATCCGACGGATACGGAACTATCCTGATATTTTTCCGGATAGTTGCCGGATACGGAAACGGAGTCGGATACCTATCCTCTCCGCCGGCCAGGTGGGATCTCCGACTCTTCTTGAAATGTAGCATCATTTATTTTATATAAGATTGCTTGTTTCGGTGGCTGTTGCAACGTCGGTACACTTGTATTAGATCTCAGTTTGCTTAATTTGTCTCTGTCACCATGTGAAATTTGCTTTCGCGCATTATCCGATTAAATATTTGTGGCCGAAACTAACCGTATTCGGAGCGGCATGTATTCGCTCCGTATTCATGACCGAGAATATCCGCATTCGTATCCGGCACTATCCGTGTCCGACTCCAACAAAAAATATGGAAAAAGATACGGGATAAATAATATTCGTCTGTATCCGCTCCGTTTGCACCCCTAATTTAGAGAAAAGGCACAAGGCGTCTATCTATTATTATGATCTGTTGTCAAAAGCTCTAAGGAAAAAAGATAGAAATTTAAAAATTCTCAGAAAAAAGAAGAAAAATCCAAACCCCAATTTGGTGGACCTAATTGTGCTAACAAATTATTACCAATTGACGCTAGGTAAAAAATATGCTAGAAATTCTTATAAAAATATAATAAAACATCTTATCCTTAATCAAGGGGACCTTAATTAAAACAGACTACAGTGGCTATAAGATGTTATTACTTAGAGATATATTACTTTGTATATATATATATTTTTCCTATATATATATAATTAGATGGCCCACGTATCTTCACAGTTGTATTGGAAATTAGGAACCTTGGACAGTAAAGAAAAGAAGCAGCACACCCTTCTATGTGAGAAATTTTATTGTGTCATGATCGCACAATGTAACAAGATAATAAAATACTGACATGTGGCACGTAAGCACTGTAGCAAATACTCTGCAGCCCTGCCATGGCCTCTGTCGGTGCCTACTGCATCGGGGAGATGGAGTCCCTGATGGTTGTTGTAATAGTGCGGTATAAGTATATATTTGTATTTAATTCTAGCAAAAATGATAAAGACACAAGCATGACATAAATGCATAGAAATAACTTAATCAACATATAAACATATGAACCTTTTAAGTCATTGAAATAGAAATATATGCCCAACGTAAATGCCATGTAAGAGATCAAGATTAGCATAACCACATGTAAACAATTGCATTAAAATGTTGATATCAATAAAAGCATAACATGTATGACCAAATTCAGCATGTTAGCAACAATTTGAATATCATTAGTTGCTCTCAGAAGGCTAGTTGCACAAGATTCAATCTTGGCCATCTCCGCCATGACAAAATCTAATTTCAATTATATATGACAGTTATAGATTAGATCTTGAGCTCAAATTAAACCTTGCTATTAACATAGACTAATAGATCATGAATATAACTTGCTGGACAGGGCAGATGATCCACCAGGGACTCGATCTCCCCGACGCGGTTGGCACCAACAGAGGCCATGGCGGGGCCTACAGAGTATTTGCTACAGTGCTTACGTGCAGATTGCAGAGGGTGGAACCAATCCAAGCCCCGAGCTGAGCCAGCTGCTCGCCGACTCTTGGGCTAACTCTGTTTTTCTTATAATTTTTCATGAATTTTATATGGACTTTGGTTGCCAAGCCTCGGGCTACAACCCAGATAGCCCGAGAGTTAGTTCCGCCGTTGCTTACGTGCCACGCGTTGCAACCATGACCAATAAAATTTCTCCTTCTATGTAGGAATGAAAACGGATTAAATACAGACATATAATAGCTTTCCATATTTGTTTTCATATTTTTTCCGAATGTGTATACGAATACAAATACCCCGAATACGAATACGAATGTAAATAATATCAAATACAAATACGAAGTGAATACGAATCAAAACGAATACAGTGAAGAATATTTTTTGGAATATAAAAACTCTCTAAATTAATGCTAGGAATTAACGAAAATATTTAACTAATTTATTTGATGTAAACGATTATTGAATTGTTTGTATTTTCAGTATACTACTACCCAGGCTATCCATCATACTAGTAAGCAATAAGCATTCACTGGTTAGCACTATTGTGATCGAGTTGGGTACAAGGTCAGCATCAGAAGCCACCATCTCCTCGAATAGCTCAAGGGCATCACCTGGTCGCTCGTTCTTGGCATAGCACCCAATCATGGCACTCCAGGACACGACACTCCTCTCTGGCATTGCAGCAAACACACGCTCGGCATAGTTGACAATCTCATCTCAAACTTTGCATAGCGGTCAATAAGAATGGTGAAGACATGCATGTGCAATCCGTAGCCACGGCGGACGGCATGTGCGTGCATCTCGCGTACACGGGCGGAGGCCGGCGCGTGCGACGCTGACGCGGCGATACAGGCCTTGAGTCGTGCGCGTAACTGTAGCTGTCGACGAGAACGCCAAACCGCCCCCATGTCGGGCAGGCGCGCGAGGGCCTCTTCCCCATGGTCGGCGAGCGCGAGCGCCTTGAGTAGCGCGTTCCACTGGAAGATGCTCTTCACAGGCGCTTCGTCGAATACCAGGCGTGCGGCCGGGAGCGCGTCGAGCGAGGCATAGGCGTCGATAAGGCAGGTCCACAGGAATGGGTCTGAGCTGAACGTCGGGTCTGCCTCGAGCCTCCGGTGCACGGCCGCCGCGAGCGCGGCGTCCCCGGCCCGCGCGACGGCGAGGAGGAGCGACTCATAGGCACGCTGCATGGGAGCCGGGGGGCCCGTTGGCGTAGAGCGTCCGTATGAGGTGATTCGCGTTGGTTGGCTGGCGCCCGACGAAATGGGCGGGAGTAGGGATGAAAACGGTCGGAAAACTGCTCAACCGTTTTCTACTTCTACATTTGAATACGAAAATGAAAGCGAAAGCGGTAAAGCCAGACACGAAAACAAACGCGAACTTACGGAATATCGAGAATTTCAAAAACGAACCAATTCGAGCGGAATTATGTCGAACACGGTCGGTATACGAAAATTCAATACGGAATACCGACCTGTAGGACCAAGTGCATAACAATTAACAAGTGACCAAGTACATAACAATTACCAAGTGCATGATCAAGTTCAAGTGCATATAATAATTAACAAGTGCATGACCCTTGGTCTTAAGTATTAACACAATAGCCGACACAAATACAAATACAATACAAGTCTAGAACAAGCAATTAACAGCTAGCAGAACATCTACAGTTCATCAGCATCATCTATTAGCCTAAATAATTGTACTATTGAGTCCAACAATTGTATTACTCAGTTAAGCTTTCCACGGTATTAAATGCCATGACAAAATTACTAAATTGTATGAACTAGAGCTCAGCAATTGCAAGGAAGGAAGATCCTATCATCTGCAATAACTATTGGTCATTACCATCTACAATGCGGAACGAACCATTGTATCCAACCGAAGGACAAACCCACAGAACACCACATCCAGAGGATCGAGCAAGAAACGAGACAAAGGCACCACTTCTTGCAGCATTCACGCTCGCAACGATGGGGGCGCGGGCGGAGCTCACATGAAGATTACAGGGTAAACGAGTGATCTTGCGGATGAACGGGAATCAGAAAGGGATCGAGTCCCCTACCTGTGAGTAAATAATATGCTACATAACTACCCCAGAAATAACATATTTTTCTCACATTCTGGAGCGGTTCCATACGATCCACATAATTATATTATTGAAACGAAGAGCTTAGATCAATGTGAATTTGTAGAGAAATAATTATTCAAAATCCTTAGGTACAACAGCTTACAGGGACAAAGCCAGCATGGAGCGACTGAATGATTTGAGAAGCATCGGCTGACGCAAGCTGCAATTGCAAATATGTCAAATAATAATCAGAAAACATCTTTGTTAACAGGATTGCACATAGATCTACAAGAACAGTGTAATCCCAGGTGCTTGTCCGAACATACACAAGAAATTCAGCAATCCTCCAGTTTACTCACATTTCTTTGTTGAGTAGACCATCCACAAGCAAATGGTGACATTCCAACAGATGGTATTCCTTCTGCAGAAGCATATGCAATTCCATAAGTCATTTACTTGCCACTGATTCTCACTGACAAACTAATAGTGATAGATTCAAGATCAACTACAAAATGGATACATAAATATGCTGGTTGATTCATTGAAATTTGAAATTCTTCAAGATTATAGATATAGGTAGAAGTGCTCTTGACACCATATATAGATCATGATTAAGTGAAGACTTCAAGACAAAGTTCACACTATGGAAAGCCAAAGACACCTTATATGGATCATGACGGAGCAAAAGTTCGTGACAAAGCAACACACAAGGAACATATGCAAATCCTATAAAAAAAACAAGAAACATAATTGTGAATTTTACCTATGCAACACAGGCATTAGTAACATGATAGATGACACAATAACAGGTTACCACAATAAGCATGTAGCTTAATTATGAAAAATAAAGTGTGTTATTCTTCATTTATATGTAGCGCACCTCTTGCCAAGGCTCTCACAATTTCCTGGTTGAGAGAAGTCACCTAAATTATAATGTATATTTCATTAGAACACTGTCCAAGCATGTGCATCAAAGTAGCACTACATACATTGACAAGACACTGAAAAACAATGTTATATATCTGAAGGTTACAATATCCACATGACAGGGAAATTTTAAATTTTGTCCTTACTGAAATTCTTGTAGCCACAAAGCCAGCCTTCACCAGTGTCGAATGCAACCCTCCTTTATGGACTCCAGATCTACTTGCTTGGAAGTGACCAAAAGACCCTAAGTAGCAATACAGATAGCAGATCACTATAATCTCGATAACCCGAATACTAACTTTATAAAGTATGAAGTCTAGCAGTCTAATTATAGCTAGCAAATGTTACATGCACTATGGAACCGAACAATCTCACCTGGTTGAATAGAAGTATAAAACTATCTTTCAGGAAGGCCCTAGAGCCTAGAAAGCCACGGTTGAATCTAGAACTGAATGACCACTCATACCAAACTTACGCATTTATCTTCTAAGCAGGTTACTAACATTCGTAATCTAGACCAGGCCGGGCAATCCTCAAGATGTGCACAGTTGCTCGCTCACTGAGAAGCATTGGCACTTGGCAATTAGCACCAATTCCCACATTACATATCATCCCAACACAAAAATATGAACAATCAAACCCCCACCAAATCACCCAGTTCAGCTCATCACTAAGACAGATGGCCAGAGGCAATTCAGGTTCCGAGCTATACCGGCACCGTGTACGACAACGAAGTTGGTATCCAGCCCCAAGCCTGCCATCTCCGCTAACCCCTTCGCGTCCACGGCCGGGTCAGCCAGTTCGCCGCGCCTCCTGCTCCAGTCCATCCCCACAACCTTATCCGGAGAGCCGGCGTCGGACATGGCCTGCCGCAGCTGCGCGCACGCCGACCGCAGGCTCTCCTCGTTGATGCTCTCCAGCTCGCCCTTGTTCGTGATAGCCGCCCCACCTGCGTCACCAGAGCTCGCCGAATCAACACCGGCTGGGGAGGCTTACACAACTATAGAAGAAGCACGCAAGGAAAGGGAAGGAAACATAGAGCCGCGGAGCGCGGGAGAGTGCACCGAGTTTAACGATGCAGCGGACGGGGCGGGAGGCCATGGGGCTTGGCTGCTTCTGCGCTGCCTCCGCCATGGGACTGTGGAGGACGCGGCGGGAGCAGCGGGACTACGGGTGCGGGGTGCGGCGCCGCGCCGATAGGAAGGGAAGGGGAGGAGTAGGGCTGGGGCGCTGGGAGTGGGCTGGGCCAAATTCGGTTTAAACCGTATTTACAATACGGTATATTCCGAATAAAATGTAGAAAAGTAGAAAACAGTCGAAAAATGCCTAAACCGTTTCCGCTCCGTTTTCGAATTTGGTATTCCGTATTTCGAACCGAATTCGAATTTGTCCGAAAATACGAATTCGATCAGGTCAAATGTAGAAAACAATGCGGTTCGGTACGGGATATTTCCGTTCCGTTTTCATCCCTAGGCGGGAGGGACGCCTGGCACCTGCAGTGCGTCAGCCACTCAGCCTCGAACGCTTGGACCGAACGCCGAGTGGGAGAGGTGGAGGTAGGTGAGATGGCCGGCTGATGCCGGTTAGGTGGCTGGCGGCGAGATAAGATCAGGGGCGGATCTACAGTGGGTCAAAGGTGTTCAGCTGAACACCCAAAATTTTTGACAAAAAACCTAGTATATATGAGGTATAATACATATGTATATATATATAATTGGGCTAGATTTGCTGTTTCTGGCCACAATCGACCGGCCGGACCGATGGAAAACGCACAGCGCGCAGCCCGCGTCCGCGTGCGCGTGAAGCCACCCAGCCCATTTTGTTGCGCTCTGCGTGCGTGTGAAGACGGCCTGCTCCGGTGCTCCCCGCCCCCGGCCCCCATTCGCCCCGACCCCCGGTCCCCATTTGCTAGCCGAGCGGCCGACCCGACGCGGCGACGGCGCAACGCAAACCCTAACCCTACTCGGCGCCGCCCGCGCCTTCGCCCCGCCGCCCGCGTCGATCTGGGCTCCTCCACTCCGGCCCTCCGCACCGCCGGGCGCCGGCACCGCGAGGTCCGCCGCCCGCGACACCGCCAGATCGGCAGATCCCGGATCTGGCCCTCCGCAGCTCTGCTCGGCCGGCACGGCATCGCGACGGCGCGACCGGCGAGTAGCGACCGCGCCTCCGCCATCCGGCCCTCCGCTCCGCCGGCCGCAGACTCGACCGCGAGACCGCGTCACCTCCGCCCTCCGGGCTGTCGGGATCCAGCCCGCCGCTCCGCCGCCACCGGCCCACCGCAGACCGCGTCACGCCGTCTGTCGTCAGCCCGTCACCTTCGTCCTCCGGCTCCGGGCTCTCCGCTGCGCCGCTCCGCGGTTCCGGCCCTCCCTCCGCGCGACCGCGCCTCCGCCAGTCAGCCAGTGAGTACTTGTCTACTTGAGCACTATTGCTGGATGTGTACAGACGACTAGACGACGAGCATGAATGCATGATGTTGAATTGTTGATGAATGATCGTGTGATCTATTTTAGTATTTAGCTTGTAACTATTCTGCCCACAAGTTGTTGCTGCTATTACATTTTGGCTTAATATAGTTCCTGCCCTCCTGGCTTATACAAATGATGAATCGGAATTTTATGATTTTTGCATATCAATGGTTGAAATATAACTCATGCTTGCAACAAAGTTCACTTTCACACAATTTAGATGCTAGTCCAGTTTCTGCTGTAGTTTGTTTTGTGAAGACTGAAGATCATATAGATTGTTCTCTAGCATTTCTAATTTTTTTTGGCAAATTAAGATGGACTTTGGGTTAACTTGATTAAAGCTGGGTAGATTATGATTGCATATGCTAATATGCTATGCATCTCAAGTTCAATAGAGAAATGAGGATGAATTGCTCTTGCTTCCACATTTCTATTTAGCATTGCTGATGTTCTCCCATGTATTTTTATTACATCTATATACATGTATCCTTGTATCGGTATTTTGAGGGAAACGACGTGTCGCGGTATCGACGTACCCAAGTAACCTACATCCGAAATCCGAACACCCATCTTAAAAATCCTGGGTCCGCCACTGGATAAGATTACAACTAGTAGAGAAATTCAAGCTTCATAAAAGGATGAACATGGAAAATAGGATAATCTTTATTACTATAATAAGATTATAACTTACTCTTGATAAACGATTACAAAGAAAAATGCCATTTGGAGGCATTCTGGTTCGGTGATCTTCTCAAAAAGTTTGTGAAAAGGTCCGACATGTTGTGAATGTTGGAACTTGCCTAAGTATTTGGTTTAATTCATAGAGCTGATTTAATTCGTTTGGGTTTTCCTCAATGTAGACTAAAGGAGATCGGTAAATCTTCGAACACCACGGTGAAAAAAGATTATGTCAATTTTGGTTTGCTTCCTTATGCTCATTTACATTCTTACAATTTATATTACTTGATTGTATTGATTGTTTGTCACCGTAGTATTGCAAACTTTGTCATAGATTTAGGTAATTGGTGCACTTAGTAAAACTAGATGATTTAAGTCTTAATTAAGCAAATCAGTTCGATTTACGCTTCCGCTTATAAACTTCAGATTTAACCAAAAAATATTCTAAAAGTGATTATTAACCCCCTCTGATCAGCCTCCTACACCATACACCAACCACCAGAGAAATCACCCTCACGAACGGCCTACCTGGAGCCCATGCACCTCGGCCTCGTTTGATATGCGGGAGTTATGCCGATTCGGCGATTCCTACGGGAACTAAGCTGTGTCTTGTAAAATTCTGTGTTTTTCGAGGAAAATCCTTGCGTTACAAACAGCCCTTCATGGGAATTTCATAGAAACAATTCAATTTCTATGAAAATCTAAAAGAATTCATGCGCCTCACACGCATCCTAACATTCAGTGGTTAAGACCATTTGATAATTTTGTTTTAAAAACAAAGTCCATTCATTGCTACAAGGGGTCACAGATCAAAGATTCTCTACTATTTAAAAGAAAAAGTCGATAAGTATTGAATGATATGTTCCTCACCCCCTTAACCTCTGTAACGCCCCCGTTTCCAGGGGCGCGTACGGACACGGCACTCCGCAACTATTCACGCATGAACAGTTATGGAATATCGCGCAAGAGTATACCATTGCATGCTTACAACAAAAGTCCAGCATATATTTCACATAAGGAATAACATCCAGTTTTGACAGCGGGGCGTGCAAGCCCAAAGTATAATTACATTACCAAAAGCTCCAAGATCCGCTTGAGCGCGGCGAAGACCTAAAGCCACGGGTCCTCGTCGAAGAAGATATCCTTCGGGACGTCCTCGACGGGGAGACCTTTCCAACACGAAATCTTGAATTGCCTTCTTTTCCTTCTGGTATCTGTGGCATTTAGCAAGCCTGAGTACTCCGACCCCATACTCAGCAAATCACAAGGGAAACTCTAACTTACTACTTGCACGGATCAACAAAGGAAGGGAGTATATTTGGTTTATTACTTTGAGTGGATGCAGTTTTATTTGCAAACATTTTGATAAAAAGGACCCAAAACTACTCCTTAGGATCTCAGGGGTTTTTCAACAAAAGTTAATTAACCAACTAATCATGTTAAAGCATGTACAAAACTACTTAAGCTTCGCGGCTGGAATCACCCAAGTGACACAGCTCCATTGACCGGGAGCACGGCGTATTCGAATATCGTTTATTTGACTCTGCAGAGTTTGCTCAACTTTACCCACATGATCCCTTAACTCCCGCGATAGAGTTAAGAAAGCCAGGTCGTTTCACTGCTCAACCCTTTATATAGGCTCTACCCGGTAGAATTCACTCGGGTCTGGCTCACACACACACACACACACCCACACAAGAGAAAACGGTGCCGCTTCGAGTGAACTCTACCGTTGTTAGGCACCCACAACACGGCTTGCCTAACCTCACTGCTAAACCTCCTGTAGAGTTTCAATCGAGTTGAGCAGCTACTAGACAAGTGTTGACAAGTCAACTCCTGTGGTTGAGCGATCACTGTGACATTTGCTCAGCGTAAGGGTTTTAGTCCTTATTTATCCGGGGTCCGCAACCTCGCCAGGCCTGCGACCTCCAACCTAGGGTAAGCGGTGGGCGAAGGCCGTCTCGCGACTCCCCACAACTCCCTTACCCTAACCTCAGTCCTAGGGTAAGAGTTGGGCGAAGACTAACTCGCCAGCTCTTTCCCCAACCCTTACCCTACCTTGTGCACGCCGGCACTCTCCGCTCTAGGGCACGGTGTCCCATACCACCCTACCCTAGAGTCGGGTTTGCAAATTCTATTGGCCCACTGCCACAACCTTATTAGTGTAAGACTTTGCATGATAATAATAACCTACAGTTATCTAGATTAACAGATAATTATTTCTAGGGTTACAAAGGCGTGGCTACAAGTTTAACATGGCATTTATCGGTGGTAGGATCAACTACATAGCATGTCAATCTAAACATTTTATTTTATTTTTGAACTAACATTTCAGAATTAGCTCAATGCAAATAACATAATAGCATAATTAGACAACATGGGTTGCAACATGATCAAGGACTTGTGACTTGCCGTGAATCGGGACGAACTCGGCGAGCTCGAACGTAGAAGCTCCTGGGTCCTGCGACTGCACTTGAGCTTCCGGAATCTCGACACTAGCGCAAACACTAAAAATAACATAAATTCGGCTTGAGCCTAATCAAGCGAGGAAAAATAATCTATTAAAAAGGAGTAAAAAGCATAAATCTCCAAATGAGGAATTTTAGGAATTTATCTGGGATGAAATTGTGGATGGGGAGGCCAAAAATGGGTTCAGGACATTATTTGGAGCAAAGTGGTGAAATTTAGGAATTTTTGGGATTTTCTAGGATTTATTTGGATTTTTCTGATTTCTGGAAATTGGGAAATTGCTGGAAAATCCAATGAACAGTAGAAGGCCGGCCCGGTGCAACAGTGCAGCCCGGCCGGGGAAACGGCCCGCGCGGCCAACGGCCAGCGCGGCCCAGGTGCGTGCGCGCGCGCACGGGAGCGGAGCGGGCCGAGGGAGACGGCCCAGCAGCGCGCGCGTCCCGGGGCTTGGATGGCCGACGCGTGGTGCGGGCGGACGGAGCGGATGGCGAGGGAGCGGGCGGCGATCGGACGGTCCAGGCGAGATGGCAACGATCGGCGCGGGCGGCTGAGATGAGACGGGCGAAGCGGTACGGTGGGGAGATCCGACGGAGGTGGATGGCGGTGTTTATGATGATCCAACGGTGGAGGGGATGGGTGGATCTGGCGGCTGTGGTTAGACGGCAACGGGGAGGGCGGACGGCTGAGAGGTGACCACGTCGTCGTCGTCTTCCTCCAGCCGTGCGCGCACAGCAGAGGGACGGAGACGGCGGCGTCTCCGCTCTCCGACGGCTGCAGTGGTTCCCGGCGGCCATGGAGGACACCACCGGGTAAGGCTTGACGTGGGGAGTCCATTTTGGGCAGTTGGGAGGCGAGGAGATCAAAGGAGAGAGCGGGAGGGAGGTGGGAGTGCTTCGGGTATTTGGTGGCGGAGGGGGTCACCGGCGGCGAGGGGGTTCAATCGGGGGCGGCTACACCGACAGGGGACCCAGAGGCTCACATTGGCGGCGACGGTGAGCGCTGGGGAGTTTCGGAGCGGGCTGGCCACGGGAGAGGTGCGACGGCCGGAGAGGAGCTTCGGTGGCGGCGCTCCACGGGGCTCCACCTGTCCAAACAAGTCCACCAAAGCGATCAACACACCGAGGGGAAGCTCTGGGCGAAAACAATTGAAGAGTGGAGGGAGGGAGAGGGAGATTGGCTCCGAGGTGCCGCCGGCTCACAAGGCGGCGATGGCGGAGCTCCAAGCGGCGGGGCTCCAATCGGTGGCTCTGGAAGGTGGCTGGGAGTGGCGGGAGGTGAATGGGGGCGGTAGGAGAGCTCGGGAAGCAAAGAAATGAGAGGGAGCCGGAGGATGGCTTTTATACCCGAACGGGGGGAGGGGCGGAAACTTAGGGGAGAAGGCAACGGGCGGGGCGCGGAGTCAACCGGAGTGACGGGGGCAGGTGAGAGCGTCTCCTCCGCGCGACGGGCGGTGACAGGGCGAGTAATGGCGATGCGACAAGGGATGGGAGCAGGTGGGCGGCGGGTATGGCGGAGGCGCGTCCACGCACGGGAGAGGGAGAAGGCGGCCTCTGGCAGGTGGGGTCGGCACAGGAGAGCGGCGACGTGGCGCGAGGGCATCCACCCGTTTGGACAGGGCTGTCGGGGCGGCGCGGAGCCAAGCGCGTGCGCGGGGAGGAGCAGAGGCGGTGCGGGAGCGGGCGCAACGCCAGCGCGGGCGCGGGGAAGAAGGCGGGGAGGGAGTGCAGCGCCAGCGAGAGGAAGGGAGCGGGGAGGCGCCAGAGAGGAGAGGAGGCGGGGAGAGCGCGGCGCCAGCGCGAGAGAAAGAGGAGGGAGGCGCCGAGGAAGAGAGAAGACGAGAAGGAGGAGGGCGCCAGCGGGAGAGGAAAGCGCCTGGCCAAAAGAGGAAAGCGGAATCGAGGAAGCATTTCCAAAAAGGGAAAGTCTTCTGAAATTCACCCAAAAACCAGCAAAAACAAGGAAAATTTTTGGTTTGAAATTTTGGGGCTTTTCAACCTCTCCTCTCACATTCCCTTCACCCCTAAAAATCTCTAACAAAAAAATCGCCCTATAACAAACAAATTAGCTACTAAAAATTTTTAGTACCTATCCCAACAACCTTTTTCCTCTTCCTCATGCCAATTCATTTCCAGGAGTCTCCATCATCCCCTCTCATTATCTCAGCATTCTAGTCGCCACCAATGAATAAGGATGCAATAGACGTTTGTTGTTGCTAGAGCATTATGTTCATCTTCATAGAGTGAGATCATCTCTACCAGCCCCAACATGGTCCAATTTGGCAGCGGGCGACATGACAACACTGATGTGGGCTGGGTGTGCAGAGCTGAAAGCGTGATGTTAGCCAAGCTCAACATCGATGCCTGGGTCAGAGCTCGACTAGGCGTTGCATCATAGCTGAAGCGTAGCGCATGGTAGGCCTAATGGCATCAGCTTGATGTGCTGACTTATATGATTTTTTACCTGTGGGCTGTGGGCTGTGGCAACACACGGGCATTAAACTGTATACACTCATGCTGCAGTATTGAACCATCACCTTACCAGTTACCACTGATCTGCAACTGGAACTAGGCCGGTATAATGGATCTTTTCAGGAGAAGCCGATCGTAGGGTAGAGTTCTTGCGGCCCAACTCGAGGCCAAATCTAGCCTAAATATTGAGTGAGTTCTTTTGGACTGATAGCTTATAGTTTATGGTTTAAATATTTGAATTCTAGCTATTCGCGAGAGGCAATACGTAGAGGAAAATAGTCGCATGCGATTTTGGCCAGTACAGGCAAACTTAATACACTTTTTACTATAATTTTTCTATTGACCTCGTCTTAAAAAAACGTACCATTTAAAAGCTAGTTACTGTAGACAAGTACAAGCATAAACCACAAATAAAGCTAGGTATTGCTTTCAAGGCCTGAGAACGCTCTCTTTTCTATTGAGCATGCACGCACAACAGCTGGGAAACTGGCTGCACGATGGCACGAGTCGGGCCTCAGATCTGGAGATCGATATGACAGAAGTGAATACAAAGCAATCTTTTGTAAATTCCTCCTGTTAGCAATACCGCCTTTCAGCTCATAGAATAAGCACCGGCAAATTCCGGACTAACGACAATCAAGATAGGCTAGAGATAATGTGTAGCACAAATCGAAAGCTGAATTCCTCTTACCTTGTTCTAATCAAATCTGAAGGTCGTGCAAGCTGCAAAGGCTTTCCACCAGTGGCAAAAGTAATGACAAGCGCGAAGCATCTGCGTTTGTTTCTACAGACCGCCAATCCACAACTTTCCAGGCCAAAATAGCAAGAGCGGAGAAAATTAGTCTTCTTAAGTGCGAGCAAAACTTTTAAAGATCGATGTTTACTGAACACTTGGGTTCAGTACAGTTACATAATTACACACGCACACACTAGCGCACTGCGTTCATCACAGGCTCCCACCTACGTGTATTAGTTTTACTTTCCAAGTATACAAAAGCGTATGAACAGTATCCGATCACAATCCTTCTAGAGTTTCAAGAATGACGTGCGGTTCTCTCGCAGAAATCAATTGAAGCTGGCTTCTCTTCAACTAAAAGCATCAATTCATCAGTTATATATACACGAACACCTCAACAAAACATCACTGAGCTCACCGTATAGCCTGTTCAGCGGTGAAGTTAGGAGAAACGAAGGAAAGAATGGTTCTATGGTTTTTTCGGTGAGACTTGCTGCTTTGCTCTACTCCGGGACAGCAGCCTCTCCCTGATCTCCTTGAACGATTGGAGCTCCTCGAGTGCATCAGATGTTCTACGGGACATGACAGAACTGGTTGAGGCTGCTACATTAGATTCGGCCCTCGATGTCTGAGATGAATAGCTAGAATCTCGCAGTGGACGTGCAGTTCTCAGCAGGTGGACCAGAGAGCCAACTGCTGCATCTTGTGATTTATGGGACGACGAACCCGCCTGATCTCCAGCTTCCTTTCCGTCACTGCTCCTGTATAATGCATACAGAAACAAAATTAGACTTCTAAGCAACTCGATAGAGGAAATAAACTGAAAAGAGACAGACTGACAGCACCGTAAATTTTTATCAAGGTGCGCACTGCATAACTGCCAAATTAGATAAACTTGTATCAGGTGAATCAGAGACACAGGTATATCAAGAGACGGTCATATTATTTATTGCAAAACCAAAACTCTTGCTGATGTAGGGAGCTGTGCAAAGGGAATATCTGATGGCAGTCAGAAGATCATCAAATAGACAAAGTAAACTTGCTAAGAAAGAATCATATAGATTATCGAGCAATAAATGTTGCCCTGCAATCCTGCATACTGAATAGAATTTCCTTGCGAATCTACAGCTACATAACCAAGACAACAAAAAAAGGAGCAAAAATATAAGTGGAATATACCATTTATGTACAATCTATAGCACCCTACATGAAATATGGCATGATAAAGGACCAAACATGGATGAACTTTGCCGGCTTTCTTAAAACTACCTAAAAAATATGCATGAAGCATTTGACGAAACTTGATAACAAATGAAATTTGAGAAGCCTTCCACTCAAAATATGCAGCATAACAGACTTGTGAAATGAAAATCAACTGAGGTGCAATCTAAGCAAAAGGGGAAAAAGGATGAGAGGAGTAATTCTCAGATTAATGAGTACACCATAGTGCCATAGCCTTCCAGAGATTGGGGAATCAGGACACCATAGTGCTATAGCCTTCCAGAGATTGGGGAATCAGGCCAGATTGTATATTGCATAACCAGGTTGAAAGGTACAATTGTTTGTTAAAGGGGATGGCTATGATACAAACACCATTTAGCTAAAAAGTTATTCAACCTTTCTCCCGTTCCACATTTTTCCACCTCCTCCCCACTCCCACTTGTGTGATAAGATGAGTATTGGACCGTGGAACAAGTTATTGTAAAGTGCATCAAAACTAACACTTGCACAATAGTCAGCTTGCTAAACCCAAATAGCTCAGAAAAAATCGACAAAAATCACAGATGTTTCAGTTAAACTGAGATTTAGTAAAAATAGATGTCCACAATCAGATGTTACGCCTTGCTTTTATTAAGTATACTTCGATTGAAGTATTGTAATAAAATATGCAAGGTTGAGTATAATAAATGCAATGCTTTACTGTGTTACATCCTTACATGCACCTAACATTCACACGATCAGTGAGTACATGTTAATAAAATGATTATGTTATAACATATATGTTCTATCCTACAGGTAGGCAGGTAGCATGGCGGTTAAAGTAGAAAATAATTTTTTCAGCTGCCGGGTCGAGCTCAAAATTGCCCTTTGAACTTTTACCAGCTCTGAGCTCTGACAAACAATTCCCTTCATTCTACTTTATACTACAAAGAAACCTCAAAGAATTGGTAATTATGCAAAATTTGCTCATGGCCAATGCAACTTCACACTGAACTACATATTGAAAAAGTTGTAGACCGAGTCATCACTGTCTGCAATATGGAACTGCTTATATTCATATTTTTCAGAGGTATGGTAGCTTGGTAAGGGATCTTCCTTTCAGCTGCTGACTCCTTGCTTGCGCTTTATATTGTTTGCCATCTGTGACCAGTCCATTTTGTAGTATAATGAAAACTGGCTTAACAGAATTGATAACCACCCACAGTTTGCTCATGCCAAGGTTTTTAGTCTTAACAGTAAGGTAGTCCTCTCCCCATGTATAAAATTTTGACGAGATCAACAAAATGTGTCTACATAAAGGACTGCAAGCTCCAGCAATTAAATATTCTAACTAAGTAGATAGCCTAACATTCTTTAACAGCTAGATCAATGACAAACTAATCAGATTCTACTCCATTGTGTAAATCCTAGGAACAAATAACACTTCATGCAATTCCTTTGTCCTATGTGCTACTGTACTACTATCACCAAATGACATATTTGCTTTTAATCAGAAACCCGCTGCCGCCACTGGGGTTGAATTTGTTAAAGCCACAAAGCAAAATGATTTAACAAAAATAAAGAAAGTTATTTATACATACCCAGGCTGGGAGATTGGTGTATCAACATCATCCACAGCAAACGGGTAATCTGCATCATCCAGATCATCTTGCCGAGGGGAATCACAAGAGGAGAGTGCAGAGAACCTGCCAGATTCATCCTTACTGTCCTTGCCCTACACATGGGGAAGGCAAATAATGTCAATGCAGATCAGCTTAATCAACATGAAACCTGTCAGCTCTCATAACAGAGGGAGAGGCGGAGAGCCATTTCAATTGATAAATAATATTTCAATAGCTAATGCAGAGCATCAAATTTACTTTCCTTAAAGGAAAGAAACTACAAAATACAAGGACAAACATATATTGTAGTGCAAAGAGTTAATCCTAAGTTCCAAACTACATTAAGATGAAGATCCAAAGCTGGTTTGGGGTAAAAATGTATTTCCCACAAGAAAATATTGTGTTCATGGTTGCAGTCTCTAAGCCAGCCCTTTTTCCCTCAAAAACAGGAGCTACATAAAATTCTGCTCAGTTCTGAGTTCCAACACCAGTTTGCATTCTTGGAATGTACTGTGCCATCTCCGTCAGACATGGCAATTGAGCAAAAGTACGGTAACTGGAATTTTGCACAAAAAAAATCGTGAAGCTAAAATTTAGGTTACATATAGAATTGACATGAGTGAATTTGCCAAATACCCTTAGTTCGTTAGATGTATAATGTATTCTCCACTAGACAATCAAGCAAACACTATTCAAGTTAACAGTGTTCCCTACTCTCAAACTCATCAACGTATCAGGAGAATCTGAAAACAGCTTACTCTACTTCACATATACTAGATCAACTTATGGTCTAACAGTTTCAACACTCTCTAATGCAGCAAAATCCAATCTTTAACTGTGAAGTGTAAACACAATTACTAAACATCAGTTGAGCAAGTGCTAAAGCCATAAATCACCTTGGGTCCTGGTGACGAGCTCGCATAGGGTTCCACCATCCGAAGTCCTTCCGTCCTCCCGAATGACCGGCTGCTCTCTGATGGAGACTCTTGTGCGCCTGCTGCCCCCGAGTCTCCCACTCTCCTCGGAGACGGCGGTGGCAGCATGAACCCTCTAGTGGGGTCCAGCACATTATGACGGTGCACGGGGCTCCTTCTCTCCCCCATTTGAGGAATGGTCACCGGCGCAGACTCCCCCCTCAGACGCGACTGCAGGTACCCACCGTAAAAGGTGGGGGGCGAGGGCGTCGGTGACGCGTAAAGCACTGGCGGTGGTGGAAATCTCGGTTGCTGCGTTGGCGCGTGCGGCCAAAGCGAAGGCGGCTCCCAGCTATGGCGGCGCTGCTGCTGATAGGATGGTGGGAAAGCTGAGCCCGTGGCTTCCGTGAGCGAGGCTGGGAAGGCGCGCATGGGCTCGGCGGCTGGACTGCCTACATAGTCGGTTATTAGCATCGAGGGCGAGAGGGAGGAGATCTCGAGGTTGAAGGCGGCGAGGCTGGGGAGGTACTGGACGGAGACGACGAGGCGACCGGGCTGGGTCTCGACGGGGACGAAGCGGTGGGAGCGCATGGCAGCCTCCTGGGCGCGGGAGAAGGGCACGGCGAAGGAGCCGACGCGGTGGCCCATCTCGTAGTTATACGACTGGTAGGCGCAGAGGAGGCGGAAGACGCGGTACGCCGGGAGGAAGCGGAGCGTGGCGTACACCGACCTCAGCAGCGTCATGCATCGCTTGTACGCCCGGTTCACGGCCATCCCCTCGCCCGCCGCGGCGGCCGCGGCATTCGGCCAGGGCTCGCACGCCACCGTCCATCTCTCCACCACCTCCCCTCCCGCTCCCCCGCCGCCGGCGGGGGCCAGGTGGATGTCCACCACGAGCTGCTCCCCCGGGGCCGGCGGCTCCAGGCGCTCGGCCGCGGTCGGCGGCGGGGGGTCGTGGACCGGGAGGTGGAACCACCTGTCGCGCTGCCGGAACGACGCCGACGCGGCCGCCGGCGGCGCGGCGGCGAGCGGCCGCGGCGCGCGCACTGCGAGTACGGCGTGGAGCACCTTGAGGTGGAACTGCTCCACCATCAGCTCCGCGCCCGCGCGGCCGCCCGCACCCGAGTCCGACATGCTGGACATTGCCGCCAAACCCCAGCCCCAGCGGCGCCTGGCTCCTCGTCACGACGCCTGCTCAAGCCCTCCGCTCCCAAGCTGCACGGCATGGCTGGCGCTCGCGGCAGTAAGACTGCATAAATCCGATCTGCTAACGATCGGAGGCGATCCAAATCAGAGGCACGGGTGGGTGGGATGGATTAGACCTGCGCTCTAATGGGGAGGGAGGGGGTGGGTGGTTGGAGATTTGGATGCGGGGTGGGTTGGGTTGGATTGGGTCGGGTTGTTTATATGTCAGGATTAAGGATCGCTGGATTGGTTTTGGGTCTGGGTTAATGGGTCTCTGTTGGTGTCGTCATGATGGGATTAAACAATGATTTCCGCGGACATTAGTGGTGAAATAGGTTTGTGAGATTATTCGGGTGTTACTCGATGGTTATAATGAGTAATTGATTTTTAGATTATAGTTTCTGTGAAGTTTGAGTTTGATTTTTAAGAATTTTGTAAAAGATTGTATTTTGTCTGACGACACCGTGGTTTACAAGTTAGACTGGACTGCAAGTTCTGGAGTATTCAAAGTTTACGACTTCGTGGTTGGGCAGTCCGATTGGCCTTATGCTGAGCGGTCCGATCGAACTTGTAATAGAAAGTCTGAATGGCTTTGTGTTGAACGGTTTGATCGACAGGTCCGATTGACAATTATTCGAGGATGGCAGAACGACCACGGGGCGGTCGTAGCTAGTCGATGGTCATAGCTTACTACCTGATCAGTGTTCGTAGTCGTAAGCCTTTACAACATACCTTACTGCCTGATCGGTGTTCGGTAGTCGTAAGCCTTTACAATCGGTAGTCGTAAGCCGTTTGCGATTTGTAGTCGTAAGCCGTTTGCGATCGGTAGTCATAAGCCTTTGTGATCGGTAGTCGTAGCGATCTGTTGTGATGGTCGTAGCGATTTGTTGTGCTAGTTGTAGACTTCGCATGTAGTCGTAGTCATAGGCATTACGATCGGCTATCGTAGACTCGAGTATTCGTTTTAGACTAGCTAGTGGTTTGACCAGCCTGTACTTGGCGGTCAGATTGGCTTCTCTTGGTGGTCTGAAATTGTTGTTTGGAATTCTTGGGGTTTTGGTTATGGTTTTGACTTAGGTGTTATTGCTTGTGTCTATATAGGTTTATTGTTTGGTCCTAGATTTGGCCATTTGGGATCAGTAATTTGGGTGTATGCATTTTGCATGGTGAATTGTATGGATTAATTGCGCAAATTGATGTATTTGTGTGTCGTGCGATGCTATATGACAGTTTGCTTGTTGGTGTCAGTTGCAGAACTTCGGAGCTAGGTTATGGTAAGGCTAGGAGGACCAGGACTAGGCACAGGTGGTGCTGAGGTCCAGAACGGTCAGGGAGACGATAAAGATGACTAAAGCTTGTGGGGTGGTTGCCATCCGGGACGACGAGGAACCGGAACAGGAGCTACCAGTGATGTACATAATGGGCAACGGCAAGGTGCACCGGGACTAAACTCAAGGAGGAGTCGAGGTCTGAATAGTCAGGGAAGCCGGGTGTAGTCTTGTGCGAGAATAAGCATGTGGTGCGCCAAGTGACTTGGACCGTTTGCAAGCGAGGACGGTTCAATGGGATCCGGATGTGTGAGAGGCTTGGCTGCAAGTCATTGAGACCACGTGGAAGATGGCGAAGCATGGGCGATGCTTCGTGGAAAAGGAAGCGAGAAGGTTCGTCGAAAGCGGTAGAGGGGTATTTTGGTAAAATTGCTTAATACCGGAGAAGCATGCGTGAGTAAAACCCAGTGTTAGGTGAGGTTAATGGGTTATCCCTGGTTTGGCCTAATGAGTGGATTCATTAGGTTTTGATTCAGGTTGTGAGCCTATACAAGGGGATGGGAGGCAAGAACTAGAGTTTGAGAAGGTTGGCTAAGCCTTTTGGTGGCTAACTCCTCCTTCCTCCCATGGGAGATAAGTTAGAGTGTGTGTGCTCTCTAGGCGTAGAGCTCTGTCCTCCTTAGTGGAGTAGCTGTAAAATGAATCATCTCAAGTGAGCAATACATTAATCTTTGATCTACCTTTTGTGTATCTTTTTTGTTTGATTGAGCTTGTTCTAGTTTGAGTTTTTTTTTCTCTTCTCTCGACTCCTTCTTGATCTCTTCTTGTTGATTGATTTGCTTATATTTTGGTTGGTTTAATCTCTCTTCTGCCGCTCTCTTGATGTTGCTGTGCCAAGGATATGGACGAGTTGGCGATAACCTCTTGAAATCGATCTCCAATCAGCTAGGCACATCAGTAGCAAAATTTTCAAGAAACCCTGTGACATGTGGGAACGTGCTCAAAGCCATCTTGGCTATCTTCTACCCACGAGCAAGATCTGATCATTGATTTGGGTTTTAATTCATGGTTGGTGTGCGCTGCTTTAAATTGCAATAAGATCTCAAATTTGTCATGGATTTTTCGATCAGGAATGGAATAGCTTTCTGAGACCTTAAGAAACATGTGTACAAAGCTTCATGGCTTTTGGTTGAGTCGATCGAAAGTTCTGTTGATTTTGGTTCTCGGGGTCGGGCTGAAAACTCTGTTCTTCTGTTGGAAACGGTAGTACCGCAAGTCTTGTAGCGGTAGTACCGTAGTCCCTGGTTTTCAACTACTCTGATTTTTTAGCATTCATTAGTGGTTGACCTTTCTGGTCGTGTTTTGACTTGATTCGACCAATTTGGTTTTGATCACTCATTAGTCGTAGATCACTCGGGTCGTATTCTGAACTGTTACGACTACTCTGGTCATTATCTACACAATTGGTTTTCTAACCGCGACTCCTGGTCATCAATCACATTGGTTTTCGACTACTCATTGGTCCTCAATCACACTGGTTTTTCGACTGCACACTAGACATCAACCGTGTCGGTTTTCGACAATGTTGGTTTCGACCACGTTTGTATCAACCATGTTGGTTTCGACCCCGCTAGTTTCGACCACGTTGGTTTTCGACCACTCTCTAGTCGTTGACCACTCGAGTTGCATTTTGACCACGTTGGCTTTGGACCACGTTGGTTCTAGACCACTGTTTGATCATCGACCACCATAGTCCAAATCCGACAACGGTGATTTCCGATCAGGTTGCGTTCAGCTTTGTTCGACTTCTGACCATGTAGTCGAAGTTCGATCACGTTGTTTTCTGACTGGTTTTGCTCAGCTCTGAGAGTCTCTGGTTTTTCATAGTGGTACAACTCCATATTTCTCCAGATTGTGAGTAATGTTTCTATATGAATCTTCATACCTTTATAGCTATCGGAGCAAAGAATAAGTGAATATTTAAGGAAACTTTTAAGGCACCATTCACTTCTCTATTGCCATCTTTTGTCCTACAAGGTTGTTAAGCTATTATTAATCAGCCTTTTTTCAAGAGTTGAGTGACGTTTAGCTTAGTTTTTCTCTTGGATTAGTATGAGAATTCGGGTCCGGGATTATAGGTGCGTGTCAACCATTCTTCTCGTTTTTTTATGTATTTTTGGGGCCCGTTTGATGGATCTGCCAAAGAATCTTTGCAAAAAATTAAGGAAAAAATGTCGATTTCGATCTTTCTTTTGCTACAGTATACTGTATTTGCTTTGGCGTGTACGAGAGCAAGGATGAAGTGCAAAATAGAAGCAATGTTCTTTAAAAAGAAAGTAGAAAAGATGTGTTGGATAGTGATAAGAGGGGCGTGTCTTCTCTTTCAGTACCATAGGACAGACGAGGATCTATTTTTCTCGCTTATGTTGTCTGCCGGTGTTGTGTGCTTTATGCAACAACAGGTTGCTGTTATTGTTGTAGATAAAATTTGGGACTTTGTGGGATGCTTCTTAGCTTCTGCAGATGTTTAATTCAATTTGATTTCTTCATAGCATAATCTTTTCTGTATTTGTGACGGATTCGGTTGGTCGCTGCCTTTCTTTTTCGATGGTTGGTGCTTGACAGACGCGACTTCTTAAATTTCGCTGAAACTGCGCGAAGCAAATGCGTGCCAATGAACTGGAAGACGACGTGTGTAACAATTCTGTACTTCTGTGTTTACGTTGAGAGGACAGCTTAAGGGTGTGTTCTTTTTTTTTCTGGAACACTATGCTTTTTTGCTACGTGTTATGATTTTTGATTATTCGTACAAAAGATTATAAAGTAACAGAAATTCATATGCGATTTTTACCGATATAAATAAAGTCGTTATAGTATGTACTATAATTAACTAGTAGACTATATCTTAAAAAGATAGCTCATTTGAAAATTAGTTATTATAAAAAAAGTCTAAGAATAGCTTTTAAAATCTATAAAGAACATAGCCTAAATTTACTTTGTCATAGTCAAATCGTTCAGTTCTACCTGTAAAGAAGCAATGACAGAGGGAGAATGCGATGCACTGAAGAATAATAGCAGATGATTATGCGACTCTTATCCATCAGCACTTTGGTCGTCTGATTCCTCTCAACCGAGAAATCCGAGCATTCCTTCTTAGGACAGCACTCGAGTGTAGTCATGTTCTACTTTTACCCCATCCTTATCTGTTTTGAGTTCACAACAGCTCACATGTCACATGCGATATATATCAACGATGAGCACACTGTGTGACATGACAACGCATCCACTCCCTCCTGTTAATGTAAGCCGCATAAATCTTTATATAGGGCCAATGAGATTTAAGTTCGGGTCTAATCGATTTTTTACTTTTAATTTATTTTGACTTTCGATTTATTTAACCTAAAATTCATTTAAAATATATTGGCTTCCAATTTCAGATTATTTTGGTATTTTAGGTTTTTTAACTTTTTTAACTTTTCTTTTTCTCCATTATTTATTTGCATTGTCTGTGATAATATAACTTTTTTCTTTTATTTTTTTCTCATAAAAAGCTAACGATCATTAGAGTGTAATTTTATCTATAAGACAAAAATCGCTATAGTATAATTTCAGACAAAAAAATCACAATTAGAAGCTTAACCGTAACCCATTGTAGCAGGGCCTTAATTAATAAACGGAGCAACGCTTCTTGACCAACGAGTTTCTCTACCGTGTCCATTCATTGCTACCTACACAATTTATCCTCTATTGTCTTCCTAAACAATTATGGGGTATTGTTTTATGCTGCAGCCAATAGTTTTTGCCTATACATTTTGATATGATAGCGGGTGGCGGAGACATCAACACAGATGACATATGCAATTTTAGGTTCAATAAGCCGTTTAGAGAATTCACTTCAAGATATCGTCCTATTTCGATTGACCTTTAGATTTTTAGAGAAGGTAGAAGTCAAAAGCAAAAGACAAAAAGAACACGGCCTATAAAAGGGACTAAGCTCATTTCTCCTAATAGATTTAACGGTTCTATATCATCCCTTAATCTTTATGCAAAATAAAAAAGTAGTTAAATAATGACTGTTGGAGTAAAGAATCCTGAATTTATTATCCCCATCCCTTCTCTGTTGAGTAATTCGGTATCTCTACTCCTTAAAAGAAGGAATTCAAGGTGATGGTGCATTCTACACTCCTTCCCTTTTCACTGACATGTGGTCCCCACCCCACCCCACCTCACGAAACGCGCTGCTCTAGCTCCTCCACCGCTGCTGCCCCCGGGAGGTGCTAATCCCGGGGGTGGCCACCGCTCGCCGCCGCTGCATCTCCGTCTGCCGCCGCCTCTTCGGGCGGCCACCTGCTTCTGCGTCTTCCACCGCTACGGATCCGGCCACAGCCGGTCTTGCCGCCCGGATCCGGCCTCCTCTGCGCCGGATCCGCCCGACTGCGCTCGCGTGCCGCCGCCGTCGCCCCCGCCGTCGTCGTAGTCGCGCTCGCCCGCGTCGTCACCGGGATCCAGCTGCCTCCGCTCTCCGCCGCCGGATCCGGCGACCCCGCACCAAATCCAGGCCGCCGCCGCCCGGATCTGGCCATCTCCGACGCCTCCCGCCCGGATCCGGCCTCCTCTGTGCCGGATCCGCCCGTCTCCTCCGAAGCCGCCGCCGCTCCATCGTCGTCGGCCCGCCTCCATTGCGCCGCCGGATCTGTCGAATTCGTCGCCCGAGCCGCCGCACCCGCGCCGCCGCCTTCGGACGCCGCCGCCGCCGGACGACGGGCTGCGCCACCTCCTCCTCCCGGCCTCTACGCCGCCTCCCGGGTCCACGCCCGCGAGAGAGACGGGAGGGCGAGTGAGGGAGCGAGACAGAGAGAGATCGGGCAGGGAGGGAGACGGAGAGAGAGGGGGGAGAAGTAAAAAGGGTCGGGGGAGAAACGGGATGTAAAAGTGAGAAACATGCAGGAACAGGCACAGAAAATGAAGGCAGCGGCAGTGTAAAAGCTTTATTTGAGGCTGAACCAGTTGACTGAATACTGAATAGTGTACCGTTTGAAAGTTGAGCGAGTAGATAAGCTGAATCGCAGATTATGTTAGATTTGTTAGTTAAGGGCCCGCTTGAAACGTAGGAATTTCATTCATTTCTTGCAGAAACAGAGAAAAATTCGCGTGTTAAAAGCGGGACCTAAATTGGTACGGATCAAAACCCAGTGCCTGTGAAATTTCGTGTAACCAGGGCAAGTTTATGAAAGAAAATACCTGGGCTGAGAACTGATGGCCGGTCTAACAAGATCAGCCTAAGATGGGCTTGGCTGGACGGCAACAACCGATCCTGTGGCCCAAGTAAAACTTAACGACCTGCAACCCAATAGGCTCACAGCCCAATTGGTACCCCTCGTCGTCAAATCCTGGGTTTAATTTTGTTTCCTCTTTTACCGGGGGGAGTCTAGCAAGATTCTAAGCACTAGAGCGAAAACGGATTAAATATGGACGAATAATAACTCTTATATTTATTTTTATATATTTCTTTGGATATGGATACAAATACAGATATCTCGAATACAAATGCAAATACAATATGAATAATTTCGAATACAAATACGGAGTGGATACAAATTGAATCGAATACGGCCACAAATATTTTTCGGAACATGAAAACTCTTCAAATTGTACGCATAAAGTAAACAAAAAATGTAAATAATTTATTTGATCTAAGCATTCATGAAGAACATTAATGCATTCTTCGTATAGGCTAGGTTCTTTCTCTAATTCCATGTATTGCACCTTTTAACTGTTTTTACTTGCAGACTGCAGTTGTTTCGCTAGGAGAGGAAGAATTGCATTTAGTGGCAATGACATCCAGGAGAAACTTGATGAATCATGCATGTTTCTGGGGCTATAAAGCGCGATTTGGTTTGTATAATTCGTGCTTGACTATGTTAAATCTTCGGTGCCTTGGTATCGTGTTTGACCTTGATGAGACATTGATTGTCGCCAATACTACACGGTCTTTTGAGGACAGAATTGATGCATTTCAAAGAAAGCTGAGTAATGAAACTGATCCACAGCGCATAAATGGTATGTTAGCAGAGATCAAGAGGTACCAAGATGATAGGTCTATCCTAAAGCAGTATATAGAAGGTGATCATGTCTATGACGATGGAAAATTGTATAAAGTGCAACCTGAGGTTGTTCCACCACTATCTGAAAACCATCAACCAATAACACGTCCAGTTATAAGATTACAAGATATAAACATTATCTTGACAAGAATAAATCCTTCGGTATGTGATTCATTGCTTGATTCAGCTTTGCACCTGTTGTTAACAGCATATCTTCATCAGCAAATAGATGCACTATAATTCCAGTTTATGTTATGATGTCTATTTGAGTTATGATGTCTATTTGAATTTTCCTTGTACATCAGGCCTCCTAAGAGTCTTATATTTGTGCTACTAGCTGAATGTCCGTACGTTACTACGGATTTTAAAATTTTATCATACTACATGTTCTAAAACTAACGGGTGTTAAATTTGTTGGAACGTGCATACAAATATATTCTAATTTTTTTAAATCCGTAGCAACGCACGGGCATTCAGCTAGTAACGATGAAAATAAATGAGTGAAGTGCCAAAGTCGATGATGAGATAGCTTGTGGCAATGCCTCAAATACGCTTATACTTTAGTTACTTACATAATTATCAAGTTGGCACGGTCTCTTTTTTTTTTTTTTTTTTGAGTGGAAGTTGGCACGGTCAAAGGAAAAGAAAAAGAGATGACTTTCTCAAAGAACAGGAAGTCACGGACCATTGAGCTATAGGCTGGGCCAGTTGGAGTGTGGGACACAGTGGCCGCCCACGTAGCTTCGCGGTGGCCCTTTAGGAACGGCCGGCCAGTCAGATACAAGGTGTTTGGTGTGGAGCAAACAGGGCCTCCCATAGTAAGGCCACGGCTGGGCCTGGGCCTATCTTCCTGTTTCGCGTTCTTCCTCGCTCACGATGGTATGTATCAGCCGGCCGGGCGAGAAAAGTTGAAATAAACAATATGGTTTTTTAAAATTGATTATCTAAACGACTTCTTTGAGTTCAAAATTGTATGTGTTGTACATGTCAATATCTCCGTTATCTATTACCGTCTCAAAAGACACAAACAAAAACCATCAGCTATAACCAAAAATATCAACCGTAGCCCAAAAGTACAGAGATAGGGTCTAGGGCCTAGGTGTGAACTGAGTAGCTCGAGCAGTCATGTGCGTGCAAGCCTGCATGGCCACACCGACCAACCCATCTTGCACCGAACTAGTGAGGCTTTTCCTTTACCGAATTCCGAGTACGATGCGGAATTTCAATTTCTGCCTTTTGACTTTTCTATAATAGCTAACTTTTAAACAGAGCGTCTTTTCAAATCAGGGTTTATAAATTGACTATAGTAGATACTATAAGGACTTCGTCTAGATCAGCTAAAATCGTATTTGAGTGTTCCTTTCTCTCATGAACAATCAAAATTTAAAAATTATAAGTCATAGCTCAAAAGAAAAAGCTCGGTATTGCTAGTGTCTCCGATTTGGATACAATGAAACTACCGCGTCGAGCACTCTGAATTCCACACAGACTCGAGCTACTAGCCCGTGCCAGTATGCCACGAATCGACATCGAGGCGCTACATAAGGATCGGCATATTGCATGCGGCATCCACGCATACCATTCTCTCTCCACCTCCCTCTCCTAGTTTCGAGTTTTTAGACCTTGCTTCGATCCGCTGCCGTTGCTGCAGTGGCGGACCCAGGATTTTTAGGATGGGTATTCGGACTTCGAAGCTAGGTTGTTTGGATACATCATACCGATATGTTGATACCGCGACACACCATTTTCTCCAAAACACTAATACAACGATACGTGTATATAGATATAATTAAAATACATAAATTATAGAAATTAATGATATCTTATGAGAAAATAGACGACATAAGGCTAGCATAATGATATAAATTAAATAGCAAATTATAAATTAATGACAATTACATACCTTGCTGATCCTGCCCTTTTTTCACTTTCCAGCTCTCTCCCATAGAGATTTCAAATCTGCAGACTTCATTTTTTTAAAGCTCAAAGATCTACAAAATTAAACATATATCAAAGGATCGGATTAGAATAGCTCTGACAGGAGAAAGACATGTAACAACATACCTATCTAGTAGATGTACAATAGTATCAGATACAGCATACCTATCAGATCCCATACTGGTTTCACACTAACCTGGCTAACTATTTTGGCCTGAGGAAGGGTCCTTGGGACATCAAAACAAGTTCTCAGCTAAAACTAGTTCTTATTAGGTGGTTTATGGTTAAGTTTTATGCTATGCTGGGAAATTAGATGACAAATTTGTTGTGGATGACTTCTGCCTAGCAATGGACTAGTTACCACTACTAACATAGCGGAAAATGTTGCCAGACATTAGTCAAGATCTAGGTGACAGTACAAGCTTACCATTGAGTAGCCGGTCTTGCAATTCTGCTATTTTCCCTTCCTGGTAAGCTATCTTGAAGAGCTGAGTGAGATCAGCATTCGCATATTTTGTTTCAGTAGCAGCCAATGATTGGATTGCCTCGAGTAATTGAGTTCTAAATCATGAAATCAGAACCAACATTAGAATACAAGAATGCATTCAATACATCAAACATGATGGGTATAAAACATAAATAAACTACAAATCTTTGCATAGTACTAAGACAATGTATGCACAAGCATCTTCAAAATTGAAGTGCTATGCCATAACGGCATCAAACAACAATATCAAATGGTCAAAAATATGTAACTACTAGTGAACATTGATCCCCTAACACTAATTGATCGTGAACATAACACCTACATTCCCCCAACTAGATTTTGGAGAAATTAGCCAGCAAGGAGAGTTCATTTGCACCACATAGGGCTCCAATCACAGGCAAAAACTATTACAAGATGATATTCTCAATCTCACGACGAGGGCAACAGCTAACCAAGTTTGAGGCAAAATGTTCCCATAAGCAATTATGCAGCAGTTATGCCAAACTCTGGTCTCACTTCCTTCAAGTCTGACAGAATCACAGAAAGGACTCTTGCATTGCAATTTGCAACATAAATCACTATGAACTCTGCATATCCTCGTACATTCAACGTTATTCTAGAATCTAGACTCAATATGAGTTATGAACTATGAAGGAATACTAAGAGAAGTAGGGAACGGTCCTAGAATCTAGATAAAGTACCTCCCCAGGAGTCCAGGACCCCAGGCCCCAGCGCGCTCGGGGGTGAAGATGAGGTCGCCAGAGTGCCAGATGCTGGGAAACCCAGGGTCGAGTGCGAGCTGTGTGACGACCAATGGTGAAGCTAAGTGGCAGCAACACACGCGGCAGAGACCGCCTGGCGCCCATGCCCGTGGGATCTCAAATCTGGGATGAGCACAAGCCACGCGGGGGAGATGGCCAGACGGGAAGCTGAGCGACGAGGGCCGGGCGGCCAGGCCAGTTGTCAATGTCGGTCGTCGAAGGGACGAAGTCACGGAGGGAGGATGAACCAATGCCCGTGCGCTACCACAGAGGTCTGACTATCTGAGAGAGTGAGATTGAGAGGAGATACTTTGAGAGGAGAGGCTGAGCCGCTGAGAGCCTGAGAGAGACGCTGGCTGAGTGTAGCAACTAGTGAGCCCTAGCTTTTTCTACCGTGGACCAGCCACTGGGCCATTCGGCGCGGAACGGGAGGGTGGGGCGGCTTCAGTGCCAAATTGAGCCCAGGAAAGAAAAATAGGACGATTTAAGCCCGATTACTAATATACATATGTAATATACATTATATATAATGGATTTTTTGTCAAAAATTTTGGGTATTCAGCTGAATACCCATTGGAAGAGACAAGGAATTAAGCACACAAATAGCCCCTATGTCCTAGCTATTTTTCTTAATTTTAGCACTGAATGTATGTTTTTCAAAAATAGCCTCTTACATAGATTTATCGTGCTCGACGGCAAATACCTATAGCAGCCCTACCTACCATGAGATCCATGGAGAAGACTATTTTTAGGCCTCACTAATTTCGACTTGAGCTTCTGGCTTCTGACTTATTTTTCACTATTCCTAAATTTTGTCATTTTCTGACTTTTTAGCTTTTTAGAGCTTTTTTCGGTTCTTTTTCCGTATTCGTTTGTGTTGTCCGTGATGGGCTAACATGTTTTTCTATTTTTAAATTTTTTAAAAATTAGTTACGCCAAATAAGCCACCATCAGCTACATGTAATTTCAGCTAACTACAGTATAATTTCAGTCATAAATTAGATTATTTCAATCCAATCAAAGCGGCACCTAAAACACAAGTGTTTAGATATTAAAATCGAAATAAATGGCTAAAGGACTATTTTCAAACTTCGTCAACACGACCCTAGCCTTTCAGGTCAGGGTCCTGTGGGCGTATTTTGCCAGTAAACGTGTCAGGAATTCTTTTGTGGAATCATTGTGGTCCAGTTGTGTGTGCGCCAGCCGTTCAAAAAACTCCCGATTTATGATTTTAGTTCTGGCAGGTGCTATCGTGCTGTCAGTTATTGCAATTCGTACACCCAGAATGAAATAAAACAATATTTCTTAAGCGGAATGAAATCAATATTGCTGCACCAGAATTGTGCAACTTTACTGTCATTCTACCGAGCCACATTCTTGCAGCGGAATTTGTGTCATCAATTTGCCCACGTGGCAGAATCGAGGCTGTGTTTCTTTCACGGCCTTGTGATTGATGGCGAAAGCTACCGGTAAAAGAGGAGATGCCAGAGTTCAAAAAAAAAGAAAAGAAGAGGAGATGCCACTGACTGATGCGGAGTGCATGGCACCGTCAACTCTAATCAAAGGGGCTTGTCTAGTGTGCTAGTACCGTAGTACGTGCTTCTTTCTTGCTTACTCTCGAGTTTTGAGCATGTTCGATTTTGACGCAGCTAAAAGGGTGATCGATTTTTTTAAAGAAGGGAGTTGATTGATAGATTGGTCGTGTACAAGGTACAACCAATCATGTAATAATCGAACCAATAGTGCAGTAGTACTACATATCCATAAGTCCCAACTTTTTTGCAGTACATTAGGTAGGTTTGCCGTGTTGGGCCGAAAAGGTCAGTGTAGATTGTTCAAGGGCTCTCATGCAGGCTCTGCTTTAAACAGTTTATGTTTTTTTTATTTTTAAAAGTTAGTTTTTGAACCAAGTAACTTCTTAAGATGGTTTATATAAATCATTTATAAAAATCACTCAAGAGCCTTTTTGAAACAGAGTGACCTCTCAACGGAGTGTCTTTTACTATCTCAAACTCTTTTGTAATTAGTCAAAAGTTAAAAGATACAGCTAAAAACCACAACCATATGCTAGCATGTCATTGTAGTCCAGTCAGGGAATCAAAATTCACAGAACACATCCTCAAATAATCTTGTCCCGCAAGTGAAATGGTAGAGAGACAATTTGCAACAGCTGTAGCTAGAGTACATGTACAAATGCCCAGTACCATCCATGTTGTGCCATGTGGCTGCTCTCTCTACGTACATTTGTCATATTTCTTTCAAAACATCTGGCTTGCATATGCGTTCGTAGAAAGGACAATGTTAAGAGACTACCTAGCAGCTGACAGGCATACTTCAGAATGTGGTGACGTGCTCAAATTACTTATTGGTTGTGTCGTGAGTCATATTACACCATGCCTGATTTACACTTCCTAGTGATAACATATCCAGATTCTTTTTAATTTCTGGTTTAATTTGTCAGACAGTCACCTGAAGTTCTGAACCGCCTATTGCTTAATCGAACATCCAAAAGAGCACATTGCAGCCCAACTCACTAATCCTCCAAGTGCGGCCCAACCTCCCCACGACCGTTCACCTCCACCTCTCGATCTCCAGATCTGGCCCTCCTCCCCCTTCTCCGGCGGCCTCGCCGGCGTTGAGGGGGGAGGGGGTCCCTCCCGTGGTTTCTTTTAACCCTAGCCGCAGGCTCCCGGCGGCCGAGCTCGGGGCGGCGGTCGGCGGCGCCTGCGCGGGGGCAGGCGTGGCAGAGGCGGGCCGCAGGCTCCCGGCGGCCGAGATCGGGGCGGCGGTCGGCGGCGCCTGCGCGGGGGCAGGCGTGGCGGAGGCGGGCGGCGGGCCGGTGGGTTCGAGGCGGCGGGTTCGCGCGGAAGCGGCGACCGGTGAGGTCGCCCTCGACGCGGGGTTTTGGGACGGCGGCCGGCTCCTAGCGGGCGGCGGGATCGCGCGGATGCGACGACCGGCTTCGTGCGGTCGCCCTCGAGCGCGGGGTATTGGGACGGCGGCCAGCTCCAAGCGGGCGGCAGGCCGTCGGGCCTGGAGGCGGCGGCTCTCGTCCACTTCCCGGCGGAAATCGGTGTTGCGGCGGCTCCGCCCGCCGTGCCGCGCCCGCCCGACCGAACAGCGGTTGGCCCGGGGCGACGCGCCAGCCAAGCGACTCTTGGCCGTTGGCGGCGCGACAGCGCCATGGCCGACGACGACATCCCGGGGCGCAGCGGTCGGCGGAGGGGCTGGTCGTGGCGCAGTAGGCGGCAGCAGGCGATGCCGGTACATGGCGTGAGGGCGGCGCTCGGCAGCAGCGGCGCCATGGCGGGCGGCGGCGCAGCGGGCGGTGCTCGGCAGCAGCGCTGCCATGGCGGGCGGCTGCACAGCGACTGGCGCAAGGCGGCCATAGTAGCAGCGGTGCGGTGGAGGTGCAACAGCGGCAGCCAGCGTGGCAGCGCAGCGCGGGTGGCTCAATGTGCGGAGGCCTGGGCGCACGGCAGCGGCGGCACGGCAGCAGCGACCGGCGGGCAGCCGGCATGGCGGCGGCGGCCGACAGACAGTCGGCGTGGAGCAGCTGCATGCGCGAGCGCAGCAATGGCGACGGCGGCAGCGTGCGGGCAATGGCATCGTGCGATGTTCTGCCGGAGCGAGCCGGCGGGTCTATGGGCAGTGCACGTGAGGTGTTCGACAGAATGCCTGAGTGGCAGGGCGTCGTCATCATTTTTTTCATTGGTGCGGCACCTCTGTGAGTTGGGAGGGCGCGCGTAGCCGCTTCGCCGGCGCCGCCTCAGCTCCTGTTCGCGGTGAGGAGGAAGGTACAGGAGGACTAGGGTCCCGAGCCCTCGGTTTTTGTGGACTCCGCTGCGCAGGTGTTCTTCGACTTGGAGAGTGGCAACCAGGAGCTCAAGAACGACCTTAAGGTCCTCTTCATCAGCTCCGAGTTCCAGTTAGTTGCGGCCGGGAGCAAGAAGACGGTGGTGATTCACGGGCCGTTCAGACCCCTGGTGGCGCTTAGTCGTCGCATAGTGGTTTCTACAGTGGCGGCCATTGCAGGAAGCGGCTCGTCGTGAAGTTCAAGGGTGGCTATGCCATGGCCTTGAGGCGTGCAGGGCCCCGAAGTGTTGGTGGCGGTCTATTTGCGTGTGGGTAGTGCGTGGGGTGCTATAGTTGTGCTGGCGAAAGCCTTGCCGGTGTTTTTACCGGTCTCGACATCAATGACGCCTTCGGGCGCCATTATCCTTCCTGGAGGTGTGTCATGGCATTACGTAGCTCTCATGTTTACTGATCTCTAGGTGAAAGCCTTGCCTCGGTGAGGCGGGCGGCGTCGGCGACTCTCGTCGCCTTCTTGGAGACGTCGCCTCGGAGGTCCATCTTCGCGCAAAGTAGACCGAAGTTTGGGTGGCACGGTCGGATGAGGTTAGGGGCTTGTTGTAAGCAAGGACGGAGAAAAATGCTGAAGCTTAGCCTTTCTAGTTTTTTCATAGTCCTTAAGTTATCTTTCTTGTTGTTTTATGTACCTCTGTTTTGAGGCTTTGAGCCTAAGAGCTCGTGTAACTTTTGGCTGTGTATATCCTTCGTGGATATAGAGGCCGGATTTTATATCCTTTATCTAAAAAAACATTGCAGTTAGACATGCACTGCAGTCAAACCCATATCCTTGCTCCTGCCAGAATACTAATCCTTAAACATAAACGTAGAGAACTTGCAAAACGTGTAGCGGTGCAGGCTTGTTTTAAAAAACACACCACATTTCATATTTTCCGCGAGAACTGGAACCGATTTTTTAATTTTCTTAGTCCGGTCGACATCCTAATGCAGAATTCCAGATTCCACAAGCAGAAGGTACATCCACCTGTAAGGAGGCTGTAAGTAACGCCAACACTTGCCATTTTATAGAGGCTAGTGAAGTACTGCTTAATTGCCTCTCAGAAAAAAAGATACAAACCAGACATCTAATAGTGACATTGAAAACCCCTTTAGATCCGAAGCTTATCCCATATGCTTCCACTCCACACCAGCCACTCCAGAGTCCAGACGCTACTCCGGTCCACTCAAGCCATCAGGAGAGTGAGTGAGATGCTTCAGGAGGTTCGAGTTCCCATGCTGGCCGCCGCGGTAGCGACGGCCAAGTCCACACCGCACCGTGAAAAGCCCCAAAATTTCAAACCAGAAAATTTTTGTATTTTTTTGCTGTCTTTTTGGGTGTTTTCTGAAAACTTTCCTTTTCGGGAAAGTTTTCCCTCGCGCCGCTTTCCTTTCCGGGCGATGCCGCCTCCCCTCTCCTCCGGCGCCTCGCTCGTTTGCGCTTTTCCCCTCCCTCGCGCGCCCCTGCGTCCGCCCCAGCCCGTTGGCGCCCCGCCTCCCTTCCGCCTTCTCCACTCCCTCTCCCCGCTGGCGCCTCCCTCTGCTCCCCGCCTTCTCCCTCGCGTGCGCCCGAGCCCGAGCTGCGCCCACGCCCGCACCACCGCCTCTCTGCGCCCGGTTTCCCCGCGCTCGCGTCACCCTCCCGACCGCCTCGGTCCGAAATCGTGGACACCCTTGCGCCGCGTCGCCGCTCTCCTGTGCCGACCCCACCTGCCAAAGGCCGCCTCCTCCCTCGCCCGCGCGCGGACGCGCCTCACCCACGTCCGCCGCTCACCTGCTCCCATCTCCTGTCGCTCGCATTAACGCCTGGCAGCGCCCTGTCTCTGCCCATTGCGCGGAGAAGACTCGCCACCAACTCCCCTGCCCCCCCCCCCCCCCCGTTGCCCCAACGCCACCGCCCGTTGCCTTCTCCCCGAAGGCTCCCTCTCCTCTCCGCTCGATATAAAAGCCGCTCCCCCGCTCCCTCCCTCTCCTTTGCTTCCCAAACCTCCCCAACACCCCCATTCCCCTCCAACCACTCCAGAGAAGCTCGGGGAGTGACCGATTGAGCCCTCGTCGCCCCCGTCGCCGCCGCCACTCTCCTCTGCGCCGGTGACAGCCGTGAGCTGATCTCCCTCTCCCCGTCCCCATTCTTCGATTGCATTTGTCCAGAGCTCCCCTACTACCTCCTGATCAAGTTGGTATGCTCGCCTGGCCAGGTGGAACCCCGAGGTGCTCCGGCGACGAAGCTCCCTTCCAGCCGCCGCACCCTCTCCGTGGCCAGCCTTCCTCGGAGCTCCCCGGCCGAATCCTCCACCGCCAGGGTGAGCCCCGGTTTCCCCAGATCGTGTAGCCGCCGCCAATTTGACCCTTACGGCCCCGGTGACCCCTTCACCGCCGGGAAACCGAATCCCTCCTTGTCGCCCCCTGCCTTCCCCATTGATCCCCTTCCTCTCCTAAACCCTAAAATGGAACCCCCACACCTCAAGCTACCCACGGGTACCCTTCGTTGCCGTCGGGGACCATCGCCATCGCCAGTGAGCGGAGACGCTCACGTCTCTGTTTCTCGGCCGAGCCACCAGCCGGAGGTAGAAGACGACCTCCTCCCGGGGACGTGGCCGTATCCCCGCCGTCTTCCCCCTCTGTTGCCGTCAAAAGCCAGCCGTCGGATGGCGACTTCTCCCTGCCGTCCGATCTCATTAAACACCCATCCGCGCATCCGTCTGATCCCCTTCACCGCTCCGCCCGCCTACCCTGCGTCACAGCCGTTCGATGCCCTCCCCGCCTTGATCCGAGCCGCTCGCACCAGCCGCATCGGCGCCGTCCGCCCCGGCCACGCGTCCTCCATCCGCCTCGGGTGGGCGCGGAGCGCGGACGGGCCGCGGCATCCCCGGCCTGCTTCGCGCGCGCGCGCACGCGCACGGGCTGCGTGGGCCGACCGGCCGTTTCCCCGCCGAGCCGCACAGTGCTGGGCCGCACTGTAGCTCGGGCCGACCCGATACTATTCATCCGAATTTTCAGTGTATTTCTCAATTTCCAAAATCCAGAAAAATCCAAATAAATCCTAGAAAATCACAGAAAATCCCAAAAATTCCCAAATTTAACCACTTTGCTCCAAATAATACACTGGACCCATTTTTGGCCTCCACTTCCACAAATTCATCCCAAATAAATTCCAAAAATTCCCCATTTGAGGATTTATGCATTTTACTCCTTTTTAATAGATTATTTTTCCTCGCTTGATTAGGCTCAAGCCCGATTTATGTTATTTTCTGTGTTTGCGCTAGTGTCGGAGTTTCCGGAGGATCAGGTGCAGGCTCAGGATGCATGTGTTTCTTCGTTCGAGCTAGCTGAGACCATCCGGATTCACGGCAAGTCACAAGTCCTTGATCATGTTGTATCCCATGCCATCTAATTATGTTATTATGCTATTTGCATTAAGCTAGTTCTGAAATGTTAGTTCAAAAATAAAATAAAATGTTTAGAATGACATGTTATGTAGTTAAACCTACCACCGACAAATGCCATGTTAAACTTGTAGCCATGCCTTTGTAACCTTAGAAATAATTATCTGTTAATCTAGATAACTGTAGGTTATTATTATCATGCAAAGTCTTTACACTAATAAGGTTGTGGCTGCGGGCCAATAGGATTTGCAAACCCGACTCTAGGGTAGGGTGGTATGGGACACCGTGCCCTAGAGCGGAGAGTGCCGGCGTGCACAAGGTAGGGTAAGGGTTGGGGAAGAGCTGGCGAGTTAGTCTTCGCCCATCTCTTACCCTAGGATTGAAGTTAGGGTAAGGGTGTTGTGGGAAGCCGCGAGACGGCTGTCGCCCACCGCTTACCCTAGGTTGGGTCGCGGGCCTGACGAGGTTGCGGACCCCAGATATTTATAAGGACTGAAACCCTTACGCTGAGCAAATGACATGGTGATCGCTCAACCACAGGAGTTGACTTGTCAACACTGGTTTAGTAGCTGCTCAACTCGATTGAAACTCTACAGGTGTTGAGAAAGCTTGGTTTTGAGACAAGCAAGGTTAGGTAGGCCGTGCTGCGGGTGCCTAACAACGGTAGAGTTCACTCGAAACGGACGGGAGTTTTATTGTGCCAGACCCGAGTGAATTCTACCGGGTAGAGCCTATATAAAGAATTGAGCAGTGAAACGACCTGGCTTTCTTAACCCGGATGCGGAAGTTAAGAAATCGTGTGGGTAAAGCTGAGCAAACTCTGCAGAGTCAAATAAATGGTATTCGAATACGCCGTGCTCCCGGTTATTGGAGCCGTGTCACTTGGGTGATTCTAGCAGCGAAGCTTAAGTAGTTTTGTAAATGCTTTAACTTGATTAGTTGGTTAATTAACTTTCGTTGAAAACCCATGAGATCTTGAGAAGTAGTTTTGGGTCCGTTTTATCAAAATGTTTGCAAATAAAACTGCATCCACTCAAAGTTAATAAACCAAGTATACTCCCTTCCTTTGTTGATTCGTGCAAGTAGTAAGTTAGGGTTTCCCTTGTGATTTGCTGAGTACAGGGTCGGAGTACTCAGGCTTGCAAAATGCCACAGATACCAGAAGGAAAAGAAGACAATTCAAGATTTCGTGTTAAGAAGGTCTCCCCGTCGAGGACGTCCCGAAGGATCTCTTCTTCGACGATGACCCGTGGCTTTAGGTCTTCGCCGCGCTCAAGCGGATCTTGGAGTCTTTTGTAATGTAATTATACTTTGGGCTTGCACACCCCGCTGTTGTTCTGGATGTTAATCCCTATGTGAAATATATGCTGGACTTTTGTTGTAAGCATGCAATGGTATACTCTTGCGCGACACTCCATAACTGTTCATGAGTGAATAGTTGCGGGGTGCCGTGTCCATACGCGCCCCTGGAAATGGGGGCGTTACACACCGTCTGCTCCAGATGGCGGTGGCGGCCCTGCGCTAGCCCTTCATCTGGGTGTGGACATCGTGATCTACGGCTCTCTGGCCACACTCTGGGCGAGCAGCTTCGGCAGCATCATCAATATCTTCGGGCGCTGGGTCTGCGGCGAGTACTCCACCATGTCAACCGCTGGCAAGGCCGTTCGTGCGGGCTTCGTGTTCATCCTGGTGTGGCTCATCCCGAGTTTCCTCATGCTGCTAATGATGCGCGTGAGCGAGCGTGCCGAGTTTGACGCGGTCGGCCGACGACGAGGCGGTACTGTGGGTGTCGGTCTTCTTCCTCCTCTTCTGAGATCAACTTCGATAAGGTTGTTGCGTGCATTTTTCGATTTTGTTGCAGCCATTTTATCTAATGTTGCACGATTGTTACAGCCCCTTGTCAATTTGTTATATATTTTTTTGGTTGTTGCATCTTTGCTACAAAAATATTGCAAGCGCTATATGATAATGTTATACATATTTTAGGCTTTTTTGTTGTACATGTTGTGTGATAAATGTTGCAATCGTTGCCGTAAAATACTAACGCCCCATAAAACAGTTCCCCTCACCTTGAGGTATATTTACAAGTTCATTTGAATTATATTGCAATTGTTGTTCTCAACTATTGTATACATATATCTAAATTGTTGCAATGGCTATGAGACCAAAGATTTGTTTTATTTGGGAATTTTGTGCAGCTTTTCAAGAGCACCTCCATATAAGATCAATATCTTGTAGTTTTCTAGTAAATTTTGTTGAGAAAATGTTTTTCAGATTGAATTCTTTTTATTGCACAAGTTTAATAAATATGTTGTTCATACTATTTGGAATTATTGCACCGAACCGTCTGATGAGATCATTTCTATCGGATGTACAGACGCTAGTACTTCCAAAAAAAAGGTACTGCTTATTAATCGTACCATGGAAACCAGTTAAATAGCATCCAAGCATTGACTTTGTCAATTTCGTGGATCTCGCCACAACTACAACCCAGCGCAGCATTAGGTCGATCGCCGTGTCCCGTGTAGAGGGATTGAGATCGTGGAGGTCAAAGTCTTCTCCTTTCCGGAATTTGCTGATCTCTGTTCCTACCTTGCTAGCCTTAGGCCTTAGGTAGCTTGTAGCAACTGGCAAGATCGATTTTCGTGTACACTTACGATACTTAACATGTAATGCATCCATGTAGTGTATATATATACATAGATGACCTCCTGTCTCCTGATGACCAGAAGCGCGATTGATTCACCGAAACTCTGTTTGCCATTCAACCGCGCACGCACGCTAATTCTAGCGTCAAACATGAGCTGCTCCCATGATCAGGAGAAGCACTCTGAGCCTGCAGCCGTGCCTCTCGTCCGCCTGAACCACGTTTCGTTCCTGTGCACGTCCGTCGAAGAATCCGTTGATTTCTACCGACGGGTGCTCGGCTTCGAGCTGATCAAACGGCCGGCGTCCCTAGACTTCAAAGGAGCATGGTGAGCATACGTCTGTTTGCCATGCATTTTCATACAAAACTAGACGTAGGACTTGTTTGATATAGCTGCAGCTTATAGTTTTTGACTGAAATTTTTGAATTTTAATTGTTTGTGACAGAGATTACGAAGAGAGATACTCGCTTGTGATTTTGGTTGATACAGATGTTAGTCTTTTAACGTGTACTTGTAGATCCAGTCTTAAGAAAATACTCCGTTTAAAAGTTAGGTACTATAACAAAAATTAAAAACCGTTTTTAGAAGCCGTAAAGAGCAGTCCCGTACATTAACACAAACCCTGAGATATATATCTGCTACTACGTACGCTCGTGCTGCAAGTCTGATCAACGTGAGGTATTGCTCGCTCGCTTGCTGCAGGCTACACAAATACGGCATGGGAATACATTTGCTGCAACGGAGCTCCGATTGCAATGGCTCTCCAATGGCAAAACCGCCGGCGATCAACCCGAAGGGCAACCACATTTCCTTCCAGGTCAGTGCAGTTCAAGCACAGAGCAGTTGCAGGCTTATCCACTTAGTATATATGTGCCTAATGTAGTACGTACTACCAGTCTACCACCCTCGATCGTGAGTCTTAACTGGTCGCGTGTGTCATTTGGAAATGGCAGTGCACGGACATGGCGCTTATGACGACGAGGCTACGAGAAATGAACCAGGAGTTCGTCACGAAGAGAGTAAGGGACGGCGAAAAGGATGTGGACCAGCTCTTTTTCCACGACCCGGACGGCAATGTGATCGAGATCTGCAACTGCGAGAGCCTCCCCGTGATACCCTTGCAGTCTAACTAGCTGCATGCGTGCTATATATCCTTCCCAAGCTGCCGGGGCGGATGAGCGTGCATGGCTAGTTCGTACTTCGTAGAGAGGACTTGTGCCTACGTACATCTGTAAGCATCATTTGATTTGTTTGATTTGTAAGTTGTAAACTGCACGTTATCGTTGCCAAGAGTGCTTAATATATGTACAAGTTGTCGCTGAGTGAGGGAAGTCGTCTCCGGTGTACGCGTCTTCCAAGCTAGATTTACGGCTGAGTTGAGCAGATGTTTCCCTGAAGAAAGCTAGCCCACAGCGGCTTTTGCTTTGCCTTCCATGCGACGCGATCATCACAACGAGATAAAACTACTCTCCATTTTCTAAAGGCTGTTGCGTACACCTGCCTGCTTTTGCAGTGCTGATAAAAGTGGTTTATTTACTAAGTTTACTTCTTTAAGTTTCCTTAACATGTGAAGCAATAGTATCAGCATGGGCTCACATGGAGTATAAGGATCTCTTGCTTGGGTTTTTTTTTATGCTGTGGGTTATGACTTTTAAATTCTGGCTGTTCACGGGAGAGATTACGAAGAGATTAACAGTTGTATGTGATTTTGGCCAGTATAGTTGAAGTCGGTACAATATGTACTATAATCAATTAGTAGATCTTGTCTTGAAAAATAAATTATTTAAAAGTTAATTCATGTACCTGTAAACCGTGCCGAACGGTTGTTCGCTTCTTTTACTCGGTTGAGGGGGAGATCGGTTGAAGAGAGGGAAGTTACCGATTTGGCTCTCCTCCAACGGCCAGGATTTTGTTGCTCTTTGGGACTAACTTGGCTTAGGTTTTTTAAGCAATCATTCCAAACGCCTCACCTTGCAAGACTAGGCTAGAAAGTAGAAAAACTCTCGCCTAAGATCCAAACTCACCCAAAAAAGCACATGCAAAGGCCCTTACGACTGTGTCACGTAATGTTGGTCCAATATCTGCGTGACATGAAAACACTTACCTTGGGTTGTAATGCGGTCTTTCTTTTCAGTTTATGACTTATGTCTTCTCCCGAACAAATAAACGAAATAGTTTCTTCGTCATCATTTTAAAATAGTTTATTAGGACAGCTTTTTGAAATGGTTTATCGATTAATCAGTATTCGATTCACTCGTCCAAACACTCGTCAAAGCCGTCAGCCGTAGCCGAAAAAAATGCACCCGTGCATTAAGCCAACATCCACGGTCCAACACGTTTATGAGCCCGGCAGGCCTAGTAGGCTACTTGACGGCCTGTTCAACTAGCCCAAAGCACAATTATTTCTTGCCGCAAGCCAGCGGCAGAAATTATCCACACAGACCATAAACAAAACAAGCGGTGCGCTTGTGGCTCCAAGCGCGGCAGCTTAGCTGCATTCACAGCAGAGCAGCCTGAGAAAACAACCACCACGCAAGCCACCACAGCGTCAGCATGGCAACCACGGCCTCGTCATTCCTCTCCCCGGCAAAGTTCGCGCTCCAAAGCCGGTTTCCGAACGCGAAGACGGCGCGAAGCGTCAGGTTCCACTTCCACCCGGCGCGAGCCCAGCAGCAACAGGAGCAGCAGGTGAAAGAGGAGGCGGCCACCGAGGCGAACGTGCTGCCGCCGCAGGAGGAGAAGGCGACGGCGAAGGAGGCGAGGGGGCCCGCGCAGTCGCTGCCGCGGCAGCCGCTGGCGGAGAGCAAGAACCTGAGCCGGGAGTACGGCGGGCAGTGGCTGAGCAGCACGACGCGGCACATACGAATCTACGCCGCGTACATCGACCCGGAGACCAACGCCTTCGACCAGACGCAGATGGACAAGCTCACGCTCATCCTCGACCCTACCGACGAGTTCGTCTGGACCGACGAGACATGCCAGAAGGTCTACAACGAGTTCCAGGACCTCGTCGATCACTACGAGGTAAATTACCATGCATGCATGCAAAAATCTCACTGCTTCCATAAGAAATCGTGCTACCTAAGAGATGTGCGTGCATATTGCCGATAACTACTTGGAAAACTGGAAATTTTCATCATTTTCTGCCTCTGCGTCATGATCAAATTCACTTGCATCACAGCAAGAAAAATGCTTGGTATAGTCATGGCGTCTCGAAGTAAAACTGAAACAGTAGGTATGGCGTCTCGAAGTAAAACTGAAACAGGAGTGTTAAACTAACCTGGATTGATTTCTGATGTTACGTACAGGGAGCTCCACTGTCAGAGTACACATTTCGTTTGATCGGATCTGATCTTGAGCACTACATCCGCAAACTGCTCTATGACGGGGAGATCAAGTACAACATGAGGTCCAGAGTGCTCAATTTCAGCATGGGCAAACCCCGCGTCAAATTCAACAGCAGCCAGATCCCAGATGTAAAATAGAATGTTAAATCCAAGAGAATGATTTCTCCATTAAACAACTGGGCACCATGTACATTTGCTCTTCCAAAAGAAAGAGCCATGAGCCAGAGCATTCCAGAATTAAGATTGCACACATACAAAACCATACAACTCTGTAGCCAACTTTTTGCCACCCCAGCACGGTTATCTATATGAAGAGAAGCTGAGCAAACTAAGGGTATACTGCTGTCTACAAACAATGCCACTTTTGTTTCTAGGGTACTAGTTTCATAGCATTGTAGTTCTGTAGTTTTTGCTAATATAACCTGTCAAAGCTGCAATTTGGAGACCGCGCTAAATCAAAAAAGAACTTTCCTTTTGGACCAGAGTAGCCAGCTAACCACTAGCGTGGGTAATCTTGTCCCGTCAAAGGAATAACTTTGTAATGTCTGTGGTCATCCCTCCATGGCCTGAATTGGTCTTCTTGTCCAATATTCTACAAAAGAATAGATAAATATTCAAAATTAGCAAAACAAAAAATCCCATCATGCTATGCCGTATCCTAGTAGTATGCAACTGCATGCCAGTAAGAAGATACTATGCACTAATGCTGCTAAAGAACTCATTAATTACAATTGGTATCATTCCAACCTGATCTTTAACAGAGCAATACTGAGAGGCATAATGTCTACCTCCACTAAAAAATACATTTTCTAACTCTACCAAAAGAATGCATTTGCTCTAATTGAGAGCAATTTGTGCAAATAACCGAAAAAATATTTGCTGCTTTAACAAGAGATGGAAGTCATGGAACCATGAGCTTAGAGGCGTGACAACAAGGATCAAAAAACCGGTACCGGGGCAAATCCCGGCCGCCGTGCGGTATTGGTAACCGGCCGGTTACCGGAAATCCCGGAAAAAAACCGGTTAAATTTTGTCAAATGAATTTTTTGGGCGGGGCGGGAGGAGACCGGTAACCGGTCGGTTACCGGAAAAACCGGTGGAAAAACCGGATAAACCGGTAGAAAGAAGAGCTTTGCTTAATTCTAAGTTCATATATCAATCAAAAGCTGCTCAAAACATTACATTTCTTCCCCTTATATAGATAGGGAAGGGGATTACACTTGATTACTAAGACTCATAAAGCAAATAGACTCATAAAGTCCAAATGGCACACCGTTTGTCACGTTAATTAGCAAATAGACTCATAAAGCTTTCCATACATGTAGCATGACAACTAAAAGTATTCAGACTGATGCATACTTATCTCCAAAGTTGACGGATTAGGATTGCATCACTTACACCCTTAACATTGATAAATATTATTTAGCACTAATACTTCAATGCTCCAATTGTATCATATCCCTCAAAAGTCAAAACTACCTACATATTACTGAATTTGATGCTGGCATAGCCGCATAATGTAAAAGTTAGTGTTAAACAATATAAATATCATTAGGAAAACTAACTTTTACATTCAAAATTTGAAAATTCCTAATACATTCATGGAAAAAAGTTTGAAATCAAGCACGGAAAGTGCATGCATCTTCCTAATACATTTTATTAGTGCTAAATAATGAAAATATCATTAGATAAACTAATTTTTACATTCAAAAGTTTAAATTTGAATTAAATAAAAAACCGGCGGTTTTTTTTTCTCCCGGTCGGCACCGGTAAAACCGGTTACCGCCGGTATTTGGAACACTGCGTGACAACATCCACTTAATTGACCAAGATGATGATGATGATGATGATGATGATGATGATTATTATTATTATTATTATTATTATTATTATAAAAGCATCAAAGAAACGTATGAGGCTACCTCCAACCAGAAGAAAAACCCACGCAACAGAGCTAAGCGATTGGGATAGCTTGCGCCTTCGACTTGTTTGGCAAGATCTGAAGTTAAATAAAGAAAAAGTGTTAATTAGTAGTTTAGTGCTACAACAGCATGCAAACTAGACCAGTTGGAGAAAAATAGCTTTCTTTCTCAAACAGTCACAAAATCTACTATTGGCAATTTTTTAGCATTCCGCCATTCCCAACATGGCACTGACATCTGCATATGTGCTGAAAGTTCAAATGAATCAATTGTTAAGCCAGCACAGCCCATTATCAGTGTATAGTACTCCATATTCCACAGCAAACTATTTCAGGTATTTGAAATGTCGTATAAAATGCTCCACATTCCACACATCTTGTGCATGAGACTTTTTATGGTGCTTGAAAATCATGATGCAATCCAATGATCTACAACTAAAGGTATACAGGGGAGGGTACCTAGACTGTGGACCAGATACCAACTTAGAAATAGGTAGAGGGTTATATAGGTTATTTCATACATTCAACAATAAAATAGAGATAAGGATACAACAAGAAAGTTGTTGTCCTTTCCATTAACCTGGTGCTTATTCTCATTGACGGTGAATTTTTTTTATTTTGAAACAACATTTACAGTGAAATTAAACAGAAGGCAAGATGATTAACAGCAACATCCATGGCAATGGCAGACACACAGGCTCGCAGCCATGCATGCATACTTGCATAGCATGTTTTCATACATAGTAACCAAATAATCTACATGGTCACTGCTCCGATAAAATATCCCATCATCTCTCATGTGGTTGATCAATTGTGGCTGTCAATGGTGGAAGTAACACATGAAACCTTGGCAACCGATGGATGAAGTCAGAGGAAGAACAATGATTAAACAACTGAATCGATCTGAATGGCAGAAGGGCCTGACAGTGAATTATGGCAGCTAATAACTATTAAATTAGTCATGTTAAAAAAACTCTACACCTATGCCACCCTTTTGTTGATCAACGGTCAATTTTTTTAATTGATAGTACTTTCCACACCTCCCAAGCATCGTAAAAAGTCTCCACGCACAGACGAATACAGACAATATTCAACACTGGAATTTCAGCATTCCGGGACAATGGTGGAAATAACACACGAAACGTTGGCGACCAATGGACGAAGTCAGAGGAAGAATAGCGATTAAACAACTGAATCGATCTGAATGGTAGAAGGGCCTACAGTGAATTATGGCAGCTAATAACTATTAAATTAGTTGTGTTAAAAAAACTCTAAACCTATGCCACCCTTTTGTTGATCAACGGTCAAATTTTTTAATTGATAGTACCTTCCACACCTCCCAGGTATCATAAAAAGTCTCCATGCATAGATGAATAAAGACAATATTCGACATTGGAATTTCAACGTTCCAGGATAATTTGTACAATGACAATTGTTAAAATAACACAGCGCCTTTTCCGTTTGAACTCCTGCTGCTAAGTTTACAGGTTTAAGAGGGATAAAATAAGGATTCCTGGCGTGGTTTTGGAAAGAGTATGTCCACCACTAAACAATCAATAAGCTATTTTGGGCATATACTACTTTAACGAGGCTGTAAAAAACTGAAAATATATATACATATATATTGACGAAACAAACATGCAACAGCACAGTCCTTGGCCCTCAAGGTTCAAAATAAAAATGACAATTATGAACAAAGACAACCACAAAGTGTTCCATAAAGGACAAGACAAAACCGTTCTGTCCGTTCATTAAGCACAAGGGAAAAAAAAAAGTCTACCACAGCGCAGTACACATATGCAGGGAATTTACTTTACCAGGTGATTACGATAATTATCAAAAAGATATTTCTAAAAAAAGACAAGTAAAATATTACATAACAGAAGAGCCAAAGAACAAAAAAATGTTTGTCAAAAAAACTGTATGTACATGATACAAAAGCAAGCATACCAGGGTAACAATCATAATATGATTTGCTCTTCTCATGTCTAGAGTAGTAGTACTTCACACCACTGCGCGTCCGCCGCTCCTTCATCGCCATATTGCGATGAGTAGCCATGCCATAAAGCTTATCATATTCTCCCTGGCAAAATGGTTTGCCAAGAACATGCATCAACCTTTGCTTGAAGCCTGATTCTGGCCTCTCAATGATATGTGTGGGCCATATAACACCATGTAATCCCTGTGAAAAAAAATTGTATGAAACAAGAGAAATGCATCTCGATCTATAGCAATGATCTTGTCTTAATATATAAAAACATCTGGTGAGATTGAAAGGACCGCATACACATTAACCAGATTATGAGAAAAATCATATAAATTCTCACATAATCAGAAAAAAAGAAAAAACTAACATATTCACGTAATCGGTTAAAAATTAAAGAATTTAAACTGTACCTTAAATGATACAACCCAATTATAGTGGTTGATATTATTCTAGAAAGAGTCTGTGCGATAAGAAACATAGTGCAGGTTGCGATCTACATGGACTGCTTTCCTAATCAGAAATCTACATGAACTCCTAAAGTCCTAATAAGTATGCTATACATATATACTCTTTCCGTTCCTTTTTACTTGACTTCCTAGAATCCGTATCATCAAACTTTCTAAAGTTTGACCACCAATTAGTTTAAAATTATCTAAATTGGTTATACAAAAATTATACCATTAGATTTGCTGTTAAAAATATATTCATAATATTATAATTTTATTAGTATATCGTAGCGTAAAGTTATAAAAAATAACGGTCAAAGTCGCATCTTGAAGACCGTGAAAAGTAAAAAACGTCAAGTAAAAAAGAGCGGATGGAGTATAAGACCACCTTTTGTGATTGATTTGAACACTACACATCAATCTTGGTCTTTGTAAATAGAACGAGCTTTGAGCAATTCTGCTGTGGATAATGTGGTATGTTAAATGTTGCCAGCTAAGAATACAGTGCCAGAGAAGAAAATACATGTTGAAAAAGAAGCACAAAAAAGGGTAAAAGTTATTAGCCCGCTTTGTCCACCAGAGTATCCCTAACCAAGGGCAGGTCCACGACATTCCATTGGGGTCCTGTGGCCCTAGTGTAGCCCAAACCAGACCAAAGATATGCCATCATATATATGTGGCCAAGCCCAAATGACCCCCCACTCAAATTCACTCATTTAACCAACTCGGCCCACGAAGCATTAACGCTACCGCACGTTAGCCCACTGCATGTAGAAAAATTAGCCAGCATTCTCACTGGTGTTTGCACGTGTCCATCAAACACACATGGCATTTTGTCGATCGATATCATAAGACACTACAAATGAAAATTAATTTTGCTTCTTGTTTGGTTGCAACCATAGCTCCATATGAATTAGTAGTGTCAGTTCGTTATGTCTTCATTGAAATGATCCCACATTGATAGATCAAATGGTTCTTGTAGAGTTTCCACATTAGGGAATTGTCCCAACTGTTGTGGGAGGGTCCGATACCTGGCGACATCACGGAAATTGAGGTATACTGTCACAAATTTCGTGGTTCCTAGCAACTCACTGTGTCCATGCCAGTGCTCTTTGATCTAGAGAAAGGTGAGTGCCCTGTGAGCTACGATGGGCAACTAGAGGACCTGCATATGCTTGATCTAGGGTTGAAAACTGACAATGGATCGAATACGGACGGATAATGACTTTACCATATTTGTTTTCATTTTTCCCCCACATATGAATATGGCTACGGTCACGAATATTTCTCAGATCATGAAAACTCCTTAACTTGTATGCATAACAATATGGGAACAAAGAACTGAGCTATAGACTCCACAAGATATATGACATTGTTTGCGATCAATATATGTGGAATACACAATCATCATGAAGGGGCATAAGTCTGCACAAAATAAGAATTATTTGTCGGCAAATCTGCACAAAATAAGAATCCCAACCCCCACCATTATCGACCACTGTGTCCAGATATCAAACTCAAGCAAAGGATGGCATGCAGGGGCCATCAAGGAAGTTGAACAAGAAGAAAAACAAGTCTAGGTCAAGGACACCATCTCAATTGGACCATGCAGAGACAAGAATCCGAGAGCAACAGTCTCATACATATATTCGTCCAAAACTACTACGGTGTTGTTTCTTGCGCATACATTGTTTTAAACTGGAGATCAATACCAAAGTCAGTCTATAAAACTCCATCGGCAATTCAATACCAAAAAAGCAAGGGAGAAAAATTAGCATATGCATGAAACTGCTAGATAGTTTGACTCGGTATAACATTGTAAAAAGCAGAAAGCCACCAAATTCATGGTATGTATATCCAGAATTTACAGACAGCAAGATTAAGGAAAATATTGTGAAATAGAGAATCCTTCTATTATCCATAGTAGATGTTACTCTAGAGACTGCTCACGATCATTTTGGGGCAAACGTTGTATAAGTCGAGCAGATCTCCAAAGTTGTGCCTTTTTGTTGTCGGGCTGGAAGTGTGACAAAAAGCAGGATCCACATTAATTCAATAATTGGAAGAAGAAAAAAAAAGAAACTGCACAACTTATTTGGTGGGCCCATGTTATATAAATGCAGATTAATCAGATACAAATATGTTTCAAAATTCCATAAGAAATGCAACTCTACTTTTAGATTTTCTCACTAATTCTCCTAGTAGTATTAGTCTAGTCAAAGTGTTCTCAAAAGAAACAAAAAAAGCAAAGCGCCATGAATTCAAGATGTTTGCTAGGCCAGAAGAGAGATCCTATGTTGGATCGACACACAGCAATAGGTGATGAAAGCGAGTGTGAGGGCTTCATTGGGCTTGGTTACGTCATTCTTTCTGGTAGCTACTCTCCTCCAACCAAATTAACAACATATGTGATTGCATGCTAATCGTTGAGGCAGCTTGAAGTGTGATCTCAAACCACCAAATCCTCTCCTTTTGGGTCTGAAGGCTGCAGCTATCCCCACAGGCTGCACTAGCTCCTTGAGGCTACAACAACCAATCATGATTGTTGCAATGTCGTCAAGCCAAAGAGAAAAACTCAGTAGAGTTAGAATGGCAAGGAGGCCCATGTAGCCCATGCATGGGTGTGTGTGTATAACTCATGATCAATAGAAAAGGAAATGTGCCATTCATAATATTATAACATGGTATTAGAGCCTAGGGTTAGAGTTAGGGACTGACCTGGTCCAACCGCCGCCGTCCTCGCCGTCATCGACAACCCTCCGACGAGCCGTCACCAGCATGCTACCTCTCTTCCTCTTCCTCTCATGTGGTTTGACTCCTACGGATCCTAAGCCTCCGGCTCTGCTTTGTTGCCGATGGCCTAGATCCGTCGTCACTGTTGTTGCCTCCGATTCTGCTTCATTGATCGCCTGGATTCACCTTGGATCCGTCATCATCGGTATCGCCTCCAGATTTGGATCTAGCGCCTCTGGCTCTGCTTCGCCACCGACCGCTTGTATCTGTCGTCGTCGCTGCTACTTGGCTGCTCTAAGCTAGTCGCCTTGCTCTGAGCTGCCTACACTTGCCAACACCTAGCTACTCTACTTCAGCTTGCTCTGCTTTGCTTCGGGTTTCTGCCATCACCATGCTACTCCTGACCAGATCTGTCGCTACTCTGATTCACTCATGGCGACTTTTGACATGTTCCTTGGTGGTGGTGCTTTCTTGGCTTCCGACATTAAGCTTAATGGCCAGAATTATCGAGATTGGGCCTCCTCAGTTTGTGTGCTGCTTCGATCAATTGTTCTTGCCTCACATCTCATCGAGGATCGCTCACCACTTCATGAGATTGATCCTGTAGGAGCTCATGCTTGGCAGGTTGCAGATGATCGTGTGATGGGTGTACTATGCACGAATGTAGAGGTCCCGATTCGAGCATCATTCATCGATATGTCCTCTGCCAAGAAGTATGTGGGAGTACTATGCACGAGTGTTTTTCGTTCTGACTCGAGGAGTACATCTCCGTAGCTTTTCGCCGATTTCTTCATTTTGAGGGTACCCTTCCCAAGCTCTCTTGCCTTGGCGCTTACGCTCAAAATAGTGTAGAGCACAAGCAACGTCACATCATTGAGACTACTCATACCCTCTCTATTACTTCCTTTGGTCCTTCCCATTTCTGGGCTGAGGCCGTCTCTACTGTTGTATATCTCACCAACTTTCAGCCTTCCTCTCGTCTTGAGGGGTAGTGTCCTGGAGGTCTTGTTTAGTTTTCCCCTTGGTTATGATCATCTCCGTTTTTTTTTGTTGCACTAGCTATGTTCTTCTTCCACTACGTGAGCGCACTAAGCTGACTCCTCAATCTGTTGAGTGTGTCTTCCTTGGATATAGTCTTGAGCATAAGAGATATCGGTGCTATGATCCTTCTGCTCGTCGTATTCTCATCTCTCGTGATGTCACATCTATTGAGGATCGACCTTTCTTCCACTCTACCACCACTTCATCCTCCTCTCTCACAGAGTATGTCTTTTTCTATCTTCCTCCTATTCCTTCTCCAACTACAGTCGCCTTCTCCACCTTTTGCACCTTCTATCTTGCCACCTGTGTCCACTGTTCCTCCATATCCTCTCCACTATAGTCGTCGCTCCCAGCCACCGAATGTTACTTCTTCTCCAGTTCCTTTTGACACTCAAGCAAGTAGCGCTGAGGTTCCTACTGATGATCCATAGCCAGTTGCACCAAGATATGCTTTACGTGGTCGTAATATTATTCCTACTCCTAACCGATATGGTTTTCCTATTGTTGGAGTTGTTCAAGAGCTTGTAGTTATCAGGAGGCAGCAGTTGTTCCTAAGTGGCAATTAGCTATGCCTAGCGTTAGAGCACACTGGGACCTAGGAGCTTGCTCTCCTACCTTCTCAAGTTGTACCTATCACTTGCAAGTGAGTTTATAAAGTCAAGACCAGGTCTGATGGTTCAATAGAGTGCTATATGGTACGTCTGGTTGATCATGGCTTTTAGCAGACTCAGAGTCGTGATTATGATGAGACATTTGTTCCTGTAGCTTATATAAATTACACAGGTGGATATATAAATATTTTTTTACTAAGTTGGATAAAAAATATTCTACATTGGAAAGAAATTTGTGCAAGAAATAGTTTTTAACCATTAAGTAAAGTACCATAAAACCCTAAAAACAATTCGCAAGCCCACTGCGAGGACAATATCAGCGGTCGCTCCAACATTACTCAACCCCAAACTGACTTGACACAGCAACTACTCATTCTATTCCGATTTCTTGTAGCCCTCCTCCAGCGAGCGTCCCAAGCTCATTTGGTGGCACGGATTAGTGCTGGAGGTTGGGGGAGGCGATGTCCGCACAGCGTGGAGGATTAACCGACGGCAAGGTGTTTGGTGCATCTGCTGGCAGATGGAGATAGAACTGAGATTGGGGGAGAGGGAGAAGATGCTCTTTCTTATTTTATCTGTGGACTCATGGTGATGACCGATGAGTAATAACGTGTCGTGCACTCGTGCTGAGTCAGCAAATTTGATAACTGGAATGCTACATCAGCAAGGAAACCCTTGTACCATAACTAAAAGTTTGAGGATCGTTTGTCCAGTTTCATAGTTGAGGGTAAAAACTAGAGTTCTGTGATAGTTCAGGGGATAAAATGGCATTTTTCCACTTAGAATCAATTGAAAAGAAACAAAAGGCTACCATGCAATTGCAAGGGCTATTAGGCTAGTTACAGTGAAGTTCATAGGAAGTGATTCATATTAATTGGCAAAATCTAAAATTTTACAATGCACACTAGTTTATCAATTTTCAAGTGTAAAAACTAGACTATCATGTTCCTAAAGAGTTACACAGGTAGATATACTACTTTATCACTCTTTGCCGATATTATGATTGACAAGGGAGCACCAATCAAAAGGGCAAAGTGGAGGAAGGCTCAAACTGGATGATGTCAATGCAGTGAATGCTCCTTTTATCTTTAACAAAAATAGAACGAGATTCATTTCTTCAGAACTAATGTGATTTAAAATATATTTGTCAGACGTGTTGTACAAACCAACATTCTGTGTGTGTGGGGGGGGGGGGGGTTGAAAGGCGCATGCTCTGCTACAAAACATGTTTGCCTATTTTTAGACTCCCAACATATCTACAGCACTAGGCACCAAGGACAAGCACAAGTATAAACCACAGTTTGCACACTACTAAAAGTTCATATGTGCTCCTTGTATCCTATTAACCAACAGCGCGGACTATAATATATAGCAAGCGTAGGAAATTCTCACCGCAGCAATGGGAGGCTGGGCATCATGGGCACTGCTTGAGTTTGCCTCCTCGTTCACAACCTTCAGCGTTCCCACGCTCGGTGTCTCCTCCTCCTCCTCCACCACCTTGATCTTTTGCCCAAGCACGGGATCCGCAGGCCAACCACACACATCAGGCTCCGAAACAGGTGCCATCGGCCTATCCAAACCCACCCCCTCATCCTTCCCAGCACCATCTTTCCCCGAAGCAGGGACGACAACCTCCTTCTCCTCATCACTCTCCTCCTGATCCTCCTCCACCTTTTGCCCAGGCGCAGCATGTGCGTTAGAGGCGCGACAACATTTAACGAGAGATGGAGATTGGTACGAGAGGTTACCTTTTGCGCAGGCGCACGGCAATCGCGCACATCGGGCTCCGAAATATTCACCCCGGGCCCATCCGAGCTGATCACCTCTTCCTCCTCCTTCTCCCCAACACCATCCTCCCCCGAAGCAGCAATGGCAGCATCTTCCTCCCCATCCTTCTTCTCCTCCCCCCCAGCCACGCTACTGCCTCCAGGCCGCGCTACTTCCTCCTCGTAGACGACCACACGGCCCCCAATCTCGAGCACCATGCGGTCATTCACCACGCGCATGTGCCGCAAGAATATGCGGTAATCCTCGTCGATGCCCGCGTCAGACTCGTACCACGGGGGGTCCGCCGACGAGTCCTCCTCCTCCTCCATCCGGCGGTCGCTTCTTGCCTCGGCCTGGGCTGGGGAGGGGCCAGAGGCGCTTTGGGCATCGCCACCGGAGCTGGCGACGGGGGGCTCCTCGTACTTGATGGAAACGGGAGGGGAGGCGCCGCGGGCCGGGACCTCGAGGACGTAGGAATGGCCATCGGGGCGGACGTGCTGGAGGAAGTAGAGCCAGTCGGGGTCGACCTTATCGGGCGGGAATTCGCCGCCGCCGGCGAAGGGATTGGGAGGGTCTGGCTCCGGCATGGCTGGGGTTTTGCGCCTGGTTCGGAGGCTCAAGACTCGAAGAGGCTCCTCGGAGATAACCGAAGTGATTATATCGAGGCTCGCCGCGCCTCTGAGAAGTGAGAACTCACTCCGCGAAGAGACTCCTCGTCTAACACACGGGATTTATTGTAGCCAGAGAGTAAAATGGACGGTGAGGATGGAAGACTACCGCTTCAGGAAATATCCAACGGCGGAAAATTAATCTAGAACTTTCTTTATCATTTGCTGTCGTTTTCCGTTAACCCTCTAGTTAATCTGTCATTTCTCTGTAACAAAACCCATGTATGATGCCGACATGTCGTGCCTGAATGCGCCGGATCACGGCCCATACCACGAGGCCTGAACGGGATCAAGAAACCGAGCAGAATGGGATCCTGGCCCATTATGGACCACACAACGAGGCCCAATTCCGATTGAGCCCCATGCATCAATGCAATTTGATGATTTGCCCTATTTGTGTCTAGAGCCACATATCACTAAGATATCACAGTACTAATTATCAATATTCAATTGCACTCAAGGGTGAAGCAAATGATCAATTATTCCAATTGATGGGAGATTTGATTTAGTACGCACTTCATCACCCTATCATACCTTGAGATCTACGCCGTAAATTGCTTTATGATAGGGATGATCAAGTAGAACATGAGATCAAGTTCAAAAAAAAAGTAGAACATGAGATCCAGAGTCCTCAACTCCAGCATGGGAAAACCCGCGTCAAATTCTATACTAGCCAGGTCCCAGGTGTAAGATAGAATGTATGCAATTTCGACAGGGAATTATTTGTCCATTCAACAGCTGAACAATATATGTGTTTGTTCTCCCAGAGAGAGCCATGAGCAGACACTATTCCAGAACTGAGATCGCACGTTCCACTTGTAAAAGTATGAACTCCATACGTTCTCTATTGAGAACATTTTGTCACCATTTCAGAGTAATCTCCATGGAGAGAAACTGAGCAAACTAAGGATACAGCCAGCTGGTGTGTGTAATATCAGTCCATCAACGGAATAAGCTCATGATCTTTGGAATCATGTATCCATGGCCTGAATTGATCTTCATGTGCAGTATTCTGTAAAACAGTTGTGTAAAATTCACAATTTGCAAAAATCTCATCATACTACGTAGGTACTTGTGCTCAGGATAGAAAACCCGGAACCAGAGGGAAACACGGCCGGCAAAATCCGGATGAAATTCGTGAATCAAATTTTGAATTTGGCTGGTTTGAAACCGGTAACTAGAATGCTAAAAAAAGGAAAAACAACTGGAAAAACCCGGAAAACCTAAGTTGGGAGTATAATAATTAATGCATATTTACTTCATATAGTAAGTAATCTAGCATGAAAAAAGACATAAACCAACCTAGAAAGTACATTATGCAGTCATAAATTTAAATTCACACCGGGAATATTTTGGTGGGTTTTTAAATCCTGGTACCCACCGGTTTTTCCGGTTACCGGCCAATAACCGTCGGTTTGTCAGTATGCAACTGCATGCCAGAAAGAAGATAGGATACACTAATGCTGCAAACAAACCGATTTCATTACGGTTGATATCAGGCCCGCCTAACCTGATCTTTAAATGGGCAATATATAGCTGCAGGACACTATCTAGACTACATTTCCTTTTAACTCTACCAAAATAATACATTTGCTCCAATTTTGAGCAACTTGTGCGAGTGCCAAAAAAAGCAGTTCACTGTAGGAGACCTAAAGGGTTTCAGGGTTAGGGTCTTTTTCTTAAACAAGAGGTGGAAATATGTACATTACAGACATGACAAGTACTGGCTACATTATTATTAGAAATCTAAGAAATTGTATGAAGGTTACCTGCAACCAGAAGAAAAACCCACGCATCAGAGCTAAGCCATTGGAGAAGCTAGTGTTTGTAACTTGTTCGACCAGATCTGAAGTTAAATAAACAGCAGGTGTTACAACCACATACAACTCAGAACAGTTGAAGAAAAACAGCATTCTTCCTAAAACAATTACAAATTGCATTACATAGAACCAGGATAATTTGGCACTGGAATTTCAACACTCCAGGATGATTCATGAGATGACAACTGTTAAAAACAAATCATTTTTTTCTTTTGAACTCCTTACAGGTTTATTAACAAAAAGTAAGGATGTCAAGGTGTGGCCTCGCAAAAACTGTGTCCACAACTATACTCCATAGATTGAACCAAAGCATCAATAAGCTGTTTTGCCATCTATCAATTGAACAGGAGTGTAGTATATATGTAATGCTAAAACAAACAATGAAACAACACAACGCTTGACTCCAATGTTCAAACAAAAATATTACGAACAGATAAAATGATAAAGCGTGTCAGTAAGGTCAAGACAAAACTGTTAACGAAGTGCAGAAAATTCAGTTTGGCACAGTATGCAGATCATAAAGGAGTTTTACTTTACCCAGTTGATTTAAAAAATGACCAGAAACATATTTCTACAAAGAAAAGAGGGGGAAAACAGTACATAACAGAAAAGCCAAAAAAGACAAACAGTACTTGTTAAAAAATTGTATATACATGGTACAGAAGCATACCTGGGTAATGATCAAAATACGAATTACCCATCTCATCTGTAGGGTAGAACTTCACATCATTGCGCACCTGTCGTAACTTCACTAATGGAGTGCGAATAGACGCCATGTCGAACAGCTTAATATATTCTCTCCGGCTGATTGGTTTGAGAAGAACCTCCATCAACCTTCTCTTGAAATCTGAATCTGGCCTCTGGTTGATATGTGTAGGCCAGATAACACCATGTGATCCCTGCAAGTACAAATTAGATAATAGTACAGCACAATTATAGTGGTTGAGATTTTTTTAAAAAAAAAAATCCATACAATAAGAAACATAACGTAAAAGGATGTGATCTAGCTACATGGACTACCTTCTTAAGAGTAATATACATGAACTCTTAATAAGTGTTGTATACACACACACACATATATATATACAATACTTTTTGTAATTAATTCAAAACACTACAAATAAATCTCAAGCTCTCTATATAGGCAAGAGCCAACCTGCACCTGCGTGGGCAACTCTGCTACGAACGATATGATCCATTACATGTTATCAGCTAAGAATACCAAGTCAGATATGAAAATATATGTGGAAAAAGAAGCAGAAACAGGGTAAAAATTTTTGTCCTCTCTATCCGCCCTCATGTCCTAGCAGTTAGTGAGCACAGGCAGCACTCCTAGGCAATCTTGTGGCCATGCTGACCTCATCATGCATTGGAAGCAAGAATAAATTATGAATGTGTTTACAAAAAAGTGAGAATGTTATGTGTATCGTTAGTTTACAAATCCAGATTAAGTTAAGAGTTTGACATTAGATCATGCAGGTTTTACTTCTCAATAGATTCAATGTGTTTTTGCATGGTTATGAAAGCATGCTTGCCGCAAGCAGGACCCCACATGTGTGCATTGTGGCCAGTAGCCCCTGCTGCACCTGCATGTCACAATGCTTTGCAGTTCTGGAGTGAAAGCTCCATCCCATCATAATGCCGCAGCAAGTTTGTCTTGACGATGCATAGCAGGACACTTTATCCTTCTGGGACAGAACGGCTTGATTACGATGTCTCGTCTAGCACAGGGGTAGGGGGTGTCTGGTGCAATTTTAGCCAAAGAATAATGTCTTATAGTTGTTATACAAACAAAATCGGCCACTTCATACATGTCTACCTTCAAGCCTTTGGTTGAATTATAATGAAGTTCATAGGAAGTGCTTCATATTAATTGGCGAGATCTAAAATTCGAATATGCAGACTACCTTATCATAGTTCGAGTGAAAAGCTAGATTACCATGTTCCTAAAGAGTTACAAAGGTAGATAGAGTGATAGACTATTGCGTCGTGTTCTTTTGCCTATATAAGGTGATTGACAAGGAAGAACCAACCAAAAGGGCATAGTAGGGGAACTATGTTTGATTGTTTGATCTCAAAGGCTCGATCTGGATGATGTCAAAAGTCACAAATGCTCCATATTTTATGAAAATACAAGATGATCCATTTCTTCAAAACTACTGTGCTTTAAAATATATTTTTTTCAAACATATTGTACGAGCTATTTACATCCACATTCTGAACATAGGTTGCGAAAGGCAGTGTTACAGGACATATTAGAATACTTTTAGATTTTTACTTGAGAACTGACCTACGTATGGCACTCAACACTAAAAACAGGCACAAGTATTAGACCCTGCTCATTTCGACTTGAGTTTCTGACTTATTTTTTACTATTCTTAAATTTCGTCTTTTTCTTCTTCTTTTTTGGCTTTTTTGAGCTTTTTTCCGGTTGTTTTTTCGGTATTCATTTACATTGTCTGTGCTAGGCTAACCTGTTTTTCCTATTTTTAAATTTTTTTAATTCAGTTACGCCAAATAAGCCACCATTAGCTACAGTGTAATTCCAGTCATAAGCCAGCTTATTTCAGCCCAACCAAATGGTACCTAAACCAAATGAAATTCTTTGCATACCGGAAACGCATATACGCTCCTCAATTCTATTAACCAACAGTGCGCAATGGCAACAACAATGGGTATTGGAAAGTATAGAAATTTCTCACCGAAGCAACGTGAGGCTCAGCATGATGGCCGTTGCTCAAACTCTTCTCCCTCTTTCTAGTCTCTGGTGTTCGCAGGGACGACGCATTCAATAGCCCCTCATCTTCCTCACCCTCCACCGTTTGCCCAGGCGCTGGATCCGCACGCCAATCCCATGTTTTCGGCTTCGGAAAAATTACCACCGGTTCATCTGAGTCCTCCTCCTCCCCAACACCGATCCTTATCCCCGACGAAGCAATGGCCGCCTCTTTCTCCCCCATCGTCTCGTCCTCCTCGACCCCGCTGCTACCTCCAGACCGCGCTGCGTACGGCTCGTAGTTCACAACGACGCCCCCAATCTCGAGCACCATGCGGTCATTCACCACGCGCGTGTGTTGCAGGAAGAGGCGGTAATCATCGTCGATGTCGACGTGAGAATCGAGCCACGGGGGGTCCGCCGACGAGTCCTCCTCCTCTTCCATCCGGCGGTCGCTTCTTGCCTGGGCCTGGACTGGGGAGGGGCCAGGGGCGCTTTGGGCATCGCCACCGGAGCTGGCGACGGGGGATTCCTCGTACTTGATGGAGACGGGAGGGGAGGCGCCGCGGGCCGGGACCTCGAGGACGTAGGAATGGCCATCGAGGCGGACGTGCTGGAGGAAGTAGAGCCAGTCGGGGTCGACCTTATCGGGGGGGAATTCGCCGCCGCCGGCGAAGGGGTTGGGAGGGTCTGGCTCCGGCATGGCTGGGGTTTTGCGCCTGGTTTGGAGGCTAAAGAATTTCCTCTCGCCTCTGAGAACAGCACTCCGCGAACAGACTCCTCGTCTATGTAACATCCCATTTTGGGAAGGTGTTTTGCTGTTTAAAGAATTTTCAAACCAAATTTGAATTCAATTGGTCCAATCAAAATTCAACCGGATTTTCAAATGTCAAGGAAAATTTTTGAATTCCAAATCATCCTTGGACCTAGCCCTATCCAGCTGCACCGTTCTCTCTCTTGGGCCCAGCACATTTGGCCTTCAGCCTATCTAGGAACAGCCCACGCCCAGCAGGCACACTCTGGCCGCGCACCGCACACATAAGCGCCTCGCCATGAGCGCCCACGCCAGCGCATCGCGCGTGTCGAGGTACTCGCTACTCACGCTCGTCACCCGTTCTGAAATTCTCTTCTCGGGCTCCACTACGTCGCTTCAGCCCCTACAGCACCTCGTCTCAAGTCTGCGCCATCCTCCATTCGTTGGAGCAACTTTTCCCCTCTCCATCCTCCTTTCCCTTCCACGCTACAGCATCACGCCCGAGCCATCCCGTCGCTTCATGCTACGCCTCAGCCCCTTGCCAAGCGTGCTGGGTATTCGTCTGATGTCACTCTGTGCCACTCCCTTGAACGTCTGCCCCGGTCCTCCACCAGTTCGTTGCCATGGCCGCCTCAGGCCATCATGGCACCAGCGATCACCAAGCTCTCCTCCCCTCTATAAAGTGTTGCGTCTTGCTCCTTGCACCACCACCCCTCTCCTTACAAGCAATTGAGCTCGAGAGCCTCGGAGTGCCCTTCGTCCTCGCCTCTGGCCAAAGCATTGCCGCCAACGCTGTCAGAGTTCCTCTACACCCTTATCCAATTCCTCATGACAAGAGCACCGCATGGACCTCCTAGTACAACCCGAGCCACCCCAACCCCTCCCTCCTTCTCCGACGAGTTCTTCATGATGATCATCTCACCATCGCCTCGAGTCTCCGTCGTCAACACGTACCAAGCTTCCCCGAGCTCTGCCACTACTTCGGGTAAATTCCTAGTCACCCATAGCGTGAAATCGACTGCTAGTGCTTTGAGTTGCCTTGGCGCCATGCTCGATTTTCTACCGCCGATAGCCCTAGACACCAAATTGGCTCGCGCCAACTCGCTCGGAGGTACACGCCACAGCAAGGAGTCCATTTTGGATCTTGCTACCGTCCACACAGGTCCCCATCGGTGATGATGAGCCGTGCCTCGATCGGTGACGAAGACGAGTATTGTAGCACCATGGTTAGGATTTAAACACGAGTGATTAATTAGCTTAATAATTAGTTATTAGTGAATGTAATCCTTATGACATGTGCGCTCTCCCATTTAATTGAGAACCCTGTTCATCGACTTGTGGGCCCCTTAGAGCAACTCCATCCCATTAGTCATTTCTCTCTCTCTCTATTTCCTAGGATGAAGAGGCTAACTATTATTTTCAGCTCTCTATTTGAGTTAACATTCCAATGGCCTAGCTATTTGAGAAGCGAGTGAGGAGGCGCTCGCCAAATCTAGCTAGCAGCCGGGAGAAAATAGCGACTCGATAAAAATGAAGAGGAGGATAAAGAACCGGTTGGAGTCCATTTCTTGAGTCATATTAGGTAAATATACAATGAAGAGCAGGATAAAGAACCGGTTGGAGTTGCTCTTAGCCCTTTTAAGCTCTTTTAACCAGTTAAACTCAGCATGAACCACTAACAAGTGGGCCCAAGCTACTGTTTGCACAGTGCACCGATCCCCCATGTCAGTCTCCCGGTCTTTTTCTTCAGAAAATAAATCCTATTTTAATTCAAAACCTTGTGGACCGCACATGTCAGTCTTAGGAACCTTCCGATTAAAGAAAATTTTCAAAAAGAAATAAAATCTATGGGTCCCATCTATCAATGAAAGTAACCTCTCTCCTCTTTTTTCTTGAATTAGTTTTGTTTTGAACTTAAATGACTTATTCTCATTCATCATAGCTTCAAATTTAATGAAATTTGGTTCTAAATTTTTCTAAATTCAAGATTCATATACTGCAACTAGCTTTCTGAAATTTGGAGTTCGTTTGAATTTTTATTTGTATTTATTTGTTTTGCTCTTCTACGTGTATGTTTTTCGATGCGACTATCCAAATAGAGTACAAAGCGCTGAGGAGCCGTAATTCGAGCAAGCTCAAGAATTCCAGGACCACCTTACTTGTGAGCCATGCAAGTTATCACTTTGTTCATATTGCTCCTACATTTCCATGCAAAGAATTTCAATTTAAATTATTAAAATGCTTGCTTTAGTTTTGCAACCAACATATATTTCCATTAGATCATAGTTAATTCCTTGTGTATGATTAAATAACCAACACCTTGTTTTTGACTTAACATCTTGTCACCCTAGAACTAATGATTAATATACTGGTAATAAGTCCCTACAGCCTACTTAAAGCGAAATGATTAGTCTAGCACTCTGGCTTAGATATTTCAGGGCATTAATTTGCCCTAGTACCATTTCATACATGAAATTTTGGTTTGGACAGTTACTAGTGGGAAGTGACTGGTATGTTAAAATCAATTATTTTATGTTCCCAAAAGTCTCAACCTGTTTAAAAATCTAGACGGATGGTAAGAGGGTGGTGGTGCAGTGGATACACGAGAGTGTTAGAGTATGGTAGAACCACTCAGATAACTTCAAGGACAGAATCTTATGATGACCTCCCAATGTAAAACAGTACAACCACAGATCTGTAATAGGTACAACCTAGCCAATTAATTTGCATAGACCTAGTGTGGGGTGCACCATAGATGTAAACACATGCAGAAGGAAAGGTCTTTGATGTGACAGCGCAAGAGAGGGTTTCTGAAGGTTTGTTGTACCCCACAACAGTTGAAACCTTAGCGAGTGTAACCTCACTAGGGAGATGTATTGTGAAGATGTTATGGTGATATTCTGGATCTACATGTCTGAATAACCATGTGGAATATAACGAATTAGTTGTCTTTTGTAGATAAAATATACAACCACTATAGAGTATGAACTGTTCAAACAGTCATACTCATGATCATAGACAAGCATAGAAGCTTACTTAAGTTAATATCTATTTTAACAAACTTTGTAGATGAAACATAAAGGATCGGACAGATAAAGCCCTGAATTGTGTTGATTTTCCGTTAACCCGATAGTTAAACTCGTCGTTTCTCTGTAACAAACCCATGTATGATGTCGACATGTCGTGCCTGAATGCGCCGGAATAACGCACATACCATGAGGCCTGAACGGGATCAGAAACCTAGAAGAATGAGATCCTGGGCCATTACACCCATAGAACGAGGCCCGAATTGATTTAGTACGCACTTCCTCACCGGATCATACCTTGAGCTCTACGCCGTAAATTGCTTTATGATAGGGATGATCAAATAGAACATGAGAGAGTCCTCAATTCCAGCATGGGAAAACCCGTGTCAAATTCTTTACTAGCCAGATCTCAGGTGTAAAATAGAAGAATCAAAGTCACTTTTGTTACTGTTTGGCATCGTATTTACAAAAACAACAGTATCCAAGATATATTAACAAAAATGTCATTTTTACCATCGGTAGAGCGGGCGGCAGTGCCCGCGAGGCGATGCATAGCCTCATCGCCGGCGGCAGGCCGGCCTACGCCAGCCCCCCAGGCGGCAGGTAATTAGGCCGACTAATTACTTGCATAATTTTTTTCCAGTTTAGTATTTGTTTGAATTTTTAAATATATCAAACGAGCTTAAAAAATTACAAAAATTTATATACAGCCTCCCAACACAACTTTATTTGCAGTGTAATTTTTGGGGAATTTTATCCATGGCAAAGGTTGCTAAAAAATTCGTAAAATTTTGATATTTTTACGAGTTTACATATAGAAAATGAGCTCTAAAAATTACGAAATTTCATGTGGAGCCTTTCGATACAGTAATAGTTATTATGTAATTTTTTTTGGAAATTTTATGCGGTCCAAATTAGCCACGTTTGTTTGGATTAACTTAACTATGAATTTAACGAATATTTCACTTTTTTACAATTTGATACATTATGAATTTATATAATTAAAAATAATTACAGTACTACAAAAAAAATGCATCACAGGATGCGATATGGCTCACTCTTCTGAGCCACTACTATCTTTTTGCCGAGCTTGCCTGCTCGTTCGTGATCTTGTCTTCCGTTGCACACGAGTATGCCTCCCCAATCTAACAATGGGCAAGGGCTGTTTGGGACCATGTCAGGTCCTAAAACCAAGTTAAATAAATCCCAGCAAATGTATCTTAGTATGCAAAGATAACATCTTATCCTAATATGCGAAGATAATAACCTTAATTGAGGACTTAACACTATATAATACGACACAACTGTTCAATTCAGTAATAGTTATTATGTAATTTATGGGAATTTTATGTGATCCAAATTATCCACGTTTATTTGGATAAGTTAACCGAATAAACGTGACAAATTCGGACCACATAAAATTCATAATTTATATTTTTTTTAAATTTGTAAATGTAGCAAATGAACTCCAAAAATTATGTCATTTTTTGTGAAGCTTTCTAAGGCATCATGGTATATTGTGTAATTGTTTTGTAATTTTTTAGGCTATTTGCTACCTCTAAAAATTCTTGGAATGACGCATAATTAACTAGACGATTAAGCAGTTATACAATATAGCACACTATATCAGGAAGCTCCACAAAAAATTTCGTAATTTTTCGCAATCATTTGTTACCTCTAAAATTTTTTAGAGCGATGCATAACTGCTTAATCGCCTCATTAATTATGCATCGTTCCAAAAAATTTTAGAGATAGCAAATGACGTCAAAAAATTACAAACAATTACACAACATACCACGATGGCTCAAAAGGCTCCACCAGAAATGTCATAATTTTTTGAGCTCATTTGATATATTTAAAATTTTGATCAAAATTGGGCAAATAATTAGGTCGGATAATTAGCCAGCCTAATTACCTACCGCCTGCGGACTGGGCGACAGGCTGGCCTGCGGACTGGGCGACAGGCTGGCCTGCCGCCTGCTCCCTGGGTGATAGGCCGCCTAACCCACGGGCGACAGGCGCCTGCCACCGGGCGACACCCCCACGCGTGCACTGCCGCCCGACCCGTCGACGGCAAAAATGACATTTTTGTCAATACGTCTTGCATACTGCTATTTTTGTAAATATGGTGTGAAACAGTGTCACAACTGGCTTTGATTCTAAAATAGAATGTATGAAATTTAGACAAGGAATTATTTCTCCATTCAACAGCTGAACAATATATGTGTTTGTTCTCCCAAAGAGAGCCATGAGCAGACACTATTCCAGAACTGAGATCGCACGTTCCACGTGTAAAAGTATAAACTCCATACGTTCTCTATTGAGAACATTTTGTCGCCCTTTCAGAGTTATCTCCGTGGAGAGAAACTGAGCAACCTAAGGATACAGCCAGCTGGTGTGTATAATATCAGTCCATCAACGGAATAACCTCATGATCTTCGGAATCATGTATCCAAGGCCTGAATTGATCTTCATGTGCAGTATTCTGTAAAACAGTTGCGTAAAATTCACAATTTGCAAAAGTCTCATCATGCTACGTAGGTACTTGTGCTGTAGCCTGCAGCATGCAACTGCATGCCAGAAAGAAGATAGTATACAATAATGCTGCAAACAAACCGATTTCATTACGGTTGATATCAGGCCCACCTAACGTGATCTTTAAATGGGCAATATATAGCTGCAGGACACTATTTGGACTACATTTCCTTTTAACACTACAAAAATAATACATTTGCTCTAATTGTGAGCAACTTGTGCGAGTGCGAAAAAAAGCAGTTCACTGTAGGAGACCTAAAGAGTTTCAGGGTTACAGTCTTTTTCTTAAACAACAGGTGGAAATATGTACATTACAGACATGACAAGTACTGGCTACATTATTATTATTAAAAATCTAAGAAATAGTATGAAGGTTACCTGCAACCAGAAGAAAAACCCACGCATCAGAGCTAAACCATTGGAGAAGCTAGCGTTTGTAACTTGTTCGACCAGATCTGAAGTTGAAGAAAAACAGCATTGGAACAGTTGAAGAAAAACAGCATTCTTTCTCAAACAATTACAAATTGCATTAAATAGGACCAGGATAATTTGGCACTAGAATTTCAACACTCCAGGATGATTCATGCGATGACAACTGTTAAAAACACATCACTTTTTCCTTTTGAACTCCTTACAAGTCTATTAACAAAAAGTAAGGATGTCCAGGTGTGGCCTCGCAAAAACTGTGTTCACAACTATACTCCATACATTCAACCAAAGCATCAATAAGCTGTTTTGCCATCTATCAATCGAACAAGAGTGTAATATATATGTAATGCTAAAACAACACAACACTTGACTCCAATGTTCAAACAAAAATATTATGAACAGATAAAACGATAAAGCGTGTCATTAGGTCAAGACAAAACTGTTCACGAAGTGCAGAAAATACAGTTTAGCACAGTATGCAGATCATAAATGAACTTTACTTTACCCAGTTGATTTGAAAAATGGCCAGAAATATATTTCTACAAAGAAAGAGGGAGAAAGCAGTACATAACAGAATAGCCAAAAAAGACAAACAGTACTTGTTAAAAATTGTATATACATGGTACAGAAGCATACCTGGGTAATGATCAAAATACGAATTACCCATCTCATCTGTAGGGTAGAACTTCACATCATTGCGCACCTGTCGTAACTTCACTAATGGAGTACGAATAGAAGCCATGTCGAACAGCTTAATATATTCTCTCCGGCTAATTGGTTTGAGAAGAACCTCCATCAACCTTCTCTTGAAATCTGAATCTGGCCTCTGGTTGATATGTGTAGGCCAGATAACACCATGTGATCCCTGCAAGTACAAATTAGATAATAGTACAGCACAATTATAGTGGTTGAGAATTTTTTTAAAAAAAATCCATACAATAAGAAACATAACGTAAAAGGATGTGATCTATCTACATGGGCTACCTTCTTAAGAGTAATATACATGAACTCTTTATAAGTGTCGTATACACACACATATATATAGACAATACCTTTTTGTAATTGATTCAAAACACTACAAATAAATCTCAAGCTCTCTATATAGGCAAGAGCCAACCTGCACCTGCGTGGGCAACTCTGCTACGAATGATATGATCCATTACATGTTATCAGTAAGAATACCAAGTCAGATATGAAAATATATGTGGAAAAAGAAGCAGAAACAGGGTAAATTTTTTTGCCCTCTCTATCCGCCCTAAGTATCCATGTCCTAGCAGTTAGTGAGCACAGGCAGCACTCCTAGGCAATCTTGTGGCCATGCTGACCTCATCATGCATTGGAAGCAAGAATAAATTATGAATGTGTTTACAAAAAAGTGAGAACGTATGTGTATCATTAGTTTAAAAATCCAGATTAAGTTAAGAGTTTGACATTAGATCATGCAGGTTTTACTTCTCAATGGATTCAATGTGTTTTTGCATGGTTATGAAAGCATGCTTGCCGCAAGCAGGGCCCCACATGTGTGCATTGTGGCCAGTAGCCCCTGCCGCACCTGCATGTCACGATGCTTTGCAGTTCTGGAGTGAAAGCTCCATCCCATCAAAATGCCGCAGCAAGTTTGTCTTGACGATGCATAGCAGGACACTTTATCCTTCTGAGAAATAACGGCTTGATTGCGATGTCTCGTCTAGCACAGGGGTATACTGTTCGATATTTAAAGTAAAGGGGGTGTCTGGTGCAATTTTAGCCAAAGAATAATGTCTTATAGTTGTTATACAAACAAAATCAGCTACTTCATACATGTCTACCTTCAAGCCTTTGGTTGAATTATAATGAAGTTCATAGGAAGTGCTTCATATTAATTGGCAAGATCTAAAATTCGAATATGAAGACTACCTTATCATAGTTCGAGTGAAAAGCTAGATTACCATGTTCCTAAAGAATTACAAAGGTAGATAAGAGTGATAGACTACTGCGTCATGTTCTTTTGCCTATATTAGGTGATTGACAAGGAAGAACCAACCAAAAGGGCATAGAAGGGGAACTATGTTTGATTGTTTGATCTCAAAGGCTCGATCTGGATGATGTCAAAAGTCACAAATGCTCCATATTTTATGAAAATACAAGATGATCCATTTCTACAAAACTTCACAAATGCTCCATATTTTACGAAAATACAAGATGATTCATTTCTTCAAAAGTACTGTTCTTAAAAAAATATTTTTTCAAACATATTGTACGAGCTATTTACATCCACATTCTGAACATAGGTTGCGAAAGGAACATGCAGTGTTACAGGACATATTAGAATATTTTTAGGTTTTTACTTGACAACTGACCTACGTACGGCACTCAGCACTAAGAACAGGCACAAGTATTAAACCAGATGAAATTCTTTGCATACCGGAAACGCATATACGCTCCTCAATTCTATTAACCAACAGTGCGCACTGGCAACAACAATGGGTATTGGAAAGTATAGAAATTTCTCACCGAAGCAACGTGAGGCTCAGCATGATGGCCGTTGCTCAAACTCTTCTCCCTCTTCCTAGTCTCTGGTGTTCGCAGGGACAACGCATTCAACAGCCCCTCATCTTCCTCACCCTCCACCGTTTGCCCAGGCGTTGGATCCGCACGCCAATCCCATGTTTTCGGCTTCGGAAAAATTACCACCGGTTCATCTGAGTCCTCCTCCTCCCCAACACCGACCCTTATCCCCGACGAAGCAATGGCCGCCTCTTTCTCCCCCATCATCTCCTCCTCCTCGACCCCGCTGCTACCCCCAGACCGCGCTGCGTCCGGCTCGTAATTCACAACGACGCCCCCAATCTCGAGCACCATGCCGTCATTCACAACGCGCGTGTGTTGCAGGAAGAGGCGGTAATCCTCGTCGACGTCGACAAGGGAATCGAGCCACGAGGGGTCTGCTTCTGCCTCCGCCTCCACCGACGAGTCCTTCTCTTCCATCCAGCGATTGGTGCTTCCGCGGCCCGGGGAGGGGTCGGAGACGCATTCGCCGTCGGAGTTGGCGATGGGGGGCTCGTACTTGAGGACGGAGGGAGGGGAGGGGCCATCGGACGGGAGCTCAAGGACGTAGGAGTTGCCGTCGGGGCGGAGGTGGCGGAGGAAGTAGAGGTAGTCGGGATCGATCTTATTGGCGGGGTAGTCGCCGTCGGCGAAGGGGATGGGAAGGGCGGGCATCGCAGGGGTTTTGGGGCTCGAGGCTGCGCACGAGGGGATGCCTTCGCAACGTTCCGCCCGATATTTCAGAGTTTCCGTGGTCTGAAAGTACCATTAAAAGCTACGGTACTATTTTTTTATGGTAGTTTTACTATTAAAACTGCGATACTTCTATTTCCCACAGAGAAAATATGTGATCCTGAGGATGCTCTTTCGAAAAAAAGGTTTTGCTCAATTTTGACGAAGCTTCTGAAAAGCGAAAGTACCGCGATTTGCACGCTGGTATTTCCGGTTATCTAGACAAAGCACAGATTGACTCTGAGGGTGCTCTCTGGAAAAAAAAAAGGTTCCGCTTGACTTTTCGGAGCTTCAACCGACCACAACGGGGTATTTATACCCCACACAAGAAAATTAGCTGTTGAAGTAAAATCTCTGAAAAAATCAAGGTGAGCGGAAATACCACAGTGCAATGGTCAGTACTTCCACACCTGTTCTAACGCAACAGTAACGGCTATTTCAGAGCTTCTGAACTAGCCATTGGAAGTCAGCGCGGAACTACCGCCATTGAAAATCCGGTAGTTCCGATCTTCGGAAGTTCCGAAAACTCGGCGCGGTACATCCATTTGATTCAAGGCCAAGAGTTGGCACTCTCTAAAAAAACGTTTTGCCTGATCTTTCAGAGCTTCCGTGCTCTGGAAGTACCGTTAAAGGTTGCGGTACTACCGCTCTAAGGTTGTTCAGCCATTGAAACTCTGGTACTTCCATTTTCCGCAGAGAAAATATAATCCCGAGGGTACTCTCTGGAAAAAAGGTTCCACTCGATTTTGACGGAGCTTCCGAAAAGCGGAAGTACCGTGGTTTGCACGTCGGTACTTCCGGTTGTCCAGATAGAGTACAGGTTGACTCTGAGAGTGCTCTCTAGAGAAAGATTTTGCTCGACTTTTCGGAGCTTCCGTACTTTGGAAGTACCGTTCAAGATTGCGGTACTACTGCTCTACGGTAGTTTCGCCGTTCAAATTCTGGTACTTTCATTTTTTCTGATAGGTGAAGAATCTCAACAGATTTTATAAAACACATTTGCAAACGATAGTATCATGCATACAAGGATCAAACATGACTCCCAACTAGTTGCAATACACATTTGCACACTTTTGAAATCGTAATACAAAGAATAGATGCATAGGCTCCTTACTTTTGCAAAACACATTTGCAAGCCTGAGTCACATGCTCCACTGACTGTTGTTGGTTCTAGACTTAGATTACTAGGTTAGTAGCGAGTTGTTGCCTAGAACTACATTTGGTGTTATGGCTTCTGTTTTCAGTCATAGGTCAGGTATGAGTAGGGCACAGGTCATGATCCTAATATTCTTTTAATCCTATGTAATATTACCTCTTGCCCTATGCTTATACTTCGACATGCTAGAGGATTCTTTTGTGTTGCTTCACACACAACTGATAATGCTACCTGTTAGTTCAAGCAATGATCCGTTGATCCTTCAGTTGAAACAAACATGCCATTTTGTATTTTAGAAATTTTGATCCGTGGCAACCCATTTATATCGAGTTCTTGACAATTAGCCTATTTTATTGACTCTATCTTAGTTTAGCATAGTAATGTGATATAGTTAAAATGGTACCAATACATCATTTATTGAAAGGCAATGCACTTTTACATAATTAATTATTGTCACTGATGTTACATTGGCCATAATCATCCCACGTCAAGAAATCAGCGAATTTTTCTGTATCATACATTGTACCATAAGGCAATCAATTATGTTCGTAAGCATTGCATTTTAATAGGCATCCTATATAAAAGTTGAGACCGGATGTGGTTTTTGCCTTCGATGGTTTGATTTGGAAACATATGCTGTAAAATATTGTCTATTTATGTCTAAAACATGCAGATTTGGGCAATGGGTGTAGAGACTAATTGCGTTGGATGTCCACATCGTGCCTAGCACTGATTAAATCAAGGCGTGTTATCTATGTCATCGCCGGACTCCTCTCAATGCGTGTTATCTATGTCATCGCCGGACTCCTCTCATACTTGAAATATGTTTATCATTCGCTTGATAATCCACTCTTCGATGCTATATACAGATTCCTCACTGGGGGAGATTCTAGACGGTGCTACAAAGTATATCCCATATTCTCTTCTCCTGCTGTAAGATACCATGAAATTTATATGCCTTGCAGCCTCAACCTCTGTATACTTACCGTGCGCAGCTGTACATAACAAGTAGAGATTATCGTTCAGATACCACCAGCATGTATGCTTTGCTTCTTTTGTTGAGCTTCCTGTAAATGCTGTCTAAACTTTCTGCATGTAGTATGGGTGCTCACTGCCCCAGATTCTAAGTATACACCACTTATATATGCAGTATCCATATAGTCCAAGATAGCCTGGTAGTATCCTGTGTAAAAATAATGAAGTCTCTTGGTTTTATGCGGGATTCCATTGCACATAGGCTGTCTTCTACCCGCACGCACGAGGCGTAGCGCGTGATTTTGCCTAGTTCTTTTTAAACTTAAAACTTCAGAACTACTACTAGTAAAATTCTGACAGTGCTACACAGGCAGAAGACGACGACGAGGACAAGGAACTTGTGAGCTGTGGGTAAGTGATAAGTCGTTCATGAAGTCTAAGAGTATGTTCTTTTCAGCTTTTAAAAGATGTTTTTCGATTTTTCTATAGTAACTAATTTTTAAACGGAGTATTTTTTTTAAGATATGGTCTACTAGTTAATTGTAGTACATACTTTATTGACTTCATTTATATCGGCAAAAATCACATGTAAGTTTCTGTTACTTTATAATCTCTCGTTCAAATAGCCTAAAAGTCACAAGCCGCAGCCAAAAAGAACAGACCAGTTCCAAAGTGTTGGGCTTTAGGAATGACTGTGCCATATCTATTGCGGCAGAATCTAACACATGAACACACTTCTGTGGCCACCACGGCCCGCACAAAATGGCCCAATGAGCCCAAATCACCAGCCCACGGTTACTCCGTTCTGTAGACTCCGGGCATGTTTGAATCCCTTACCCATGATCAAGGCCATGCGCCCATGCCAGTCTAGCTGTTTGGTTCCTCTTCTTGCCATGCTACCATCTCCCCCCTCCCTCCTCTCTTCCCAACTCTCCACATGGAGCTCGCCGAGGACGTCGTAGTGCTCACCGAGGTGGTTCGCCGGCACCGCGGTTTCGGGATCCGGCGCCGCAGAGCTCGCTGAGGACTTCCACCGGCGCCGCGATTTCAAGATCCGACGCCACCGAGCTCGCGGAGGCCGTCCACGCTCGAGCCTCGATTTCCGCCGCCACCGAGCTCACTGAGTTCTTCTTGCTGGCGCTCTGTGCAGCGGGACGGTGCGGGATGCTTCGATGGGGACGAGCGGGGAGGCGTCGGAGTTGAGGAGGGAGGGAGGGAGCAGTGGATGTCTGGATGGGGACGAGCTCGAGAGGAGCGACAAGAGACAGCGCGCACAGCTTTGCTCGCCCAGGCGAGCCAAGGATTTCCTTGCTTCGGCGGGCAAGTTTGCCTGGCAAAACAAGTTTTTTTGTGATGCTTCGAAACATCAAAACTAACCCAGCAAAGGTGACTAGGTGAGGCAAGCTCGGGCAAGGCATTCAAACAGCCCCAGGCAATCTCTTCATTGTACTGACCCGGAATAATTCACTGCCAGCACCAGCAGTCTACCTGACAAATAAGCTGATTGATTTATGGGTAAAATTATACTGTAACTAACTAAAATTATACTGTAACTGATAGTAGCTTATTTGACGTAACTAAATTTAAAAAACATTTAAAAATAGAAAAAACAGATTAGTCTATCACGGACAACGCAAACGAATACAGGAAAAAAAGAACCAGTAAAAAACTCAATAAAAGCTAAAAAAGTCAGAAAAAACGAAATTTAGGAATAGCGAAAAGGAAGGCAGAAACTCAAGCCGAAATGAGCTGGGCCTAAACCTATGGATTTTTTTGAGCTGATGCCTTGTACTTATGGTTTAAATATTTAAATTCTGACTATTCATAAAAGACAGTGCACAGAGAGGAATAGTCGTATATGATTTTAACCGATACAGCTGAATTTAGTATTTTTTTACTATAATTTTTTTATTAATTATACTTTAAAAACATATCATTTGAAAATTAATTATTTTAGATAGTATAAATATAAATCAATTTTAAACAAAAAGAAGCTATCCAATTGGAACATGGCTATGTTTCACTTTCTCGCATAGTTCAACTCTATGGATCGGTACTATCATTCTAGTGACCACTAACTACTGGCCTAAAAAATCTACTAACTACTAGTACTAAAGAACTAGGGCCTGTTTGGTTCATGACCAGAAGTTGTCTAGCCACAAGTTAGGTGTGCCACAGTTTTTAGGTAACTGTTTGGTTCACTGACGTAACTGTGGCATACCACACTTTCTTAGCACCCGGCCCCACACGTCATAGACTCAGTTTCTTGCCAGACTTTGCCACAAGTGTGATTTCGATTTTGTTAGCCACACTTTCTGTGACAGCCACATATTACCTAAACTTAGGCATGACAAGGTTAGGCACCAACCAAACAGGCCCCTAACCTTCCGTGCCATCGTCCTTAACCAAGATTTATGACCGTCTGGTTGCCTGCAAGCAGCACGTACTCCTAGCTAGGAATAGGATACGACTTTGCTACAGCCTATCTCCTTTGCTTGATGTGAACGGCAAGTCAAACGGCGGGATTTCGATGGCATCGATCGCCCACTACAGACACTACAAACAAATACGAGAAAAAAAAGAAACGACAAAAAAACTTAAAAATAGCCTAAAAAACAAAATTATTAGATAGTAAAAAATAAATCAAAAGTCGAAAGTCTAAGTTATTTTGAGTGAACCTAAGAGCAAGGCTAATAATACAGCCTTCAGCTGTCTGTATGGATACTTACAGCTCACTTATCAGCACATTCATATAGTAGTTTACAGCTAGCTGAAGGCTGTATGATCCACCCCTTTCTCTCACAAAGTTTCTTAGTTCTTGTGCTTCAGCTGGCTGTAAACTTACAGCCCACCTCTCTTCTCTCTCCTCCTCTCTCTCCTCCACTTCAACATACAGTCTACTAAGGGCCTGTTTGGATCCCTTCATCTAAAGTTTAGTCAGTAAAGTTTAGATCTAAAGTCTCCAAACAGATGGTCTAAAGTTAGATCTAAACTTTAGCTAACCCCTAAAAAACACTTTAGACCATTATACCATAAAACTGAGCTAAAGTGGTCTAAAGTTTTGGTTTCTCCCGGCTCCCGCACGCAAAAGACGTTTTTGCCCCTGTGAAACTGGTGGACAGTTCAACGGCTCAAATATCTCAGGGGTACAAAAGTCCGTTTATTGAACCAGAACTAAACTTTAGTCCATGATCCAAACAGTCATGTGGTCTAAAGTTTAGTTGTCTAAAGTTTAGTCCTGAACTTTAGCCAATTAAACTTTAGACCTGAGAATCCAAACAAACAGGGCCTAATAGCCTCTTATTATACTTGCTCTAACTCGACCCCTCCGCGGAACGCACGCATCGCAACGGAGCAAGAGAGCCACGCGGCCGTGAACTGTCACCACCACTAGCCGTCCTCCACTGAGAGCGATGGCTGCAGCAGGCGTAGAACAAGGCGATCGACGATGTGCATGTGTCCTGCAAGCAATAAAACCAAGAGCCAAGTGGGGAGAAGCGGGAAAGCTGGGTGGCTTTTTAAGTGGTGTCGCTGCTGGGTTCAGTGGACGATCCGATCCTCGCCGAGTGGGAATTCGCCGAGTGGGAGGCGCAGTGCACGCCAACGCTCCCGCCCTCGTCCTCCATCCCACGCGCTGAAGCGCACCATCCGGCGCATCGGTTGGCGCCTTTCCCATCTCCTTGCAATGACTTCTAATTTCTGACTTCCAAAAATTACAGATCATTTGGAATAAATTATCTTTTTAATATGACCTTTTTATTTGTTTACTTTGTATTATTTGTAGAGATATGATTATATTTTTATTTTTCTTATTTTATCTTTATTTTTAATTAAATACCTAAAGCTAAAAAGGTCATTACGGTACTATTTTAGCTAAAAGATAAAACCAACAGGACCTCTGTCTCTTACTATCTGGAAGCAATCGTCCAGTAAATGGTATAAATTTGCCATAGATAAGGTGATTTTGGGCGAAAAGTAGCTTCATTTTGCTCTGGATTTGCATCTCGCCTGTTGCACGAAAAGGTATCGATAATTACGACTCGCAAGTACATAGGATGTTCAGAGTTTAATTCAGACTAAGGTGGTACTCAATTGTGCTGAATTTTTACTATAGTTTACTGAAATTATATTATAACTAATAACGACTTATTTGACATAATTAAATTTAAAAATAAAAAACATGTTAGCTCATCACATATAATAAAAACAAACACAAAAAAGAACTGATAAAAAAGTTTAAAAACCAAAAAATTAAAAAATGTAATTTAAAAATAATAAAAAAATAAACCGAAAGTCAGAAACAACGAGCGGTGCTAAACGAGGAGTTGAATAGCACTATAATTATACAGTGTGCACCGCCTGGAAAGAGTTAGGTGGTGTTTGGATTGGGGACTTGGTGGGATAGGATAGCTCCATCCCAGATATGTGGGATGGATAATCCCACTTTTTGTTTGGTTGCAAGGATGAGTTAGTCCCAGTTTTTTGTTTGGATGGAGGGATAGAATGGGATCTAGTGATCCTACCTCTTGTTTGGATGGAGGCCGGCAGTGGAGAGAACGGCGGGGAGGACGCGCCGGGGCGGAAAGGAGGGCGGAGAGGACGACCGGAGCACGGCGACGACGACGGCGACCCGAGCAGACCCGGAGCGGCGCGGGGAGATGGGGGAGCGGCGCGAGGAGATGGGGAAGCGGTAGGGTGGCGCGGGAGATGGAGGAGCGGCGCGGGGAGATGGGGGAGTGGCAGGGCGGCGCTGGACATGGGGGAGCGGCGCGGGCGATGGGGGAGCGGCAGGGCGGCGCAGGCGATGGGGGAGATGGGGGAGCGGCGCGGGCGATGGGGGAGCAGCAGGGCGGCGGGCGATGGGGAAGATGCGCGGGTGATGGGGGAGCGGCGCGGTGAGATTAGGGCTGTGCGCGCGCGAAGGGAACTGGGTTGGCGCGGTTCGCTCGTTTTTAGGGTATCATCTCAACCCAGATTTTAGCAGAATATTCTCTTTTGGGTCCAACCCATCCCACCAAATCCTACAACCAAACACTACAAAAAATAGGTTAACCCCCTCCCATCTCAGCCGAATTTTTTCTATTTAAGCCCTTTTTTTGAAAAATACTCACATTTAGACCCCTGGTAGTTTTAATTCCGTTTTTGGACTTAGGGGGTCGGAGCCGTGACCCACGGCGCCGAGGTAACACGTCTCGGCGCCGTGGTCCATGGCTCCGAGGTCGCAGGCCCACTCCAACCTGGTCGCCTGCGTGGCGCTGACGTGGCAGCACCTCGGCGCCGTGGATCGTGGCTTCGAGCTCGGAGCCGTGGGTCGTGGCGCCGAGCTCGGAGCCGTAGATCTTGGCGCCGAGCCCTGGCCACTTATGCAGCGCCGAGCGCCCGCGTGTTCATTTCGCCGCTCGACTCCTCAGCGCCCCGCCTCCCCGGCCGCCCGCCTCCCCTGCCGCCACCGCCTCCCCGGCCGCCCGCCCCCTCCCCGGGCCGCCGCAGACTCCCCGGCCCCCGCCGCCTCCCCGGGCCGCCAGCGCCGCCCCGGCCCCCGCCGCCTCCCCGGCCCCCGTGTCTCCGGCCGCCGCCCTCTGGTGCCGCCTGGCCTCCCGCCTCCCCGCGTCTCCGGCCGCCGCCCTCTGGTGCCGCCCGGCCTTCGGCCGCCTCCCCCCGTCTAAGGTCAGCATCCTTAATCTTCTGAAATTGAAATTGCGTGTTTGCGAAAAAAATAGAGTTTGCTAAGAAGTTGTGTTTGTGCAATTGTACATTAGTTAATTGTGGGTGGATGGATGATGGGACTTCTTGTAATGATAAATTTGTTATTAGCTCTATCTACCATCGGCATTTGTGCTGCTGCCCAGTCTATGATGGATGATGTAGCTGTCTGATGCTTGACGACAGATCTGCCGAGCGGCAAAGCTTTTACATTTAATCTTCTGAAATTGGCACTGCCAAGTAAATACTTTTTGTTGGCGAAATGGATTGAGTGTGGCACATGGTAGCCGTGGGGAATACTGCAGTCCGAAATCTTTTTGCTACGTGTCTTTATCAACCATTGTCTTTGAAGCATTTAATGGGTTATCTAGATCAGATCAGAGTAGCAAAATTCTGCCTCTGAATTGGATTGCTCCTACCAATCTTTCTTCCTTCAATAGCTTTGTAAGAATTGGACTTGCTGATTATGGTAGTTCGGGTGCATGCATCGTGCATGATATTATCAATAGTTAGTTTATGTTAAACATGTAGCTAATGTTATTTAAGATGTACTGCCCCTTGTTATTCCTTTACCATGCTTCCCTCTTTGTCAAAAGATGCTCACCATGTTTTCTGTATGAACTAGATGGACAACCTAGTCACCATATATCATGGAGGCAGTGTGAAAGTGATGATTATGGAAATGTTCGATTTGTTGAAATGCAAAGGGTGCCTCTAATATTCAGTGATCGGCCGTCGTTTAGTGAGTTGGTTGCTAGGGCTCGGGAGGAGCTACATTGTCATGGAAACAAGGAGAGCATCACAGTTGAGGGGTTACTTCACTACGGTTCGAAAAACATAATTCTCAGGCGGTTGATCTTAATTGGTTGTGAGGATGAGTGGGACAAATATGTCTGATTGGTTATGCGGAATGAGTTAAAATGTTTGGACCTTGTTGTGCGGAAGGTGTCCATTGATCCCATCCCTCACGGTTATTCACCAGAACTAGGTGATCAGACACCCTTTGACCCTCCGTTACCGGATCTTGCGGTGGATGTGGAAGAAGAGCCTGAGGTGCCCGATGCTCTATCTGCCCCGAACGAGGTTCAGATTTCTCAACCAGTTCGAGTTGAATGTCGGACTGATGATGTTGTGGCGGCCCCTCAGGATCATCCCAGTAAGTGTCGAGCCACACTTTAGCCTTTTCCTGTCATTGTTGTTTTTTTGTCTCAATCCCATCGTTTTCGTGCTGATGATGCAGGAGACATTCCTGATAATATTGGTGTTTCTCCCGTTGCTCCATCTGGCAACGTTGAAGAAGTCTGCTGGGACTCCAACAGTGTGGATGTTCAAATTGTGGATGATCTGCAGCCTTACGAGATCGCAAGGGCCGTTGATTCTGACGATGACCGCCCTTTTGGAGAGCTGACCGAAAGTGATATTGAGCTGATCAGGCGTTATTGCCCTGGCCGGGATCCATCAGTTCATGAATTCAGCGATCTTAGGCATTCTCATGGGGCTTATGCAGAAGGAAGGGATGACGAGCTGCTAGATGCTCCTGAGGCCGGTTCAAGCATGATAATTGAGAAGGGCATGATGTTTGAGGACTTATCTGCATTGAGAAGGTGGCTGCAGGAGTATTCAGTGATTCGTAAAAGGCCATTCAAGGTGAGGCATTCTTATGTGGAGCGGAGGTACACAGTTGTGTGCGAGAAGGAAACATGTGAATGGAGGGTTTGTGCTAGGAAACAGAAGGACACGGGAAAGTTCAAGATCACAAGAATCGTTGGCCCACACACTTGTGCCGAAGCAGAGCTCAAACAGAAGCATAGGCAGTTGACCTCTACTATTATTGCCAAGTCACTGTGTCACATAGTAAAGGGAGAACCCAATATGAAGGTGAAGACACTTGCTGGGATTGTTAAGGAGAAATTTGGATACGAGATAAGGTATGGAAAAGCATACAGGGCAAAGCAACGCATCTGGAAGATGATATATGGGGACTGGGAAGATGGGTACTTGCAGTTGCCAGCACTCTTCAATGCAATCAAAGCGGTTAATCCAGGCATGCATTATGAGTACGTCCCGAAACCAAACGAATGGACTCAAGATGGGATGCAGATATTCTTCCGTGCTTTCTGGTGCTTTGCTCAGTCCATCGAGGCCTTTCGGCATTGTCGTCCCGTCTTCTCCATTGACGGTACGTTTCTTCTTGGCAAGTACCAGGGCACACTTCTGATAGCCATTTCCTGTGACGCAGACAACGCGTTGGTTCCTTTGGCGTTTGCTTTGGTTGAGAGGGAGAACAAAGACAGCTGGGGATGGTTCTGGCGGCTCGTTCGGAAGCACGTGGTCGGCCCTGGTAGGGAGGTGGGTGTCATATCTGATAGACACCAGGGCATACTTGCTGCCGTACAAGAGCAGATACCGGGGTATCCACCTTTGCACCACCGTTGGTGCACTCGGTATCTTGCCGAGAATCTACTCCGTAAGGATGGTACGAAGGATAACTTTCCTCTGTTCGAGGAGGTCGCTCGAATGCTTGAGGTCAAGTTCTTCCAGGAGAAGTTGGAGCAGCTTAATACTGCAGCAAACGCAGAAGGTAGACAGTGGTTGTCGGGATTGATGAGAGATGTCGACAAATGGACAAGGGCTCATGACGATGGTGGCTGGAGGTACGAGTTTCAGACAAGCAATATGGCCGAATCCTTCAATAACTTGCTTAGGGGTATACGTGGTATGCCCGTCAATGCTATAGTATCATTCACCTTTTACAAGCTTGTTGCCTGGTTCAACGAAAGACACACACATGCAATGGCGCTACATAGTAAACAAGAGAGATGGGCGCCAAAACCTAAGTGCAACCTTGAAAAGGCAAAGGCGAGGGCTGAGGCACATGAGGTACATTGTTTTGACAACTCCACGGGCACTTACGAGGTTGTAGAAAGGGGTGGTACAACGACCGATGGAGAGCTCCGGCCGACGAGGAGGCATAAGGTTGTCCTTATTGATTTCTCATGCACATGTGGTAAACCGAGGCAGTACCACTTTCCATGTTCTCATTATGTGGCAGCAGCGAGGCATCGCAACTTTGACTACGAGAGCAAGATACCTCGGGAGTTCAGTGTTGACAACCTTGTGCTTACGTGGTCTCCCCGTTTCGAGCCTTATCGGGATGAGGGAGAGTGGCCACCGTACACCGGGCCCAAATACATTGCGGATACGGGTAGCCGTTGGAACAAACGTGGAACCAGGAAAAGGACGAGACACAAGATGGTTATGGATCAGCTTCAAGGAACAACGAGGCGAGGGAGAGCAACCCCCTTTCTTACTAACCCCGAGCAGAACCAATGTAGCAGATGTGGTAGACTTGGCCACAATTCACGCACATGCCATTGGCCACTTAGTCAGGTGCGAGTGCTTGTTATTCGTTATGTTTCATAGTTCGTCTAGTTATTTTTTCATATGTAATTTGCTATGTTTCTTATTTAATTTCTTATTCTTTCCATATTTTATGCATGTTCAATTTTTTGTTTACTTGTATGTTGGACTGACAAATTCAATTTTTTTGTAGGATGGCGCAATTCCACCTGCTAGACCAGTACTACAAGGAGAGCCACCGAGGACGGCTCACCGCGGAGGGGGATATTGCCTTCATCACTTCCTGTACAATTTGAGTTTATATTGATGCATTAACTACAAAAATTGGTCTATTATATACAGGAGCTGCCCATCCTTCGTCCTCGAACCCATGACGGGTTCCTGGACATGCGGTACGACGAGAGGTACACTCCCTTCCTGGAGAGGGCTGGCCTAGACGCCATCTCTTACCAGATTCGCCGTGGGTTGCCCAGCTTCGACCCCCCGGCCATCACTGCACTGATTGACAGGTATTGTCCTAAACCATTGTTAGTATATGACCTTTAATGTTAAATTGTTTCAATGCAGGTTAAGTGGGAGCCGTACGCCGAGCAGGAGGTGGAGGTCATTCAGTTCAGCGCACTATGCAGCATAGACGAGGCCCTCTACAGGAAGAGGTGCCCTCTTATCTGTTTCTATGCTGTTGAGTATCACCTGCCACATAGAGTTGCACGCCAGTTTGGTATAAGGCAGCTGTGGCCAGTAGCGCAGTTCTCCACGTTTGTGGCCTTGCACAAGTAAGTGGCATGCAATTTCAATTCTAACCTTGGAATCCAATTGCACAGAGCTTTTTCTATTTTTAACGTTTGGTTTACGTGACATGCAGATTTAATCGTCGGCGACAGAAGAAGGTCACAGACTTCGAGCAGCACCACCACGTGTACGTTGAGGAGTGGGGACACTTTCAGGACCACGTGGACGACAACGACGAGCCGCACAGCAACGAGAACTTCCGGCGGTACCAAGTTTGGTACCAGCGTGCGACGCGGTCAAAGCTTAAGGGCCAATGGACTCAGGATGACTACGCCGACATTGCGTCCTCGGGTGACGAAGACACGCCGTACGACCAGTCGACTCGCCTTGGGACGCAGGTGGAGACGACACCAGTCCTGGACCGTGTGGTAATGTTCAATCTCATTGCTTATTTTCCAATAGATATAAATATCACTACATATAGTAAATTATCCATTCTTTTGCTTGTTTGCAGGGCAACACCCTGAAGCAGTCCGTACAGGACATAGAGCATTTCTCCAGGACAGTCGGCGACGCCCGGACGCTTACCTTCCTAGAGGTAAGCTTCGACAAAGCCACTTACAAAATTAGTACGTAATATCTTCGTATCTTGTTGGTTAACAAAATGTTGGATGACAGAGGCTAGCAGGTCAGCTACGTCGTGCGGCTAGTCGTTGTGGTTGCAGCACCGGCGCGGGGAGGGACGTAGACCTGCCTACGACACGACTTGCAGACCCGACGCGGCGAGGGTCTTACACGGCACAGAGCTCATCCCCCACGAGCGACACTTTCCCTGACGAGGGGGGTGAGGACGACGACGAGGTGGAGCAGCAGACTTACGATGAGATAGGCCCATCTCAGCTCGTAGGCGCTCCTGAGACTCAGCCTTCACAGCCTGTACCACGCAGACGCCGCCGCGAGCCTAGCCGTTACACTCCAGGCACCGACGCCCTTGGTAAGGGTAAGGGTAAGGCTAGGAGGCAGTGATATTTATGTGTAGGCTTGTGGGTCGTGTTGTAATGAGCTACTTGTTTGTATGTATGTGTATATGTTATATTCATGTGATATTTGTGTACGAATCCGTAGTCTGTACTTTGTTGTTCTATAATTCCTGCAATGAATTTATGTTTACTGCAAACGACTCCAAATGATACGAACTATGAATTTTTTGCTTATGAATTTATGCTTCCTGAAAAAGCACAATCGGCTGAAAAGGCTACGACCTAAAATAAAACAGTTTTGCCCAGTCACAACACGAAACAACACATAGATTGCACGTACATAAAATATAGCAAGTACTACAACCATCAACACAGCAACGACGGTAAACATGGAGGGTACCAAAAAATGACAACACAACCAAGTACTACAGCCATCAACACACCAACGAACACAACAACTAAAACACAACACAACCATACACCTTCTTACCTACATGCCAAACGAGCCTCGTGGCACCCACATGGAGAAATGCTGAGGGGGTCGCCTCGGACGTGGTTGTCCATCGTGGTAGTGGCATGCACATATGCAGCTCGGGTTCGCGCAGCAACATGTGGGATCATAAGAGCTTCCTATATTCACGACCTCCTCGTTGCCCCTCTCGCGTTGCATCTGTTCGCGGAGGTCGTTGTTCTCCTCAGTGAGACTCTCTATTCGGTACTCCAAGTCCCATATTCGAGCCCATAATGTATCCACATAACGATCAACATACCGTTCGTGAGGAGGGTCGATCCAGTCGGAGAAGTCGCATTTGGCCATCTGCACAAAAAATGACGGTAAACTTCGAGGGTCCATAAGCAATACAAAATGTAACATTACTAATTTGTACCCCGGAGCGTGAGCATCGGAAGAAACGTCGCCCGCCATCGTTCGGGGAATCCAAGATCTGGACGACCGCGTACTCATTGTGTCTGCATTTCGGCCACGGTGGTTGAGCACGCCGGCTTGGTATCAATCGGTACTGCGGACCGAACATATTCCTCGTTTCTAAGGGAATGTTGTCCTTCGGTGACCCAAATCCCACTGGCCCCTCGACTTCAGACATGGTATGTTTCACCACGAAAGAGAGGGTACTACTTTGTTCGATTCACAATGTTATGGGACCCCAACCCTGCTACTTATAGCAAACGGGGCAGCTTAATGCAGTGACCACCAAAAAAAGAGGCTTTTGCTCAGGGACATGACAACACGCCCCAGGAATAGGCCTGTAGGCTGTACACATATAGGGCGTAGGTCTTTAGCCTTTACAGGAGTAGGCCTGTAGCCTGTACACATATAGGGCGTAGGTCTTTAGCCTTTACAGGAGTAGGCATGTAGGCCTGTACACATATAGGGGCGTAGGTCTTTAGCCTTCTAGGCTTTGAATGGTCCAATCTCTGAAAAGGCTACAAACTATGAATTTATTACGAGACTATAGTCTCTGAAAAGCCTACATAGGGCCATTTATTGCTACACTGGAATCCAGGAAAAGCGAAAAGATCCTCTCCATGGACTATGCCCACTGCACCAGATAACCTCCCTACATAAAGGCCTCCCTCCTATATCTTCCATACCACATCTCCTCCTCAAGGCATCACAATACTACTACACAACAATGTCTTCCTGGAGGTCCGACCCATTTGGAGTGCCGGAGTGGCATGAGCGCCCGAAGTGCCATTGCGGCTTTAGGACGATGTTGGGAGTCTGGACTGATCGAGTACAACGAGCCAAATACGGCCGTAGGTTCTTCAAGTGTCCTGACCTGGATGACGACTTCGTGGTAACGACCATAACTAAATCATTTCTTTTCCGTTATCGTTTTTCAACTTGATCCATGACATCTACCACGCCACACATAGGCTTGCGGGTTCATGGAATGGGTGGATCGGGTGCCGCCGGCATGGCCAAATAACCGGGCAGTGGAGGTGGAAAATAAAGGACAATACTTTATCAAGATGACTCAGGCTCGCGAGGTGGAACGGCAGATGCGGCTTGAGCAAGAGCGCCGCGTGAGGGTGGACCAAATCCGTCTGAAGGGCAAGGAGGATGAGCTGCAAAGGAGGCGGGAGCAGCTAAGTCTGCGTGAAGCAGCCATCAAGCGTCAGGAGGAAGAGCTTCAAGCTCGTGAGGCAGCCCTCAAGTCCAAGAGTGACAGGAAGAAGGATGCAGCGGAGCCATCTTCAGGGCGTGACAAAAAGGGGAAACAACCACGCTACACCCAGTAGACAAAATGTAATAGATCCAGCAAGTTATTTTCCCTAAGGCATGCATGTTAGGACTAGTGGTGGAATTCTGAACATTAGAAGTACAGAGTTGCACACATGCCACATGCCTGCCATGTCAAAATATCACTAATCTTCGAAATATCACTTACCACTATATGCATCGATATTTCTACGCTCAATCCTTCGGCAAAAAAATTTAGCATAATTTGGTTTGCATGTCCAATTTGCAATGAACATAAACTTTTATTACGACTTCATCAGATTCGTTCCCATATTACAACTACAAAATTAGCAAACCTTGCAAAAACCACGGGAATTGCAAACCCTTAAAACATACCAAACCTTAAAAGTCACTTACCATTTTATATATCGACCGTTCTACGCACAATTGTTCCTAAAAAAATTACCATATTTTTTTATGCATCTACAACGAGCCAATCAACATAAACTTATTTTACAATTTTATCAGATTGTTTTGTAAGTCACAACTACAAAATTAACAAAACTTATAATCATTACAGTTCTTGCACTCATTCCCACGTGTTGAATATCACTTTCGTTCATTTCGTCTAATTGTTCATATCACATTTGTGCTCAAAAAAATTTTCATTAAATTGTACTCCACATCAAAATTTTATGTTTCAAAAACCATTACCAACGTACCATAATATTTTAAAAAAATCTACAACAAATTTCCTACATGTATCATCTGCAACATAACGAATTTTCAAAACATATGTCGTATTTTTTCTCTATAAATAAATATATTACATAATATTACTAAAATTAAATAATCAAAATAAAAAATACAACTAGTAATTCTTTTTGCGACAACGTAAACCCTGATCGGTGCAAACCCTAGACGCCGAGTGTCTCCAGACGTGGCAGGGAGCTCGGCGCCACGTGGCAGGCAGCTCGGCGCCACGACCCACGGCTCCGAGGTCGGCGCCACGACTCACGGCTCCGAGCTCGGAGCCACGATCTACGGCGCCGAGGTGCTGCCACGTCAGCGCCACGCAGGCCACCAGGCTGGAGTGGGCCTGCGACCTCGGAGCCATGGGACACGGCGCCGAGACGTGTTACCTCGGCGCCATGGGTCACGGCTCCGACCCCCTGGGTCCAAAAACGGAATTAAAACCACCAGGGATCTAAATGTGAATATTTTTTTTTAAAAAGGCTTAAATAGAAAACACTACCTTAAAGACCACCAATTCAGAGCATCTCGCTCTCGCTGACGTCCTCGGGCTAGCCGTACATATCCTCTGCTCGATGTCTAACGTATTGCTGGAAACATGGCAAGTACGTACTTCCTGGCTTCCTGCCAACTGCCAGCACGAACGTATCGATCGAGGACATGCAGAAGTCTACTCGCTGCTGCAAATTAAATCTAACAATACAACTGCACGTATGCTAGTAGAACTCGTATTTATACTGTAAACGTACCAGTACCATGAGTATATGGTCTCACTCATGTTGACTTAAGTTTCTAACTTTGATTTATTTTTTACTATTTTTAAATTTTGTCTTTTTTTAATTTCTTAGCTTTTTAAACTATTTTACCTGTTCTTTTTTTCCATATTCGTTTACATTATCTGTGATGGACTAACTTGTTTTTTCTTTTTTATATTTTTTAAAAATTTAGTTACGTCAAATAAACCACTATCAGCTACAGTGTAATTTTAGACAGCTGCAATATAAGTTTAGTTAGAAGCCAGCTTATTTTAGCCCAACCGAACGGCACATCAGATATGACGCCTACAGTACAACATAGTAGGAAACGACAGGGTGCACGTAAATGCATATGCACGCATCCGTTTTGCACCAAAGGGGCGCCATTGGTGCGCCTCAGGATTCGACAGCCAAGGGATGCTAAAAGGCCTAGAGTCACTAGTCCAGCAGCTCTCGGTGAGCATTTCTTCCGAGCTCCAAATAGCAAAGGGCGAGTGCATAGAGACAGGTATATGTGTGTCAGGACCCAGATTTCACAATCCGGATTCCTCTGTGATTCCATCGCACTATTCCATGGATCAGTAAATAGTGCTCACAGATTACAGTTCTGAATATCAAAGTACATATCATGCGGAAGCGTAAATATAATGGTAAACTTACTAATGGGCCGATTAGGCCGATATCATTAAATTGCAGCAGCGGAAGAACGAAGCAGCAAGTGGGACCTTCAAGACATGCCCACAGACAGCCAACTGGAGGTGCGCGACCTAGCCCTTGACGTCCTCATCATCTTTGCCACCATGACCAATAGTGTTGCTGAAGCGTAGCGATCTGATTCCTGCTTCTGGATTTATTATGAGTGCGAGTGTGAGCACACTAACCACCGTGCTCCGCGAGCCAATACACAGGATGCAAATAAATAGTATGCATGGCTTATCAAAGGAGAGGCTCGGGTTATTTTCTTTACCAAAAATCGCTTTTAGCAGCATTATTGTTATTAAATCATAGTGTTATTAATTCTACCTAAACTCCACACTGCGATTGCCATAATTGACTTAATCCTCCAAAGACACTTTTCTTACTGATTGCTGTCTAAAACTCCAAACAGCGAGTGTCATCATTACTTAATCCACCGAATATACTATTTTCATATTGATTGCTGTCTAAGACTCCAACAACTAGTGACATCATCTATCTAATACCATTTAATTAATCCACCGAACACACACTTTCTATATTAAGTGCAGTCTAAAACTCTAAACACCGAATATCATCAATTATATAATCCACCAATATCATTTGTATTCCAAATTCCTGACAATCCAATCCTACTAATCCCATTTTCTTGTTGATCCACAATCATAGTTTGCTCTTTCAATAAACAACCTTATTTTCCCATCATCTATCCCTAACTAACTCATTAGTATACCTCCACCAAAAATCATCATTGATCAAGTCTACGATTCATTATTATTCATCCACCAAAAATATCATTAATCAAGTTTACGATTCCCTAGTATTCATCCACCAAGAATATCATTGATCAAGTTTATACTCCAATAATTGTTATCATACCTCCAAATTCCCAAAACTTCAATTCGTCCATCCAGTAATTGATCAAAGCCTATTAATCTCATTATCGCCAACAACTCCCAAGAATTAATCCAGCAATTATCTTTGCACTCCCTAAATCTCAAAAATTATTTAAATCATTTATCTAGTCTATATAGTCATTTAGGCTTCACCGATTTATTTCTCTCAGAATTCACACTATCGTTTCCTATTTATTATTGACATGAATCCACCAATATCTTTATATGTTTACTACAAACCTCAATTTCTTTTACTCACGACTCTATTTATTCCTTCCATATTTTATTTTGTAAGAATAGATGTGTCATTATTTGAAATACAATACGTAAAAATTTCTTGAGGCCTAGCGGTTTTGAACAAAAACATAATGTGTAAGAAAATGCAATAATAATAGCGATCCATATTCCATCCACCGTTACATGGCATCCCCACCATATGCTAACATTTCAGCGTTATAACCGCTTACATTACCACTGGGACGACACCCAGGACAACACAAATCTGGGCTTTCAACTGCCCTTCCACTTTTTCATTCCCACCCACAAAGTTTTTGAAATAGAACTATATCTGGTTACGTTCCCATGTCCGCCCTTAACCGTGGGCACGGCTATTCGAATAGTTTTGACTCTGCAGAGTTTGTACACTTTCACCACAAGAGACAATCAACTCGTTGCCCCACACGATTCCTTAGTCATGTGGTTGAGCAGACCATCACAGTGACTTTTCAAAGTATCTAATCCCTTTTGTCATCTCTCTTTATGGAAAACTGCCCACTTGCGGTGGGTCCCATCTATGCACGGGATGTTTTTCACAGTTACTAACGCAGCCGAGCTCCACTTCCCGCAACGCTTAGAACAGCTGGGAAACTTCACCCTCCACTTGGTGTCCCTTTAGGCCTCCCCTTGTCCTTGCGTATCCACTTCCATCCACTACCGGGGAGATGAGTTCAGGGGTTTCGAATTTACTTAGTCAACTTGTACTTTACAGACTTCTGGTTGTACTGTTTTACATAGGAGGTCATGACAAGATTCAGTCCTTAGGATATCTGGGCGGTTCTACCACTACCCTCTTTGTGCTTCTACTGCACCACATACACACACACACACCATCGAACCATCCGCCCAGATATTTAAGCAAGTTGGGGTTTTTCGGATCGTAAAATAATCATGTCCAATATATACCAGTCATTCCCACCATGACTGTCCAAACCAGTTTCTCATGATCAAAAATGACAATGATGTTTGGGCATTTCAGCGCCCCTGAGTATCTAAGCAGTACTAAGCATGGCGTATAATTACGGACTTACTTTTGAAAAGTTACCATTAAAATTTTACTAAGGCGACAAGATTCACATATTCAAGTATTCCAAAGAAGGTGTAATATTATTCAAGGCAAACAATTGGCATATAACTAGAATATTAAATTAAACATGTATTTGCATATAAAATAATAGCATGCAATTTGATAATTTAAACCAAAGTAATTTGCAGAAAATGTAGGCTCAATATGATCAAAGTATTGACTCACCTGGCACAGTTTGCCGCGGTCTTGAGCTCACACGATGCCTTCTCTTGAGTTTCTATTCCTTATCTTCGCTCTGCTCTGACCACGTTTGATTCGTGAAATCTTTAGTACTCCAGTTTCTAATTACGCGATAGATGACTGAATCCAAATAAAAGCAACTAACTCAAAACATCCAAATAAATCCGAATAAACTCAATTTAGTTTTATTATGAGTTAATGGGTGATTCAGTGATTTGAGGCAAGGTTGGTAATAGCATATGATAACTTGATCTTTTTATTACGAACTTCTTCTACTATTTTTATATTTATTAAGGAAGTTCCATGAGTTAGGTTGAACCTATGAATTGATGTATTTTGTCGAGTGTTAATATTTAGGGCATTTACGTTTATATTATAAGTAAAAGTAACCTTTATTGCATGTGGATATTTAACCAAAGTCACTATATTTTGATATCCAATTATGACCTTTTAACTGAACGTATTCTGAGGATCAACTGACATTTTTATTTTATTGTTTAGCTTGGCATTTGTCACAAGTTAATATTACCTAAATTTTTGTTCTCATATAGTGGTTTTGTTAAAATATTTGTGGATGCAATTTTATTTGTAAATATTTTATTTTTAAACACAAAATAACAAATCATAAACTTCTTAAGGAATTTGGGTTTCAACATCTCGATTATCAAACTTTAACTTTTCCAAATCGTTTCCAAATCTACTTATGCTTCACTATTCGAGTCACCAATTAAACACAGCTTCATTACAGGAAGCACGGCGTATTCGAATACCACATATTATGACTCTGTAGATTGCTCAACTTTATCCACAAGATTTATTAACCCTCATGACTGAGTTAAGAAAACAGAATTGTTTCATTGCTCATCTCTTTATATAGCCTATACCCAATAGACTAGGTACCCCCTGTCATAGAATATGGTGACCTGACAAGGCGGAGCCTACCGTTGTGAAAGTATAGTTTTACCGCTTCCATACCATATTCTTTCGCCCGCTGTTTCCATTTCTAAAACAGTATATTATATCCTTGTAGTAAATATTCAATTGATTTAGCAGCTACTGAATCAAATTTGACAAGTAAACGCTGAAGTTTTATTGTTGTTGGCTAAAATTATACTGTAGCTTATGGTAGCTTATTTAGCATAATTAAATTTAAAAAAATTAAAAATGGAAAAACAGCAAAAAAAAGCTCAAAAAGAACAGAAAAGTTAGAAAAAGATAAAATTTAAAAATGATTAAAAAAATGGAAGTCAAAAACCTAAACCTAAACAAACAGGACCTAAGGAGTTGAATTGCACTATAGAAAATACACTGTGCACCGCCTGGAAAGAGTTAAAGACCACCAATTCAGAGCATCTCGCTCTCGCTGACATCCTTGGGCGAGCCATGCATATCCTCTGCTAGATGTCCAACGTATTGCTGGAAACATGGCAAGTGCCAGTTTTGGCGCTGTTTCGCGTAGTATTTACAAAAATGATAGTATACAAGACGTGTTGACAAAAATATTATTTTTGCCGTCAGCGGGATGGGCGGCAGCGCCCGTGAGATGACACGTGGTGCCATCACCCGGTGGCAGGTGCCTATCGCCCAGCCACCAGGCGGCAGGTGATTAGGTCGGCTAATTACCTGCCTAATTTTTCCAGTTTAGTGTTTGTTTAAAATTTTAAATATATGAAATGAGCTCAAATTTTTTTAAAAATTTACGTATAGCCTCCTGACACAACATTCCTCGTAGTGTAATATTTGAGTAATTTTATCCATAACAAATGTTGCTAAAAATTCATAAAATCTTGATATTTTTATGAGTTTTTACATACTGCAAATTAGCTCCAAAAATTACGAAATTTTATGTGAAGCTTTCCAATATAGTGATAGTTATTGCATAATTTTTTGGAAATTTTATATGCTCCGAATTTACCATGTTTATTCGAATTAACTTAATCATAAATTTTAACAATCCTCAGACATGTTTTGAAGTGCCTTTTGTCGGCCAATTGTGGTATATATTATTTACTGTTATTTGATTTGCACAATTGTCGTTCTCTCTATATGTGACCCTCTCGCACACTGTCTCATTACTAATGTCATTCGGACATGTGTTGGCTTGACATAACGGCCCCCTCGCCTGCTCCCTCATCGGCACAAATGTTAGTGCAGCCATGTCGCGCCGTCGTGCACACATATGTCACTTTTACCATGGTATCCGCTGCCGCCCGTGGTGGTCCACGTCGATAACGCGTGCGTAATTTTCGGTGGGAACACACCAGATTCTCTTTTCGCTCGCTTCAAATATAGAGCTCTCGCAATCGCTCATCGTTCATGTAAATATTGTTTCGCTTTTTATAGGAAGAAGAACCTCCTGCATCATATAATAACATAGCATGGCAGAGACCGAGGGACCCGTTGGAGTGGGGTCTCCAAAGGAAGACCTTCCCATGGAAAGGAGGGAGGACTTCAGCCGTAACTACCGCTTGAGGCCAAACAGGAGGGCTCAACCGGTATAGCCGAAATGCAGACACAGGGAGGACGTGGTCGTGCAGGTCCTCGATGGCCATTTCGATGGCGGGCGACGTTTCTTCTGATGTCCACACTCTGGGGTACGATTAACCAATAGTTTATTTTGTCTTACTCGTAATAGCGCTTTCATGTTAACCCTCATTTCATGCAGATGGAGAAATGTGACTTCGTTCGCTGGATCGATCCTCTCTATAAACACTGTGTTGTGAGGTACTTAGGTAAACTGTGGGAGCGAATCTTAGAGATGGAGGTGCAAATTGATAGTCTCAATGAGGAGAACGATGACCTCCGGCAACAGATGCAGCGTGAAAAGGGGCAATAAGGAGGTTGTCAATATAGGAAGTTCGTATGATCCTATATGCTGTTGCGCGATCCCTACCTACATATGTGCATGCTACTACAACGACGGCTAGCCACGTCCGAGGTGCCCCCACAACAACACTCCATGTGGGTAACACGAGGTACATTCTACCAGTAGACACGCACCAGAGAATGTTATAGCATGTAACTCGTAGTTATGTTCAATGTTGTAAGGCATGTAAGTGAATGGTGTGCGCGTCATTGCGATTGCTGTTTTTTTAGTGGACTGTTGAAATGCTGTGTCATGTGCATTAAACTAGATGGGTCGATATGCATTGAACAAACATATGCATTGTGCCAAAAAAGCTTGTGACTAGAAACTCAAATTAGCACTACTTGAGCCTACTGTGTGCTATTTTAGATATCAAAACGATATATTTTGGCCATTCCAACCGATATGAAAATGGAATCGATTACTTTGTTTAAAACTGTTTTTTGTCGGGCCAATAACCAGCCCAGGACCCGGTTTATCTTCCAAATCTCGGCGCGGCGCCAGCATACCACGTCCCCACCCCCAGCGTCCCACGCCGCCCAACCCAACCAGAGCCCGCCACGTTCCACGCTGATGCGTCTGTCCGCACGCCAGGTTGGACGACGACTCGGGACCTAGTAACCTTCGGAAATCGCACCCAAAAAGCATCCGACATGTGGGGTCCGACATCTCCGACACATTACGTGTGGCGACGTGCGACAAATAACCGCGCGCTGGACGGGCACTGCACGTTGCCTTGGCCAGTCTCCGTGGAGGTTTTATATTCCAGTTTTCAACATATCCATATTTTATAAACAGTGCAGAAGAGTTTTATCCCCATGAAACTCTCTCTACTCCCATGAAACTTTTATCATCTCTCTCTTCATCAATATAGTGTCATGTCAGCATATTTAATGCCCATGAAATTTCATGAAACCCCCACTGAAACTGGCCTTAGCTTTTACCCCGCCAGTGAATAAACTAATTACCGAAACTGCCCCCCGCGCGGCCTGCACACCTGCCGCCAAATGGGCCACGCACCTCCCGCTCGGCCTGTCCACATCAGCGCACGGAATTCGGAGATGGCTTCTTTTTATCCCAAAAATTCAAACGGCGACGGGTTCCTTACGACGAGATTTCAAAATTAGATCACACTCGTGTTTATTTAGAGTCAGTAAATAAATATCATTAGACATATATTATACAGGTAAAATAAAATATTTTACACATTACTTTACCATGTTTCATTAGCTTATGGACAATGTTCCAGCGCACATCTTTTGAATTAGGGCAGAGAAATGGATCAGATAGGTGTTAAATGTTACAATAGGAAAAATAAAACGTTTTATACATTTTATTTTAATGTTCCATCAGTTTATTAACAATATTTCATGCATTAATTCATGAGATAAATTAATGCTCCATATATTTAGTTTCGATATTCCAACGATTTATCGATGATATTCCCATAGCTCATCGACGATATTAAGAAGACATAGAAAATATTAGTGAAAACAAATAATATGTGCTTGTAGATCAATTCAAGACAATTAATGAAATAACTGGAAATTTTTAGTGGAATAAATAAATATAGTAGTGAAACAAATTCAGATAATTAGTGGAACAAAATAAAAAATGTTGGGAAAATGTCAGGGAACAAATATCTACTGGCAAAAAATACAACTATATAAAAAGAAAAAATTGAAAAGGGGAAAGAAGGAAACAAGTGCAATAGTACGTTATTAGTAGCACTGTAACGGCTTGAGAATTAAATGCGTAACTTTCGTATATGCAATACGTCCGAAGAGTTGGGGAGCACAGCCCACACAGTACCAGCACATACCCACACAGCTGCTCAGCGCCTCAGCCGCACCGACGAAGACTGCTCGATCCTTTCCAAGACCCGCGAGGCCATTGGGCTGCCTCCCAGTTGAGCCGTGGGCCGCGCGCGCGGCGGGGGTAGGCGGCGCATTGCTGCTTAGTGGCATACACGGGACATTTGTATTGGCTTACACCGATTGTTTTCCAAAAATGAATAGTAACAGTTAAAAATCACTTTTAAAAGAAGAAGATGGGTGGTAAAAAAAGCAAGTGAGAGGTGCGTGTATGAGACGGAAATGAGAAGAATAAGATATGTAATATGTCTATGACCCACTGACTTATCCTCAGAGTGAAACGAAAACAAGAGAAATGAAAAACCTGGTTCAAAAGGCTAGTTCTCGTAAGCCAATACGAACAACCATAGAGTCTCCAGCGGCAACCGCAGTTGTACCCCCTCACCCGTGTGTGGGCCAACGGTGGGCGGCCCAAGGCGTGGTCCCGCCCTTGCCGTGCAGATTTTTTCACGAGGGGTATTTGGGTAATGTAGGACCGATAACGGCGACTTGATGGGGTGAGTAGTGCTGATCAAATTTTCCCCTCAAGTATTCTCTGAATATTTACTCAAATAGTTATCAGAAACTATGAAGATCAAAAGGCCAAAAAATCATGCTGCTATAGTGATTTTAGACGTACGAACAGTAAACGTGACACATAAGCAGTGCAGTTTTCAACACTATTTCAAATCCTAAAATCGATAAAACTTTTGATTTATAACTTCAAATGACTTCAAACTTGAACCAAGTCTAGATTATGACCGTAAGAATCTATACCAACCAAATATAAAAAAAAGAACTTAAAAAATTAGGATACATCGGCTCTTGAACCTCTGTTACACTAAAATCAAGTTAAAACCATAAATTAATTTAACTTTCAAACCAAAACTCTAAATTAATTCAAATTTAGTATACACCTTTTTATGATGTCAGGAACATATTCCAATCAACAATGCCAAAGTTTCGAGTTTTTTGTTTGAAGGAAAGTTGCATCAAAATTGGGCAAAGAGGGAAATCTCGATCTGCTCTTACTCGTGAGTTCTTGATGATCTAGATGACTTTGAATGGGTTCTCATATATCATAGTAAGTTAGATCACAGTACGAACTCAAACCAAAACACCCACAACATCAAAACCCCAAAATCACCCTCTTTTGAACCAAAATTGGGCAAGTACAAGAACTTGTAAGTAATAAGTGCTTAGATAGATAAGATGTGGTCTTCAAGAGATATTTTAATCACTTAAACGTCCTTGGTACATAGCAATATCAAAAGGAGAACTGAAAGCATAAAAAAGCAAGCCAAATCAAGATTTCATCACTTGAGCGCAAGAGGAAAATTTTTTGATCAATTTTGATCTCTATTGATACTTAGAGATAAAAGTTTACCGTCACTTCTTAGCCATACATAGAAGCCTAAGGACGACAAAAAAACTCAGCTGCAAGAGGCTCTTGTATTTTCCACAAAGTTATCTCCGTGAACTCTCATTCTCTCCTTCAAAGGCTTAGACTAAACTCTCTAAAAATTTAACTTAGCCACCTCTCGCCCTCCTTATATATGGAGGCTCACAAGGGAAACCCTAACTAGCACCACTAATTGGGTTTCGTCCATTTATATGAGCTAACATGTTAACTGAGCACCATATCGGGTTTTATACTTACATATGCATGCTGATTAAGGCACTCACACTCATTAAACCATTAGTGAATTAACACTTCCGCTTCACATGTTTAGCACATACAAGACCTTACTCTAAGACCAAGCAATAAACTCATATCATACAAGCGACGATACTCGCACCGTGGCTACACTGAAACAACTCAGCTCAAACAAACACATGTTTCAATAGCTCTATCGATCAAACCACCAACCAATGACCGGTTTGATCGCCGCATCCCACAAACAGTTTGACTGTCAGCCCTAGACCAGTCAGACTACTGGCAACACAAAGTAACTATAAAAATTGCAAAAATTTTAAAATCAAACTCAAATTTTATAATTTTTTTTAACTAAAATTCAACCACTTGTTATAACTATAAGGTAACCTCCACATGATCTGAGCGATAGCTAGTCAGAACTGCAGAAACGTTGATCAATTTTGGCGATTCCGCAATCCGTATACGCGCGTCCGGTGAAGCCACGCGAGTGCCCGCAGCAACGCGTGGAAGCCGAGCCGGTGAAGGAGGGAAGCATTTGAACTTGTTTCGGTGCATTGTGCTGCCAGTATGTTTGGTTTGTAACCTTGTAATCTTTAGGCTGGGAATCATATCTCTGCAAGCAAAGGGTGATCATGTCATTAAATGTTAACCCGTTTGATCGTATGTGACAACTAGAAAAAAAAAATACTCTTCAATGATGTGGCCAATTTCGTCTCACTACAAATAGAGCATATTCTCGACGTTTCCTAAAAATGATGGTGGGAAAGCTCAATACAAATCAACAAACCGTAACACTTGCGTGTTTTATCTGGATGTTACCTCAGTTTGCTTCACGCATGAGGAAACAACAGATTCATGAGCATAAGTTGATCCTTATATAATCTTTTTGCATAATTAGTTACTGCTACAATTGACATGCACGCTGCGCATCCATTCGGCATTGTTCATCTATTCTTGGAGAAAAATGCTGATCTTGTGACTGCACAATACCCTTTCTGGCCTGGCGATTAAATGTGCGCTTCCAAAATTTGAAATCAATTGGTTGCGTTGATTTTTTTTGGGAGCATAAATGAATGTATATATATATATATATATATATATATATATATATATATATATATATATATATATATATATATATATATATTAATGCTACACCAAATCTTCAGTACATGAATACCTCTTCCACAAAATACAGGTACCTGCATTAATAACACGCATGGCCCAAGCACCAATTTGAACCTTTCCGCACCCGCATTTCCAAAGACGCCATTTCTGATTTACCTCCAAACGGAGCGAGGCATCGAGGCCGCCCGGGCCCACCACGTGTCCCCCCACTAATCGCTCTTCCGCTCCCTCACCCACTTTTATCTCTCTTAACCCATGCGTCCGTGACGCTAAGACCCTGTTTGGCAGGGCTCCTCTTCACAAGTGGAGTTGTTTTTTTTGACTTCACAAGTGGAGCCAAGTGAAGCTACTTTTTTCAGCTCCTTGGGTGGAGCTACTTTTGTCTCAGCAGATTTTAAGGAGCTCCTTGGGTGGAGCTATTTTGCTTTACCCCGTTTGGCACAAAACAGCTCCAAACAGCTCCAAGGAGCTGGTGGTGGAGCTGTGCCAAACGGGGCCTAAACTTAGTCCCCGTTTAGCACAGCTCCACCATCACCTTTTTGGAGTTGTTTGGAACTGTTTTGTGTCAAATGAGGTAAAATAAAATAGCTCCACCTAAGGAGCTGAAAAAAGTAGCTTCACTCGGCTTCACTTGTGAAGTAAAAAAAAACAGCTCCACTTGTGAAGTGGAGCCGTGCCAAACGGGACCTTAGATCCGCTCAAAATAACTTACACCTCTGACTTTTGATTTATTTTTCACTATCTAACAATTTTGTCTTTTTTGGGCTGTTTTTAAGCCTTTTTGTTGGTTTTTTTCTCGTATTCGTTTGTACTATTTGTAATGGGTTAATTTGTTTTTTATTTTTTTAAATTTAATTATGTCAAATAAACCACCATCAGTCACAGTGCAATTTCAGCCAAATACAATGCTTTTCAAAAAAGTCATTTATGCTCGTTTTAACTTAAAACCAACTTATACGCATACTGTCTATAGAATTTAATTTTTAAAATAGTATCAATAGGAAAATTATAGTAAAAAGTATATTAAATTTAATTGTACTAGTCAAAATAATATAGAACATTTTTTTTATGTATGCTATCTCTTCTGAATAACCAAAATTTAAATATTTACGTCATCAGACAAAAGAACTTACCTAAAACCACCCCGCCGCACGCACAATAATCACGACGCGCGTCCGGTGGAAAATGAATAAACGCTCGCGCCGCGCGTCCCCACAGGACTGCTGTTACTACTTACTACTGCCATCTCATCATCTTCTTTTTTGGCTCCGTTTCTTTTTAAAAAGAGGGCAGCGTCAATACAAAAGGGTAGGCGGGGCGGACGATATCAGATAACGAGGTGGTGCAATAAAATAGAATAAAAAAAGGAACGGAGAAGGCAGGGAAAGCACCCAAGGCCAAAGAAGAAAAAAGAGAGAAGGGAAAAGAGGAAAGATTTAGAGAGAGAGAGTGAGTAGGAGTAAAATGCCAGGAAGGGGAGGGGCGAGGGGAAACAGTGCATTTGTTGTGCCCACGGACTTCGGCAGCCATTCAATGCTGCACCAAACGCACATCCTTTCTTCTCCCCCTTCCTTCCCATCCTCCGCCTCTCCCTCGCCTCTCCTCTTCCACCCCAACGCCGCCGCCACAGCCTCCTCGGCTTCCCCTTTCCTTCGCTCCTCAGCCATGCCGTCCTTCGCGCACCACCACAGCTCTCTGGTAAGGAAGGAAGGGGGTGCACATGACAGGGGAAAGAAAGAGAGAATTTTTTTCTTGAGTCTTCTTTTTTTGTGCGGAAAAGAAAACGAGCGTTTGTTGAGCTTGTGTTGCTTGGTTTCTGGAATTTGGGAATTTATGGTTTTGCTGTGTGTATGTGTGTGCCTTTGGGACGGGGAAGGACGTGAAGATGGAGGCGCTCAAGAGCAGTTGCCGGCCGGAGGAGGCGGCCGAGGAGGTGGCGGCCGCCGCGGCGCCGTCGGCGTGGGGGATGGTGGAGAGGGAGGGGTTCTCGGTGGAGGACCTGCTGGACCTTGAGGAGTTCTGCGACGCGGACAAGGTCGGCGGCGAGGAGCGCGATGAGGAGGCGCTACCGGCCGCCGTGGACCAGGAGAAGTCGACCGACGACTCCCAGCAGTCGTCGGTTGTGTCGTACGAGCTCGTGCCGCCCCCGCCTCCGCCGCCGGAGATTGTTGACCTGCCGGTGAGGTTTCCGGAGACTTTCGCGAGGCATCTTGTCTTTTCCTGGGAATTAATCTGTGCTGTGTGTTTATGCAGGCGCATGACGTCGAAGAGCTGGAGTGGGTGTCCCGTATCATGGACGACTCGCTCTCCGAGCTGCCCCCGCCACCGCAGCCTCCTGCGTCGGTGGTGGCGTCGTTCGCAGCGCGCCCGCCGCAGCCACGGCTGCTGCAGCGGCGTCCGCAGGACGGCACGTACCGGGCGCTGCCGTTGGCGTCCGACCCGCTGCGGAGCCCGACCATCTACGCGCTGTCAACGGAGGCGCTGGTGCCGGTCAAGGCGAAGCGCAGCAAGCGCTCACGGGCCTCGGGTTGGTCGCTCTCGGGCGGCCCGCCCGTATCTGACTCGACGTCGACCTCGTCCACCACCTCCTCGTGCTCCTCGTCCGCCTCCTTCTCGCCGTTCTTTCTGCTGGACTCGCCCCCGTTCGGCGCCTCGGACCTTGTGGAGGACTACCACCTCCTCCCGCCGCCGCCGAAGAAGTCCAAGCACGGCAGGAACAGCAAGCACAAGCCCAAGAAGCGCGGCCGCAAGCCGAAGCAGCTCCCGCCCCGCCCATCCGGCGTGGCGGCGGCGGCCTCCCCGCCCATCCCGGGCGACCGGCGCTGCAGCCACTGCGGTGTCCAGAAGACCCCGCAGTGGCGTGCGGGGCCTGAGGGCTCCAAGACTCTGTGCAACGCCTGCGGCGTCCGCTACAAGTCCGGCCGGCTCCTCCCCGAGTACCGCCCGGCCTGCAGCCCCACCTTCGTGAGCAGCATCCACTCCAACTCCCACCGCAAGGTGCTCGAGATGCGGCGCAAGAAGGACGGCGCCATCATCACCACCGCCGCGCCGGCCGTCGCGTCGTTCTAGCTCGCTCGCTGGCCACCCCACCCGCGGTGGCTGTACATTTTTCCTGCCGTGTCAGTCTTGTACCGTACCTAAAACCTTTTCCCTTTCTCTTCTGGTATCACCCTAGCTTCCGGCTGGATTAATTAGAGTTTAGGAGCTTTAGGTCATGTTTGGTTTAGGAATTCAGCTTTGGTTCCGGTGCTTCTCCAACTCTCGCCTTTACTAGTTTGTTAGGGTACTACTGCTACAGCAGTGCAGCGCTAGCGCAGGACTTTATTTATTCTAGCTTTTTCCAAGGAGTTTTTCTTCTGAGCTAACAAGTAGCTTGTTTGGTTCATCAATGGCGGTGCTTAGTTCTGAGCAGGCAAGAAGAAACCGAGGATTAACCGCGCCGTTGGTTGGTGTGAAGGGAAGAAAAAGAGATGAAACTGATCGCCTTGTTTTATGAATGGGGCTTCCCTATCCCCATCTCCCTATTCCCCTCCCTATCCCCTCAATCTAAACCATCCATTCCTCATCCAAAGGCTACTTTTTATTTATATTTGCACCATTTCTCATCCATCATAAATAATAAACAAAATACAGAAAAAAAGTTAAATTTATTTTTTTCTTGTATTTTTTTGTTATAATTTTTTACAGAAAAAATAAAATTATAATAAAAAATATAGAAAAAATAAATTTAATTTTTTCTGTATTTTGTTTATTATTTATGATGGATGAGAAATGGTGAAAATATAAATAAAAAAGTAGCCATTGGATGAGGAATGGATGGTTTAGATTGAGGGGATAGGGAGGGAAATAGGGAGATGGGGATAGGGAAGCCCCATTCTTGTTTTATTGCCCAGGGTCTGGAGATTGGAGAACTGAGAAGAGTGCAGTGTCTGGGGAACGGGTGCTTGCTGCGTGCACCCTTGGTTACATCACATGATGTTGTCATCAGTAACAATATGATATGCGTAGCTAGGAGAGTTGAGAAGTTCAGATAGCGAGGGATAGAGCAAGCGGCAATAGATATAGATGGAGATGTTGCCGTCTTTAGCCATGCTAGCTAGTGTGTGTCTGAGAGGAATGGAGCTGGGAGGTAGGGTCCTTGGCCCTGTGATAATTCGCTCATACAATGGATTATGCAGCTGTGTGTGGCCCTTCTGGTGTAGTGGTCTGTACCTGGAACAAAACTGTTTCAAAAATGAACATTTAGCTCTTGGAGCTCTACTGGCTTTTGTGGCCAGGAGCATCGGCATCCGTGCGTGTCAGTTTTATTTACACACAAGCTCTGGTGCAGCGGCAGCAGAGCAGCACTGAGATGCTTCTCCCTACTGATTCGAGCGCTGCTACTCCATGTCCATGGGTTGTGTGCAACTCCGGTGTGATGCTTGAAATTTCCATGGAGCTAGCTAGACCTGAGTTTTAATTTTTGCTGTGCAGTCCAGCAGTGGCGAACCTAGGATTTTTAATATGGGTGTTTGAATTTTAGAGCTAAGTTACTTGAATACGTCGATAGTGCAGCGCACCATCTCTCCTCAAAACATCGATACATATATATAGATATAATAAAAATACATAAATTACAAAAATTAATGATTTTTTATGAGGAAATGGGTGACATAAGGTGAGTATAATTATATGAATTAAACAATAAATTATAGAGATAAATGAGAGTTATATATCTTGTTGATCTTGCATTTTTTTGCTATTTCTCCATCAGCAAGAACTGTCTATCTAAGAGGAAATTGTATGTTCTTTCTATGGAGCAAAATAGACCAAAAAAGTATACAAGTGGAGTGGGATGGAGCACACTTAGGTTTGAAGAGAGGACGATGATAATAAGTTGGAGGTGCTATTCACTTCCCAATGCCACGCTCCCTCCCGGCTACTGCGCTGCTCCCTTCCTGTCGCCTGCTCTCTACCTTCGTGTTCGTTGTGCCACTGGCCCACTGCCCACTTGCCCGCTACACCTCTTTGCTCACCCGCGCTGCCACACGCTCACCTTGCACCACGCGCCGTCTCACGTATGATTGTCGTCACATCATGGCACCACGTCCGCGTTCGTCGGTCGTCACTTGCCTCTAGCCTGCACCTCCGCTCGCTCGCCTCTCGAAGGTCGAAGCCGCCTCCTACACAGACAGACATAAGATGAGAAATAGAACAAATGTTAGGATTTTGTTTATATTTTTACCTCTTTGGGTGTGAGGAAGGCTGAGGTGGAAAAAATATAGGTCTAATGTATTACATGGGCTGCACACGAGATACGGGGAGTACGGACTGAATTTATTTGTAGACATAAAATATAATTTTAACATAACTAATAGTATATACATCTAATATACTTATTATATACCTGATATTTTATAAAAAAATTTAGATGTTCAGTTGAATACCTATGCTATATGGCAGATCCGCCCATGCAGTCTAGGACAGTAGGACTGCATTGTTTGTGATGGTGAATTGGAGTGGTGACACACTCATTTGGACCCAGCTCCAACTTATTTCCGACCTAACCAGAATGGTAATGCCGATGGTGGGGCACCGAGGCGGTGACCGCGACCCGCGCCTTTCTTGATTTCTTATGGGGAGTATTTTTTAAATACCAGTCCAAGGTATGGGGACTCGAAACGACGCTCCAAAGATCGTCTTTCGGATAAAGACATGTTGATGCACAAAATACCTTTTTTTTTACATTTTCCTTATTTTTCAATTTTTCAGCAACACGAAGTTGCATTTTAGGCCTCCGCTGGACCACACTATGGTCTGGTTGGCCGGGTCGCAACAGGACCGAGTCGGATGCTTCTTGACCAGCCGGTAGTGTAGTTGATAAAATATTAAAAAAACACGGTCATGCTAAAGTGATTGTTTATAGGTTATAGCTATGGTTTATAATTTTTGAGTTGTTTGTAAGAGTATGAAGTAACAGAAATCTATGTACAATTTTGGTACATCAATCTATCTTTAAAGTGGTATATTAGAAAAGATAATCTTTGAGATTGGTATTTACTGGAATTTTCCTTTCTTCTATTGCTGCAGTGCTGCCTCGAGATGCCCCAAACACACACTAACCCCATTTCTTAAGCAAGTGCGCAATTGTTTTCCTTTTGTTTTGTTCCTTTCTTCCTGCTCCATCTACCTTCGCTTGGATTCTTTTCTTTTCCTTCATTTCTTGCGTTTTCTGCTCCCTACTGTTCTGTTCTCAACCGAGCTGGGTATCTTTGGTTTGTGCCTGTGCACACAACAGCGAGAAGATCAGGATGTGAAGTCGCCAGTGCTGTGCACACCTGTGCTCACTTCACTACTGAGGCTGGAAATCCAGGCACGAAAGATGCCCAGATGCCCTGTGCCTCTCCGGTAGATCACAGGAGAATCCTGCATTCCTGTGATGAAGACAACGCCCTAACAGAATGTACAGTTCTTGCAATTCATTCGCTGCAGTTTTTTTGCGCAGGACAATCAATCGAGAGCCACGACGGTTCAAAATTTGCAATGAGCTTGCATTGTTGTGATGGCTGTACTAGACTAGTAGTAATGTGATAGTACAGTAGTAGAATGGATAAGTGTAGCCGCGTGTCGTTGGATTGTTCAAACTGGAGTGCCCGGGAATTTCGTCAGGAGGAAGGAAGTGAGGCGGGTTTAGGGTTTGGAATTGGACGGATCATCGCAAGTCAGACTCGGGTCGGCGCGGATAAGGCGACGGATGGAATCACGCAACTGTTCGTTTTCTTTACCATATAATATTTCTCGAACGCAAAGTTCGTCACGTGAGCCCAGTGGGCCCCGCCGCGTCGGCGCGTCCGGTTTTGGGAGTTCAAATCCTTCACGCTAAAGTCGTTCCCTCCTTGATGCACAATACTACTGAATACTCAACGAGGGAGGGAATGGTACTAGTACAGCAGTACGGCCATTTAGTATTGAGAGCAGCTCTAGTGCTGGAATTCACCTAACGAAGTCATGCGTAAATCCGCCAAGGATTACACATCTATGGAACTGCCAAAATCTGTTTGCTTTTTTAGCGAGGAACTTGTTCGAGTTAGACAAGAAGAGGGAACAATGCTCCATCCGTTCTATTCTTAATTTCTTATGCATCCTCATGACTGCACCGCCTTTGGTGCAAGGACGGCACAGCACTAAGCACATGTTTTTCTGTTTAGAAATGACAAACTGACAGTGCCAGGGTACTAGAATTAGGCTGAAACTGGGAAAAGATTCCAATGACTTGCAGAGTTCCTGAAGTTTGTCTCTTATGTCATTCAACATCTGAAAAAAGAAGAGCACTAGTACTCTGCTTGAGTAGGATTTATCAGCAGTGACTTCGAAGTTCAAATCAATTTCAGTGCTAGTACTAGTTAAATACCCATGCTTTGCTGCATAATAGTGAACATGTTAAGCTGTCGTCGTCATACTTGGCTTGTGCCACACCTCCGGCTATGCTATTTGTGCCTGGACCCTGTCCCGCCTCCATCACTGTGTTCAGTCTTCGCCACGCGGCCCACGCCCCGAATGCTCCGCCTTGCACCGGCCGAGCTTTGTCGAAACCCACGTCACCCCGACACCTCCATGGTAGGCCTATGCTATGCCCTTGTTCCTGCCGCGCATCACACCCGATTGACCTCCTTTGTTTCTTTGATGGGTACCGACCGACGACTGTAATCAGGCTTGCATTGGCACACGTTTCTTTGCCCGTTTTGCTTCGCAGCCTTAGCTTCGTCCTACAAATCTTTCTCTGTAACGCCCCATTTTTGGGTCGTTAGGTTTTTCCTGCAACTATCTAATACTGTTCAGCTACGATATACCGTAATTGAGTGTACATCATGCCAACACAATCTCCTTCATAAAAGGCAAACTTTATTATATAATTATAGCTTAGCAAACTAGTTTTACATAGCGAGATGTCCAGTCCAAAGTTATGTTACATCACAAAAGAAACACAACAGACGTGTCTGAGTGAGGATAAGTTCTAAAACCAGATATCATTCACACCATAAAAATCTTCGAAGTCTTTCTCGAGGAAGTCTTCATTTTCTTCCCAACTTCCTCTGTTGATATTTTAGCAAACATGAGTACAATCAACCGTACTCTACAAATCATATGGGGAATGTTATTTAATTACTTTCCAGAATTCTCAAGAGATGGAGATAGAGTGGTTTTATTAAGATATTTGTGAATGCAATTTTATTTGTAAATATTTTTATCATAAAATAACAAACTTCAAATTCTTAAGGAAAGTGGGGTTGAAACAAGTTAATTAGAGCAAGTTTAATAGTATAGATAGCTGCTACCTCCAATACATTTCCATGTCATCAAAAGGTAAGATGCAGCCAACTCATACAATAAACTGGCTATAAGTTGTCTCTACAAGAGCTCTCAATCATTTAATACATACATGGGTATTGGTCATTTAATACATGCATGGGTATAGCAGTTAGTTCTATTGGTACATGCATGGATAACACCTCTTTTCCTGTGCTATAGCCTGACTCTTGCATGGGAGCCGGCTTGACTCTCTCTCTCTCTCCTTTTCTCTCCCCTCCACATAGGACTATGCTGACATGGATTCCCTTATAGCTAGCACAGTCAGCCTTATTAAACTTGCTCTTACCAAATTGAAACATCAATAAAGCTATCTATGTATTGTTATTGGAATCACCCATTAAACACAACTTCATTTATTATAAGCACAGCGTATTTGAATACTATTTGAGATTGGACTCTGCAATGTTGCTCAGCTTTACCCACAAGATTCCTCAAACACTCATGACTGAGTTGAGAAGATAATATTTTTCACTGCTCTCCTCTTTCTATAGCCTCTATCTGGTAGGACCGAGGCCACACACAGTTAGCATTCCATTGGTCAACGCAAAAGCATCTCCCAACTCCGTGTGTTCCTACCGTTATTAAGTATAGTTTTACCGCTTTCATACCACCCCTTTATACGCAGGCCTTTCCACTTCTGGTGATACGTTCCAACAAGTAAAAAAGAATGTCACGCCTCTTGCTCATTTCGGTGTCCATCCAACCAACAAACTCAACCATATTAGGCTTTGCTCCAAATGATTTCAGTTTCTAAGTTATTTTGGTTTTTGGTTTATTTAAAGTCAGAAGCTATTTAGAACGTGTCAGTTTCTAATTTCGACTTATTTTATTTTTTAGGTTTTTTAAAGAATTTTTCATTCTCTTTCCTTCTAATTCCTTTACATTATCGGTGGCCATGTAATGTTTTTTTAATTTTTATCAAAAAAAAGTTAAAAGCTATTATAGTATAATTTTAACAATAAACAAAAAGCCACATACGAAATCTTAGGACGTACTCCAGTACTAACTTAGCCCGGCTAAGAGACGAAGTAAGATGAGTTAGCCAGAAACCAAGACGGCAGAGACATATGGACATTTGCACGCAAGGCGTGCAGAAACAAGAAAGCTGCATCCCTCCCTCTCCCTCGCTCCCTCCCTCTCTCTCTCTCCATGTGTGGCTGAGCTGAAAAGAATGGGGCCATGAGTCCTGTCCATGTGGGCTTTGGAATGATAGGTGTTATCCGAAAGCGCGGCACTTGGTAATTACAAGGTCGTAATGATTAGGGGCTTAACACGGTGACAGAGTCAGTCGGCCAGTATATTTGGAACGGCGTGCTCTGATTCTTTCTCTGTGCTCCTTAAACTACGTACAGAGGTAAAGAAGGCCAGCCATGATAGATCATGGCGGAAAATGGGTACGGATTGCTTCCTCCATTTCTGCCCCCCCCCCCCCCCACTCGCGATCGGCTCGATCACTCTGATGCAGTGGGTCTCTCTGGTGGTGTGACGGCCGGCTTGCTCTTTCCCGTTTGGTCCCTTGCTGCTTGTCCTCTCCAATGTGCTTGCGTTTGATTTTGACCCCTTTACACACACAAGACGAAGCACACTTGGATAGAGAAGGGCCGAGAGCTGTACTCTATTGCTAACTGGGCCTTACAGTAGGTAATCTTTCCCTACTACCACATAGTTTCGGTTAAAATTTGAGAAGTATCTTGAAAGAACAGCTTGGTGAGGATGTCTTAAGTCGAACGGGACTAAGCCTATTCCATTCATCCTTGCCTGTGCGGTGCCAACCTTGTTTCCTGCCCGCTAACATGCGGGCTAACCACTAATAGGCTCAACCATGCATGTTAGCTTACTGTGGCAGACCTTCATCCATCAGCTTCAGGTGTTGGGCTGATTACTGAATTCAGTGAAAGTCCATACAGAAAACACATACATTAACCCAACCAGGCACGATACCTAGATCATCAGATACACGTACGTTGCCCAAACGTGACGGGCGGTCGGCCGACGTTGCTATCAGCGGTCGGTTGATTGGCTCGGCTAGAGATGACGAGTGACGCGGACGGCGAAGACGGCTAGCTCCCCACCCGCGCGCGCGCGCCATTGAAGGGGTCCAGTCGCATGCTGCGCTGTACAAGTACAATAACCTAACCGATTTCAGTTTACCCATCAAAGAGATAAGCGACTGAATTGGTAGCTCACCAACGGTGAGGTCACGCGGCCTGGAAGTATGCACGCTGCGTGCCACCTTGGTGCAGAGAGTGGTTGCTGCGGATGATGCAACTCTTTTTTTGCTTTGAGATTTTCCATTTGGGAAGTAAGCGTGCTCTGGAGGATATGATAGGAGCGAGGACATGATCTTGTTTTTTCTTTCACCTCTTCTTTAATTTGAGGGCTGAATTTTTCTCTTTGTTGTTTCGTCGATATCTCTGGAGCTAGCTAGAAATATTCCTAACGCATTCAAGAAATTTTTGCCTTCAGTTTACACGTTTTGCAAGAGGAGTGAACAGCCCCTTTTCTTTGGGAAAATTGAATATATATAAGATCAAGTTGAGAGTGGTTTGATAAAATAGAACTAAGTTTGTTGTCTTTGTAAATATAGGACTGAGTTGAGCACCTTCTTGCAAATATATTATTTTTTCCTATTTTAATTTCATTTTCAGTTTTCAGCCCACTTTTTTTCTATACGAAATGACTCACAAAGCTCTAGTTGTGATGAGTAGTCGATGGAGCTTTTTTTTCCCCTCACAAAGCTCTGCTTCTGTTTTTTCGTTCTTAACTTCTTATGCTTTACTTGTTTGAAGAAAGGTAAAACCGGTAAGGATTGAGCTTTTCTTTTGCTTTTCCAGTTGAAGTTTAGTTCCATATTGATGCCATGCCACAGTCCTTGAGTCTTTTGAGAGAGATCGCCACTGATCTGTGCCAAGCAAAAGTGCATGCGTCTCATTATATCAGTAGATAACGAAGGACGAGTCTCAAGTCCACAGGAACAGAGAACGCCAATGTGCTTACAATCGGTGGCGGTCTCTCTCAAAAGGGAAATGTAGGGATAGAGATAAAAGGGCAAAAGAGTTATTTCACATAGGGAAAAGTGGGCTGGAAACTGAAAATGAAATTAAAATAGGAAAAATACTATATTTACAAGAAGATGCTCAACTCAATCCTATATTTACAAGGACAACAAACTTGATCCTATTTTTATCAAAGCACTCTCAACTTGGTCCTATATATTCAATTTTCCCCTTTTCTTTCGCTATGCTGTGGGTTTGCTCGTTGTCAGTTAATGATGTTGGGATAAGTATATTAATAGTAAAGTTAGTCGATAAGCCGGGTGTTTGGTCTAGTGGTATGATTCTCGCTTCGGGTGCGAGAGGTCGCGAGTTCGATTCTCGCAACACCCCTAAAAATGGTTTTGTGCTTTGCCTTTTGATGCCTTGTTCCCGTTAATTCGGCCGGTTAATGGCCCAACGCCTTCGATCAAGGCCCGGTCGAGTGCAACATGTCAACAATGTTAAGCAGTTTCTTTTGCACCTTTCACAGCTTCACTTTTACTTGGACATCCGCTTCCTTCGTTGAACGGGTGGTACAAGTCCATGGAGTTCGGCTTCCGTTGCAGCAAGTGGGACGGGTTGCGCTTTCCTTACGGTTGCTCGCTGCTGCATAGAGGGTCCAGCACCGATGGATCAGTAACAGCCAACATGACATTTCCGAAAGGATTTCCGTATCTGCTGTAACTTTGTGCCGTGTCAATCTCCAAGGAGGAAAACCCCAGGATTCAATTACACCAATCTTTCGAAATCGGACGTTTAAGCGCTGCGCCTGCAGGTTAGGGATCGCCTGGTTGTTCACATGGAACGGTCAGAATCAGATGGCGGTTTGCACGATGCATAATGCATGGCACCATACTACACAGAATCGTTCTGTTTAGGGCATCCTTGATTTGCCTCGACCAAACGTTGATTTGCACGCCATCCTATTCCTATCCATCAGTATCTGACTAATCTGAGACACCAGACAACCAGTATGAGGCTAGGTTGGTTTGCAGAATTTTCCTCCCAAGAATCAGATGGTATTGTAGCTTCCAGTCGACCATTTCACCTCGAATAGCCAAGTCTCCTCACTGACGACGCACGAAATCATTATCACCCGTTCAACACTTTGTTTTTTATTTGAGCTTCCTATTATACATTTATACCCCTCATGGACAGAAAATACAGGATGTAAAGAAGGTTATGAACTGCACCTGGACAATTCGGTCTTTCGAAATGTCTTACAAACAAGATCTTCTCAAAACCGACTAATAGGACGAAAATTCAATCTATGCACATGACTTACAGTAAGCATATCGTGGAAGCTAAAGAGGAAAAAAGAGGCGTGACGCTGTTCCAACTATTGAAATCAAAACCACATGGCGGGACACACCTATATTACTCTCAAAACTCCTAGAAAATATGTGGAACTTTGCTTGCTAGAACGCGCTCTCGTCTTTCGATATAAGCATGTGGGAACCATCCTGCTTTTCCCTTGCATTCACCTTCTGCCCAACCATTGCCTGATATCTGCGTTCGGACAAGACAACACCAGATTAATCGCAGATAAATGATGGTATGTTTAGCTGCTAGAGAAAGCATTGAGAATCCTTGAAACAGTATTAACAACTCAGAGGAAGCTTACATAACATGGCTAGAAAAAGTATTACCTTTCGGACAATAACAATGTCACCAGCTGACAAGTTAAGCTCAAACTCACTTTCAGCCCTGAAGGAATCAAGGGCCTGCATCACAAAGAATACATAAGTATATTTAAGAAGAATCCCAGATATTGAAAACTTCATGTACATTTGGCGGCCGGCACAATAGCTTTTGTATTGAAAATATGTCACACCTCTCCTAGGAAGAAATCGACAGATGTTACTGACTCATCAGCAGAAGGGGATGCAAACACGCCATTCACTTCTTCGTACGATGGTGGTGGTGGTGGCATATAATTTTCTGCTGATGGGGTTGGAGGGGCTTCAATTTTTTGACGCTCAGACACCACCTATCAATCAGAATATAATTATTAAGTTATGTGCACACAAGATTTCTGTATGCTTTACATTGCACAAGTTGGGATGTGCCAACAGGCCAAGAAATAAATTTGGTCAAATGTAACAAATGCTACAGTATGCATACTTCTTCTTCCAAATGGTCAAGGATCTCCAGAACTTTCTGATGGTAAGCACGCTCAGCCTCAACCTTGGGGCCAAAACAGGAATGATTAGTGAACACATAATTTTCTGATAAAATGCAACAACTTGATGCATAAACAGATGTTGCATTAATTGGTGTAGTTGATGGTTACCATTGCAATGAGACGTTGTAATGTCAATCTTTGCTGCTGAGCCTCAACGGCAGCCATTGCTGCAACAGCTTCCTTCCCTAACCCCACCATGTTTGACTTCAGCTCTTCAAGTTTGTACTCAGCTGCTTCCAACTTTGATATCACTTCACCATTCCCAGCTGATTCTCTTACTCTGTTTTGCCGTCTTGACACTTCAACAACCTAGAAAGGGGCAAAAGAAAGTAAGGAATAATAGTACTGTTTACACAAAGGAACGATGCACAGGGGGAAAATGCAAGAATTACTTATGTAGCTCAAATTTCAGAATGACTAAACTAAATCACATGATCTGAGATGGTAATAGGAGCCAATATAAAAGAGCTTGAGTGCAACAGAAGCTTATTAGCACTGTTGACACTTAAGTACTTAATTTGGGCATTGGTTGGTGGAAACTGGCACATTGGCACTGGTATCATTTTGCTTCGCAAATGATTATATTATACAATTTCAAGAGATGAAAACCACCGTTAGATGAGTAAAGCTGAAGAGATCTGTTCGTACACACAATAATGCTTCCCATAAAAAAGTAGTGCCCTTTTTTATTTTAAAAATAACAGTGTGATCTTGAGAACCTCTATGGGATTGTGCCAGTTCACAGAGAGTAGAGAAATAGATCCATGTTTTTCCTCTATGCGTCTATAAGACTTGCAGTAACAGGTTGTACTAGTGCGGAGCATATAGGCCCTGTTATTTTGGGCTTTTGGCTACTCCGAAAGTCGAAACAAACGGGGTGGATTCTTCAAACCAGTATCTCCGCCGTTCGCTGCTGTCTCAAAAAGCGCAGCCAAAAGCCATCAGCCACAGCCAAAAGTCACCAGCCAGCCAAAAGCCATCAGCCACAGCCAAAGCTTATAAAGCTCTTGAATGAATATTATTCTCAGCTTCAAGAATAAATCTTTAAGGAACCAAGGGCCCAAGTATATTCTGTGATGATATCTAACCTCCAAGAATACTAATTCATCATTGCAAGAGACTTAGCTTATAAGTTAGCCAAGATTTTCACCTGAGCTTCAGTTTCTTGCCTCACTCTGTCATATCTCTGGGCTAGATGTCTGGCATCCTCTAAAGGTGCACCCATTACCATTGCTCGCAGAGGCTCTGCCACCTAGAAGTCAAACAAATTTACTACACAGTTTATCAGATTATCAAAACAAATTTATCTGACATGCAAAAATACAAAATGAAAACCTGCCCAATTGTACTCCAAATATTATCAATCCATAATAGCCCAAATATCCTTGGATATTTACAGGAGTTTTGCATTTTCCCAACATATATCATATTAACATAAAGTAAACACAAATCCAGCACTAGGAACACAGACCTGTGTACCAAATGCTTTCAACATGTTCCCACGTTCCTTTTCTATCAGAGAACGAGCCTTTCCATAGTATGTAGCAGCTTTGGATAAAGTATTACCACTTGTACATGTGTTTTCAATGCCATATTTCTGGCTATCGTCAGACAATTTATTTCCTACAAATGTAGGTTGTAGAGCTTATCAGCATACATTAATGTAGATATTGAATTGACATTATAACTGACTAAGGACTAGTAATGTTAAGCTCAAAATTACTCTGTTCAGATAATAGGTAGTTGGAATAACATACCTATTTCCACTTGTTTAGATCCTGTGACTATGTAGCCCTCCACACCACGTACAATGTCCCTTTGAAAATGCTGGAAAAAGATGCTAATGTTTATATATAAAAAAAGTAGGGTAGAAAGAAAAGAGACAATAAATACATGTTGTTCATACTTTAGCAGCACGAGTTGACAAGTAAAGTTTTTCCAATCTCTGGTGTAGTTTAACTTCTGATTCATCTGTAAATGCATTATCTGAATTTCCATAGGCACCAGCTCCAAACTGCTTAAACATGCCCTGCAATGATATAGATAGGTACAACGTTATATTGCTTATATCAAGTTTAAAAAGAGACTTTTGGATGCCACTTAAATATGAGGGATACATTAAAAATCATAAAAATATTTATTCAAGTAAATGTCATGCAGTGTATATGGGCGCTTATGATATGGGCCAGTTAGTATACAGGTTCCAGGTATGTACTCCTAGTTGTGGCAATGCGCGAGCATTTTAAGGCAGACTTGAAACTGGCATTTAACGCCTTTTGAGTTTCCACTTTCCTTTGCAAATCACAAGCAAGAGCATAAAAACCATGGTATTTGTAGTTATAGTATAGCATAATGTAAATTCAGCTGAGAATCCTGATATCACCTTACCCAGCTAGTTCTTATTGTAATTTCATATAGGAACAACATTTTGTTTTTTTGAATAAGTATATAGGAACAACATTTGCATACCAATTTCATAGTAAGGAATAGTACGGGCCTAGAATCAAAACAGTGCACCACCATCTGCATCTCCAAACAACACAGATGTCACCAAAACAAACACTAACAACAAGAATACCAGATCACGCGAATGAGTACTTGCTACGGTTCCATGAGTGCCTGCTGATCATATCTGCGTTTCTATGCTTCTATCCCTCTAATACCCTTAACTTGGGTGTTCCCAAGGCAGAGTAACTTCTTAATTTTCTCAATAGAAAAGGATAGATGCAAAACAATCAAGTAGCTATTACTCAAAACAATGTATTGGGGGCGGATCATGTTTATGTGGTTCGTTATTTGGACGAGGAATCAAGGCCGATGTGTTATATCAGAAACCTACATATCCTTATAACTCAACCAATTTGATCAATTCTATCCCAAAGACGACAAGTTTTTGTTCGTCTCGAAATTGTAATCGAGCCCACCAAATGGTCAACCCTCTCTCTATTCATCACTCCACTCCCCGGCATCAATATAAACTGACGAGACCAAATCGGAGACCGAATCAAACAACACAGACTTCTGAGAGATTGGCCGCATCTAGCTAACGACACACACAATCAAACATCAAACCCACGGCCGGTGCGTATCCAGCCCACCCGTACGAGTACTCTACCCAGATCGATGAAGAATCGCGAGAGCGGTCAAGATAGGCGGCGTCACCTGACGGGCGACCTGCTCCTTGAGCCTGGAGGCCTGCTTCCACAGCGCCTCCATGGGCGCGGCGCGGCGGCCTCCGGATTCACGAGCGGCGGCGGGAAGGAGGAACACCAACCGGACCGATCGCGCGGGTACGAACGGGTGGATACGCCTTTGGTCTCTCCTTTTTCTGTGGTTTCTGGCCGGACGACGAGGGATTGCTGATGGGTAGGCTCTGCCCCTGCGGCCGCTTGCGGTTTGCACCGATGCTTTCGTGGTGGTTGGCTTTGAGTTCACGGCCTTTCCAACCTTCCGCTGGAATAATCGTGTCCTCGCTGCCCCGGGAATAATAAACGGTTCCGTCGTCCCGGGCCCACCTGACGGTGAGATGGGGTGGGGTGGCTGTGGGGCCCGCAGGACGGGCTGTCCGTGCCGACGGGGAGGCCGTAATGGCTGGGCGGCCGAGCACGACGCCTGCTGCGTGTTCCTCGCGGCTTCTAAAAATCCTTTTTTGGTTTTTATTATAATATCTAATTTTAAATAATTTTTTTAAAAATAAGATTTATAAGTTAATTATAGTATATATTAAAAATCTAACATCTGTACTGATCAAAATCATAAACGAGAATCTTTTTATGTAATATCTATTATAAACAATCTAAATTTTAAAATTTTTAATTAAAAATTATAATTCACAGTCATAAACTGGCCCGGTCCGTATACCCGTCCGTCCGTGTGTATGCCAACCACCTGTCGGCGCAGGAGCTCCAGATCACTCGAGAGAGACGCAAGCAAAAGCTGATCTTTTCTTTTGCAACATACTACTGCTTATTTGTTTACTGCTTCACTTTTGCAGAAAGAAAGGTACTCTCTCTCTCTAGACACCAGCCGGAAAACACGCTTGCTGTTTCGCAGGAGTAGGACCGGTGCTGCGACTTTCTTACCGGCAAGAAGAAAAACACTGAGAAACGAAGAACTCAATCTCAATGCATTACCAGCTGCAGTAGAAGCTAGATTGAAAACCTAGAGAAGCTTTTGCACAAGAAACACCTGCACAAACATCGTTCGGCTGCATCAGTTGGGCCGGCCCTGACCAATCGTGGGCCAGATTATTCTACCTAACCACAGGAAAAAGAGATAAGGGGAGTGATGGGCCTACACCTCCCAAGCTGACAGAACGTTTGCCAACTCTTTTACTAGCCCAGGCCTTCCTGAGCTATCAATCAGCGGAGGCAGGAGACCGTCATCAAAGAACAGAACACTCAAGGGGGAAAAACTCGTGTACATGGCGGAGACTCTTGATTATTTTGTCGTTTCGACCACCTCGCCTTCGCCAGCCAAGAGGCCAGCAGGTAGGACATCGCACCAGCTATATATCAAGATCCTATAAGGTCAAGAGACATCTCATATCTTGACAAAATCAGTGGCAGAGGAACATGAAAAAAACCGAACTTTCCCCCATTCTCGGAGGAAAACGGTGCAGACATGCGACGCGCGCCACACCTACAAAGATTCCATTCCCTACCACCACCTCCGCACCAATAATCAGCGGCCTCTCCGTGTCGCGCCGAGAAAGCGCCGCAACCTGTGCAGGCCAACGCGTAGGAGATCGCCGTCGCGGCGCAAGCGATCGCGACATCACCGTCTCGCGCTCACGCCGCCGTATCGCCATCTCCAGCAGAGCGCAGCGACCGCGCGCGCGCCCATGCCTCTGCGAAACAGCCGTGGAATTAAAACGATGCGTGCCCACGTCTGCATGGCGCGTAGTAGTACTGCTGCTCTGTTTTACACGAGCTGTGCCCCTCTCCTTCCTCTTCGAGGTTGCTCTCTTCCTTTCGTCTTCCAATGGCGTCCGTTTTCCTGCCGCTATGTACCCTTTTCGTGGCAGAGGTGGTTGTCCCGGTGGCTATCCATCCATCCCCGGACCAATTCCGTTCGTAACCAGCAGTGCGTAAGGCCAATCCTGCCCTTTCAATAGCATCACAGCTGAAAGGCTGGTCCTGGGATACTACCCTTGTGCGCCGAGCCTGAGAGGTGACGGCATTTACGGGACGTGGCTTTCGTGTTATGTGGATCGGCCGAGACGTGCAGCAAACGACGGCTTGACTTTCCAAACCAGTGTACTCGCCCTTCTGACTAGGATGAAGGGTACCTGTATTGCTGCTACCAAGAAGCTTTCGAAGTAGTGCCTGTATTACCGCTACCAATATCAAGTGATCGCGGTGTCAACGGATCCGAGCGTATCCTCCTGATTGCGGCGGGGCTCTAGTAGTTGCAGGGCAACTTGAGAGAACAGGCTTGATGCTTGGAGAAGCGTTCCTCTGTGTTGTCACCAATTTTTTGGCCGGCGGCAACACTCCCGTTCTTTTTTCCTTTTCGTCCATGCTCGCTCTGCATTCTCCAGGCCATGTCGCAAACCAAGAAAGCGAATATGGCCAAAGCTGTCCTTTTTGGTCTCGAATCAACAACCGAACCAGCGCTTCTCTTCTTCGTGTGTGCGGTTGTTGAATCAGGACTGCTCTGCAAATACACACCACCCAATGGAGGTTGAATCATGCTGCAGCCGCACAGTACGTAGTAACTACACCAACTAAGCACATGGGTATTCATTTTCAATATTCAAGGCTTGCAATCATCCGTTCATATTTCCATGAAACTCATACTTCCCCCCACAAAAGTTGAATTTTTAACTAAGCGGGCCGAAAGATGGGTTTCCACCTGATATATGATGGATGGAATTAGCTCCCTAACTTCAGAGGATCCGCATCAGAGAGCAACACTTTTGGACCTGATATGACAATCGGATAGCTGAACGGTGCCTCTAAATTCAATCTCCTAAAATATATTTTAATTTTTTTTACTCTACTACCACTAAAAAGTAGGAAGATTAAATTTGCTCAACAACAAAACACCCACCAAAAACACAAAAGCAAATAGAGTTCAACTCCTCATGGCCGGTCGGACCGTTATAAGGAATCGGTCTGACCGTCGGTGTCAACCGGTCTTACCGAACTCCGGTTGGACCACAGGTCTAGGACGGTTAGACCGCACCCCTGGTCTCAGAACTAGAAAATAAGTCCGAACCAAAATAAAAAAAATAGTGTAATCTCCAAAATACATCTCCAAATGATTTAAAATTTTACACATATCTTGACCGAGTATCTTAGTAACCTAATCCATCTAGGATCGTATGGATATTGGCTAAAGTTCCAATATTTCCTCAAAATAAGTAAGATTGCATCAAAACCAAGCAAAACTCAGGAACATAATATGACTTGATAGTGGGTTGAAGATGGTCAAAATAGCTCTAGATGAGTTCCCATATATTACATCAAGCAAAAACACATAAATATTCAAAGCTAAAACTCTATAAACAAGATATCATTAGAATAGTTCCAAATCGAACAAAAATGTACAACCTTGAAAATCTTGCTATAGCGGGTTCCTAAATGGATGGAATATGATCCTCGTGAGGTATCTCCGCCACTTACACATCATTCGAACCCAGTAAGATCAAAAGAGAAGGAGAGAGTGGGTAAAACACCAACCAAAATAAGTGCAAAATCAAAAAGAGTAAGAACACATCATATACGATGAACAAGATTGGTCTATTACAATTTGTAGATGAAGCTTTTATAGCCGCTCCATTATAAAGGATAGAGTTATCTCATAAGAGCACTCACCCAAAGCCTCAACTACAAGGAAAACATAATAAATGGATGGTTGGTTATCTTCTCGTTGCCCTCATGCCTCTAACCCCTTCTACACATATATAGATAGAGTAACTAGCGCATATCTAACTCTAATAGATACTATCTATTAGCACAACCAGAAAAAACCCATTAACCCCATACGCACCGGGTTTTACACTCACACATGACTTACGCATGTTTCTCAAGGGGTGTAGGACCAAACCCGCTAAGGAGCAAACTTTCCATCCACTTGGCCTCCTTAGTATCTCCTTGATCTAAATTGCTCTCCTAACACCCTCCAAGCGTTGGTTTTGATCCCATCGCTGTTTTCGGTATTTTGGCTTCCCCGGCAAAACATTCTTGCTTTGATCATGGACCTCATCTCTTCCTTGAGAGTAGTCTATGGCCATATCCTCCTTTGCAAGTAATGCATATGCTTGCAACATATAGGATCACCAATGACTCACGCATCGGTAAGTCTCTTTGTGTCTATTCCCCCGATCATGCCTCACTTGCACCGACTGCAAGATTCGATGAACCGTTGCCCGAACCTTCTTTTCAACATCCCATGGCTTCCCTGTGCCTCACTTGAGTTCAACTATCCCGCCCAACTTCCTTGACCATACCTCAGCTCATCCTCGAACATAGTCCCGATCCACGCCGTCGACCATGGTTGCCTCTAAGCTTCTTGCACATCAAAGACCAAGAAATAGTTTTCAGGCATAAGTTCTTCACAATATGACCTATGTTAGTCTAAACATGTTTTATACATTATGAATGCAATGAGTTAGAACTTCAAAACTCAAACCGTGACTAAAGCCCACAAATATCCAAAACCTTACAGAAATTTTTAGACAAAACCGGTCTGACCACCATTGAGTGGCCAGTCGGATCGCGTTGGTCAAGTTGATTAAACCCCTGTAATAGGGGAGCTGGTCAGACGCTCGGCCTACCCTGATCGGATCGCCAGTCCGCCACCCATTGTTCGATCGGATTGCTCACATTTTCTCTCGCACATACAAGTGAGCACCTCTCTGGAAAAAACAACTGCCAATTAAAAACCGGTCACACCGCACCGGTGATTGGGCCAACCCCAAAATCGGTCAACCGGATTGCGGGCATATTGCCACCCCCGGTCGGTCAGACCGCCCTAGTCTGACAGCAAATCTGAAAACTTGCAAACTTCCATAAATTCAAATTATAACTTGATACGACTACCAATTATTCAATACAAATAAATCATAGACATTCCCAATATGGTTCAACAAACATGTTTCTTAAAGAACTTTGGTGATTGAGGTCAGCCGTGACATCAATGGGATGGTATTTTGGCAAAGCAGTGGGATTAGATTATCTGAGCTGCAAGCAAGCAACAATGGGGACCATGTTGATATCATTGTTCTAGATGTTTGTACTATATAATTTAGGTTGTTATTATTGGCAAGTAAATCATATCTTTCAGTTTTCAGCTGTGGTAGTGGCATCTGCCATGGGAGCACTCGGCACTTGCAGTGGACCGATGTGCCGCGCAAAATATTATAAACTGCATGATCTAGGAGTGATCTGTCGCCATGTACTTGCTTAGCTGAGTATTTTACTCGAGGAAGTGGCAAGTGCTTACTGCTTTACCAACAAAAGAGATAATAATTGCATGACCTGTGCAGCAAATTGAGAGTGACTTGCAACCGTATATATGTACCCATCAGTACTACTCCAGTACAAACCTTATATAAAATAGTACCTTTTGCAGGTACGTTAAGGCAGCACATTATTGGAGTTCAATTACACAATTTAGTCTGAAATTCAGAGCGATGCATGTAATTACCAAACGCAACCGCTGAGAGTGCCCGTATAGCCATTCTAACCTTTGAGCTCTGATCCCCATTGCCAGCCCATTTCATCATTTCATGCCCATGCAACACATGAATGCTAATCATTGAGCCGCAACAAGCTTGATAATGTGAGATAATTTGATGTGAAAATAGCAATAATTTGAGGTATTGTGATGTGAAAATGGCAATAATTTCAGCTACTGTGATTTGAAAATGGCAATAACTTCAGCTCAAGTTTACATATTCATTCATGTGCTCGTAGTTGCAGACAAGAAGCATTGTGTACACTAGCTACCATCAAATTTTGCATTATGTGACTGGCTGACATAGTGGCATGACTCTTGTGCTTTGTTACCTTGAATTTTACTGCATGTGGAGACGAGCTTGGCCAGCTTCTGCTTGGCAGGAGTTGATCGGGTCTAGATATCAACAACGCGTGTGGTCCCGAAAGCGAATGCCCTTTTCCTTTTCTACATTTTTTATTGTATTAAAGCATGATAGCATTAAAACACATAATAAATAGGCGTGCCGTTTTCATATTTTTAATCAGAGATAAAATTCTCAACAAGATGTCCTTGTTTTTCTCTCTAGTTCACTTTTGTGGCAAGGCTAACATGCCATTTTGCTAGCAACAATGTATTAGACTTTTAGTTGTACTACAATATAGATTTTCATAGTAAGTAAAGGGTTGCTTAGTGTAGGACCGGTATGGCAACATGGGGTGAATGTCACCTTCAATTTTTTCCTAAAGTATTCGTCAATCTTTATTCCAATAGCTATAAGTAACTATGAAGATCAAAAACCAAACACTACATGAAAAAATATGAATGAAAACTAAGCAAAACCACCCTCGACATGCCCGGCAGTCAAACCCGATAAACAGTACCCAGTCAGACTGACAAACAGTAGCGGTCAGACTGCTACAGTAAAATTAACGCATGAATAGTAAAAATAGTACTAATTTAGAACCAAAAAATAATAAAACTTTTGATTCATGGATTCAAATGATATGAAACTTGCCGTGAACCTTCTCTAGGATGTCACGAACCTATTCCAACCAACAATCAAGAGAATCGTTGTCAAAGTTGTGACATTTTTCTATTTGAAAGAAGGTTGTAATAGAACTAGACAAAAATAAAACGCTGAATATGACTTGCTCGTAGGTAAATGATGACCAAAATGGCTCAAATGTATTCCTACATGTCACAACAAACAAGAACAACAAATGAATCAAGCCAAAATCAATTAGATCAAGACATCATTTAGAAAGACCAAATAATGTAAAAACCAGGCAACTTCCAGAATTTGCCAAAGCTGATACCTAGATAGATGAAAATTGATTTCCAATATATATTCCCATGACTAACTCATCCTTAGCATCCAGTAAGATCAAGAAGGAGATAGAGAATATTACAACCAATAAAATCAAGAGCAAATCAACTAAAATAAGAGAGATCCATGGGAAATGAACAACATCGATGTATTGCTACTTGAAGATGAAGATTTTGTAGTCACTCCAACTAGAGGATAAGAGAGCAGACAACACTCACTCTACTCAAACCCTAACCCTAGAACACTTGGCTTCCGTGAGCAAATGTTAGATGGTTAACTAATAAGTTTCCATCTCAATCCGTTAAATAGATAGGTAAACGGTACCTATCTAACTCTAATGAATAATATATACTTAGCACATATGGGAAAACCTATTAATCCCATACAACATGAGTTTTACTCACATACTACACTTATGCACGCTTTTCAAAGCACATAAGCCCCGAATCCTCTAAGTTATTAGGCTTTGATCCACTTGATCATCTCAACTTCTTTATCTGAACTGCCTTTCAAAGTAACACTCAAGCGCCGCATTTTGATTTAAGATAGTTTTTGGTATTTTAGGTAACTTATCAAAATATCATTTATTGATTTGGTCTTCATCTTTCCTTACAAGTAATCACCATGATTATCACATGTAGGTGCACTACTGGTTTGCCACATATTAACAAGTCTCTCTATTCTAGTTTCACTGGACCATACCTCACTTGGACCGACTAAGGCACATGGTGCAACTTGTCGCTCGAACTTTCCTTCAATATTTTTTACCTTTTCTCGTGACATTCTTGAGCTCAGCCATCTCACCCAGCATCATTGATCATTCTGAGCCTGAGCTCTTTCATAAGCGTAGTTTCAATCCTCGCCGTTGACTATGGTTAACTTCAAGCCACCCTGAACATCTAAAAACAAAGAATTCATTTATGGACACAATTTCTTTACAACTTGACCCACGTTAGCTAAAACATGCATCATGCAACATATATGCATTGACCTAGAGCAACCAAACTCATCCTATGACTAAAAATCCCAAAATACAAAATCCAGCTGAACGCATCACAACACAGTTGGTCAAACCGCCAGCCCTGACCGGTCTGACCGCTGGCCGGTGAGACTGCAAGGGCTGACCGGTCTAACCGGTAGAGACGGCCGGTCAGACCGCCGGGGATGGCCAATCTAATTGCCAGGACTGGAGCAAGGCTGAAAACCTATTTTTTGGCAAAAAATTTAATCCCAAAATCTCCAATATAACAATAGTTTATCATAACAAAAATTTAGATCTTCTCACGTTATCCTTAATTAGAGCACAACATACATAGAGAAACAAAGTGTTGACTAGCCTTCGAGAGGTGCCAAACAGTTTTTTTTCTATTTCTCTAGAAATTGAACTATTTTTTAAAGGAAATTGTGTGTTTCCAACAAGCCTAACTACCCTGCTCAGCTCTGAACTACTACTAGGATGCACAAACATCAGAACAGAAAGGTTGCAATGCCAATTCACCTCCCGGTTTGCACTATCATGTTCATGAAAGCTGTCACCAATTAGGGTAGGTCAGCAGCGGCCCCCTGCCTTTTCCAATTCCCATCCTCAAAAGTCCCAAATCTCCATCACCCCGAGCAAGTATTAGCATCAATCTATTTTTTTTTCAGCTTTTAGCTTCATCTTTTCGTTTTTCTACAGTAAATAGCTTTTAAACGAAGTGTCTTTTCAAGATGAGATCTACTAGTTAATTATAGTATATACTGTATTGACTTCATTTATGTCGGTGAAAGCCGCATGTGAGTTTCAGTTACTCTGTAATCTCTCACACAAACAGCTAAAAGTTATAAACCACGATAAAAAAAACTATAAACCACAGAAAAAAAAATAAGCGCACCATTTTTCTGTTTTTCACCTCACCTCAAACGGCGGCATATTTCCCAGCACGCACTGCCCTGCCTGCCGCGCAATAATAATCCTATTTCACGCAATCACACAGCGTCGTGCAACCTCCCAATATATAAACACCTCTTGTGTACTAACTACTACTATTCCTGACCTACGGTTGCAGCATCTCTATCCCTCTCCCCCACCATCTTTTGCGCTTTTGATTAGCTTGAGATATCTCGCCGCTTGCGCTGTGCAGTGCAGATCGATCGATCGAACGGGAGGCGGCATGAAGGTGCAGTGCGACGTGTGCGCGGCCGAGGCGGCCTCCGTCTTCTGCTGCGCCGACGAGGCCGCGCTGTGCGACGCGTGCGACCGCCGCGTCCACCGCGCCAACAAGCTCGCCGGCAAGCACCGCCGCTTCTCCCTCCTCCACCCCTCCTCGTCGTCCGCCCAGAAGTCGCCTCTCTGCGACATCTGCCAGGTGAGAGATATACAAACACCAAATGGAAAAAAAAGGCTCTTCTTTGCGTCGGTGCTTCCTACAGCTGGCCAACTCTGAAGTGTGAAGCGTGAACGGAACTGCAGGAGAAGAGGGGGTTCCTGTTCTGCAAGGAGGACAGGGCGATCCTGTGCCGGGAGTGCGACGTGCCGGTGCACACGGCGAGCGAGCTGACGAGGCGGCACAGCCGGTTCCTGCTCACCGGTGTGCGTGTCTCGTCGGCGCCGGTGAACTCCCCCGCGCGGTCGACAGATGAGCTAGCGGAGGAGGAGAACAGCAGCAGCCCCTGCAACGCCGACTCCTGCAGCGGCGCCGGCGCCGGCACGGCGAGCGCGAGCGACGGCAGCAGCATCTCCGAGTACCTGACCAAGACGCTGCCCGGGTGGCACGTCGAAGACTTCCTCATGGACGACGCCGCCGCCTCGGCTGCCGTAGCCGTCTCTCCGGACGAGCCGTGTCAGGTCAGTTCCACCGTTCCAGTGCAATGCAAATACTACTTGCGAGCAATGGCGGAGCCAGGATTTGATTACGTCTTGGACGGCTCAATGGCTGAATGATCTAAACTAGACTATAAAATATTATCTAAATTAGACTGAATTTACCTTGACTATACAATAGATATTTTTTCACACTTAAAGTTGAAGACTATTCTATTCGAGATGTGGCTCTGCCCTGCTTGCGAGCTAGTAAGGTGCATGAACCACCCTTGTACCTTTCTTGACACATTCATGAGAGCACCATGAAGGCCCCGTTTGGCAGAGCTGGTCATCTGTAGCTCTAGGAAATCCTGGATCTAGAGTTGCAGGCATGTTAAGTGCATTTACATGACTCATTTCATTTATATTATATATTAAATAAAAATATTTAAATCACTTTAATTTAGTCAACAAACTACAGATCCAACATAGATCTCGGAGCTAGAGCTGTGCCAAACGGCCCGAAAACACAACACGTTACAGTCTGGTCTGGTCCTGCCACCGTGTGCACGGAAGCCAATGCGCCGTCGCGTCGTCCATCCGTCGCCGTTCATATGCTCTACTCTAACCACTACCGCCAGTCCCCAATTTTTTGAGCTGACAATCATGTAGGCAGTTTGTTGTCATGCTCACAACTAGCACTAAGAAGAAAAAAACGAGTTGCTGGACCAGGGTGTCAGGATAATATTATCTTATGGTGACCACCTAGATATGATGCTCTAAAGCAAACGATCAGCTTTGCATATCATCAGTCTTGCCATAAGCATATTTACTCACTTCTACCACTTTAGCATTTCAGCATTTGAGATTTAACCATGCAAGTATACATGTACAACAGAACAAGCAAAAAAAAAAAGGCAGAAATTTATGCTTGGACTAATTAGGCATATGCATGTGCGCAACCTGGCGTCTGAGCAGGGAGGACGGCTAGCTCAGATCGGTGGGCTGCAAGAAGGTTACCCGGCGTGGGCCAGCCGGGCGCAGCTGCTCAGTGACGTCGTTGTCGCCGCCGATGAGCTGGCCAGCCGTGAGCGGTGGGTGCCGCAGATGCACGCGGAGTGGGCCGGCAGCAAGCGACCGAGGGCGTCGCCACCCTACTGTTACTGGTGAAAAAACGTGCAGTTTTCAGTAGCATGTGTACTACTAGTACTAGAAGATAGGAGGAAAAAAAACTGAACCACTCTGCTATTATTGGGGGATGGGGATGTTTGTGCTCTTTGGGAGCGGGGAAGAACTTTCAACCATGCGCCTTTGTGAACATGTCAACTGTACTGTAATCTGCTCGTTCGCCATTGTTGCATCTCTCGTACTGCAAACCAAAGTATATTTCTGGGAAGTAAGAAGCTTGGTTCGGCATGTGCTTCTTTCGTAAGATTTTGGAATTCTCAGCATACATTTCTTGACTGTAGACTTCTTCTCAGGCGGTAACTTGTGATGCGCAAACAAAGAGTTGAGTTGTGTTGCAAAGTGCATACTGAACCTGCAGCGAGTACCATACCACGGTGCCAGGATTCAGACTTGACAGCAACACAATAGCTACCATTGTAGTGCTTCCATTGCAATTCTACTCTATCCTAGTGGGAGAAACTACTAGTAGCAAGGATTCGTATGCAGAACTACGGTAAATTGCCTTTTGGCAAATCCTAGCCCTTGGATTTTAGAAGAAGGGGCTAGACTCGCTTTGTGCTGCAGAACGTGGTGCTAAACGTTTGATCACACCGTTGGATTTTATTTTCTCAGCATTGTTTAAAAGAAACAGGTACTTGTATAATGCTTTGAACTGAACTAACTGAAACAAATTACATTCAAGAAGAGGCAAACTAACTCTCAAAATTAACATTTTAAACATGATTTCTGGTAGACAAGTTGAAGATGATCAAGTAAAGGGGATTCAGAAGCATAATGTTTTGGTTTCCATTCTGTTCCAAAGGCAACCCTACAAACGACATCAATCTAGAATGTTAGTTGTGCTACTTATCAGTAACAGGCTGCAGACAGGACTTCGAGCAGCTGCAAACACAAATCTAGCTATAGCTTGCAACCAATAACAAAGTTAATTGAAGAAACAAAAGTAGCAAGCCATCAATTGTATTTATAATGATTCTTACGATGGTAAACTGACCAACCAAGTGAGTATTTAAGAATCCAATCCACTTGCGCCTAATTGGACAGGGAAGGCCAAGAAATCGTAGGCCAGCCAGAGCTCGGTTGATGCTGATGGGACCTGGCGTGCTTGGACAGGCTACAGTGACGGCGGCAGCATATGTACACGTTGCAAAGACGACAGTCTGGCCACAATTGCAAGCCTGCACTTCGCCTCGAACACCGCTGAACCCCTAGTCCTTGCCACTTGCACCATGGCTAACCAGCACCTCCCTGCGTTAGGCCCGGTGACCCTGATCCGCAACAGCGCTGGTGACCCTGATCCGCAACAGCGATGGCCTAACTGCCTAGCGAGGGAGGAGGGAGGCAATGACGAGAGGGGCGGGGGTACGGGGAGGCGATGCAGTGGCACTGGGAAAGGAGGGAAGGGAATGGAATGGAAGGCCCAAAGGAGGCAGAGGCGGTACGGGAAACTCCTGCCGGTGACGCAAGATGGTGACGGGCGGCAGAGCGGAGGAGGGGATGTGACACTGGGAAGGGAAGGAATAGTGCGGGGAGGCGGCCGCTTCAGGGAGGGGAAGCGGTGATGGCGTGAGGAGAGGAGGGTGTGGTTAGGAGGAGACGGTGAGGAGCTCGACGGGACGGTGACAGGTGGGAGGCGACCGCCCGCGGGGTGACGCGAGGGATGAGATGGATCGTGAGGGAGAGTCGGAGAGACCGAGATGGATGGGCTGAAAGAGGCAGCCAGACAGTTGGACCAACTCTAATAAGAAGAAAAGGAAAGAAAAACAAGAAACGACGAGGGCATGACCATCAGTTCTCACTTTTGAGACGAAAGAGTGATTTTGATGTTATGTTGTAAACTTTTTAACTTTGTAGTGGTATTTTCTAGTGGACATGTTTTGTGATGGTATTTTTTAAACCGTAAACCTTTGCAATAGTACGGAACAAATTTGTTCTTCTATAAAACTGTGGTGACTCATGTTATTACCTTGAGATAATGACTAGTTAGTGGATTATTACTCGATAAAAACACTATTCTGCATAATAATAAAGTCATCAGAGTATTGCAGTGGAACAATAATTAGAGCTTATACCATGATGTTACAATAATATTACCACGCGGGGCTAAAGTCTTTTAACAGGGCTAACAGTTGTCTTATTATGACAACACCACTGGGAATACAACTATTTATAACTAATAAATATACAAGTACTCAAACTAATCGATAAAAATATGCTATTATACCCTAGGTTCCGTTTACGATCTACTAGTAGCCTGCTAACTGTCCCACATCTCATACAATGCACCCACCTTGTGTACGTCATACTTAGAATCAACTCCATCCCACTTGGCATAGCTGCCCTCCGAGTAGGCATCATTTGTACCAGAGAGAACTTTGGATTGACTAGTTTCTAAAAAAAGAATATTAACAAGAGTAAGTACAAAAGTACTCGGTAAGCATTAATAGTAAATATGCTACTTTGTGAACATTATTCACCATCTCAATGGTCTTATCTCATGTCACATCATCTCAAAAAAGCATTTTTATGTTGGATAAGATTTTAGATTTTAATTTAGAAATATAATAATCACTCGCATGAAAAGATAAAACACCTGTTTGATTCATATAGCCTCTAATCTAAGAGACATGCATGGATTCACGGGTTATATAGTGTTCCGCAGGTTTGTACCATTTTACCTATAGCTACTTTGATTTTTATTCGGAATGGTTTTTCGTATTTCCTTATATCAACGCCCAAATCAAAGTATAGAATATTTCCTTCTATTTCAGTATGTTATACCTCCATCCGGTTAGGGTATTTTCTAGTCATTGGTTAGGTCGGACGTATCTTCACCTGACACTACACCGCACTAAAATATATATGACATGCTTATTCTTTATGGTTGTGAGTCCAATTGAGACATTGCCTGCGAAATTCCTTAAATACTCTTACATATCCATGTGGAGTATATAATAATTTGATAGAGTAACTTGTTATGCATGTCTTCGACAGGACTATGGTTGATATAAAAGATATGACCTATTACACGAGTAAGAGTTTGAAATGCTTATATCATATTCATACGCAAAGGGTCTCAACTGCCCACTCAACAACTTCCCAAAAACACCCACATCAGTTGAGCCTTTTAAATCACAATTCATCACACTCACATCCTTCATCCGAATTAAGTAAAAATTCATTCGATGCAATTGGTGATATTATTATAGTAGAGAAATAATTTATTTCACGTGAAGATACTCTGATCAAAATTATCAAAGGCATGCTTGTCTAAAATCTGGTAGTAGTTCCCAGTTTTAGACATATTCAGGTGGAGTCCTTTCCCCTATCTCGGTCCATTTCTTGTATTTAGTACATATGCTACGTTTTAATTTACGGAATCATAAAATTTGTTACATTGATGTGACTCAATGGTTAACCCTTTGTCGACTTAAAATCGATTGTTGCGTTTATATTTACTTTATTGTTCTGTGTACTTGTTGATGGTTGCTATATTTGTTGACGTGAAATTCTGTTGTTCAATCAATTAAGCATAATCGATAATCTAGTTATCACTAATTAAATATTGTCATATGCATATATATTTTATATGTACGTGCTCAAATACCTTGGTAATTGTGTGCATTCATTTATACATACATAATATATAGTGCCCTTTCTGGTCGGCCCATAACATCGGCCCACGGTCGCCCTGTCCTTCGCTCTTATCTCTATCTCTCTTTGTGCTTGACTCTCTTTTCTTTGCTCATTTCCCAACTTACTACACCGCCAGGCGATGCCGCCTCAGTCGGTCCCTGGTCAATGGCTACCGGCCTCCCTACGGAGTGTCGTCGACCCAGCTCGTGCTCTCCCCTTTCTGCCTCTTGCCTCTACATGTAGTCTCCTCGGCTCGCCTTACTGCTACTGCCCTATGGCACTGCTAGCCTAGCTCGGCCACCGTTGATCTTACCAGCCATCGCCCTCGACTCCCCAATAGCCAAGCCCGCTTCAGGCAACAGTGGTTCCAACTTTGGTCGACGAGATTCGAGTCTCCTTACCATCTCTGTACCCCCTCCTATTTACTTTCTATTTTCTCGTTTTCTCATGATTTGTTTTTTGATTTGGGGATTTATTCCCTTGATTGGCTGTGTGATTATTCAATGAAATGGTTCTTTTGAATGTATTTATATTTTAATTTGGTTTGACGCACGTTTAAAGAACTTACTTGTTATGTAATTTATTCATTAGTTGTTTAATTAATTTCGTTTTAATCTGTGATTCATCACTCAAAATTAATTAAGAGTGCGGGATGTTTTGCAAACATTCGTAGAAAGCACCGAAAATCTAGAAGTAGATGTTTTGTCTACGTGGCAGAAACCACCCCATTTTTGCTTGGCTAGAGAACCAGGCTTGGACGTGAATCACACAAGCGTTTCGAGTTTCGGCCGCGTCACTATCGAGCAAAATCGAAAGCGCAAACCGCTCCTCCGACCGGCGACCACACCACACCCACTAGTTCTCTTCTACCCTCGGGGAGGCCCCACGCCGCCACGCGGGGCCCGCGGGCGCCTCCACCACATCCACAAGCCAAAGAATACAAAAAAAACCGAACCGAAACCACACGGCCAGATCCCCAATCCATCGGGCTTGGCTCAAAGTTGCAGCGCCGCACGGTGCCAATAGAAAACAGGGAGCACCCGAAAAATCACACCCCTCGCTCCCACCTCAAAAATTTCCCCCCCTCTCCCACCCTTTTCCCTAACCCCTCCCCTCCCCTCCCCTCCCCTCCCCTCCCTCTCGGATCGTCGCCGCCGCCGCCGTCTGCGCCGCGGGCGGCGTCGAACCCTAGCGTCCCGCAAAAGCGTAAGTCTGCCCTCCCTCTCTCTAATTTCTGCAACGGTGCGCTGCGAATCGCGCGGAGGGGCCTCTGCTAGGCTACCACTAGCTGGATTGTGTTTGGGGATTTGGGGCTCCCCGTGGCCTCTGCACGCGGGGCATTACGCCTCCACGGGAGCTGCTGCGGGCTGCTGCTCCTATGCCCTCGGATTCGTTTGTTTTGCGGTGCCGAGTGTCGCAATGTGTTGTAGCCATGGTCGGGGGATGGAGGGCTGGGATAGTTTGGTCATATCAGCTCGCCCATCGGGACTTCCGCGCTTATTGACGAGGGAGTCCTGTTGTAGAGGTGACCCAACCCGGGCCTTGCAACTTGCCCACTATGTAATAGGTCTAATAGAATAGAGGAATCTACTAATGTATTCTTACCTTTTATAACTATTAAGTGGTCGGATGGGGGATCCACTCATTTTATCTCTAGCTTTCTCTCTCCCTAGATCTCTTGGCTGTCTCATATGGAGAAGGTACCTATCTCCGCTTGATTTGAGTTCTCAGTGGGTTCCCCAGGTGGAAGGTTTAGTTTACCACCCCCAAATCTTGTGTTTATATTAAATACCACATGCCGGAATGATACATCTAAATGTCACGCACAGTTGCTGTACCTCAGTAGGAGGACAGCTTGAAGCTTTTATCTGTAGTTTCTTCGATTAGGATGTTTACAACATGCAATTAGGCTCGTAATGGTGCGGGGTGCATGAATGGGAGGACGGGCATCTTTAGACTTCTACAGTATACGCTCAAGTGTCTGATTCGTGAGTTGGCTGATATCTATTGTTTTATTCTGTCGTTGTAACAGAAAAAAATCTAGCTCTAGCAGGCTCCGTCATTGCTTAAAAGTAGTACGCTTATAGGTGGTGTGGATAGTGTGTGGTAATGAGATGTAGACCATGAGATTGTGTTGACTCAGCTGTTCCAAGTGTTGTGCTTAGCACGTATTGGTCTTAAGAATTATGGCTGATTAATTTTGTTGTATCTAAGGGTCTGCTCACTAATCTGAATTATACTAGTCGCTGTACTCTCCAATTGTAAAAGGCCATCAAGTGACTTACCTGATGTACTTTGTTCTACTTTCAGAGGAGATAGTGTTCACATCTTACTGTTTGTTCTGAAATCAATTGACTTTTGCAGTCCAAGTGAGCAAATACCGAGGATCCTGAGCACATTTCACAACCAATCTTCATTCCTATGAAATGTCACTGCTTAGTAGATTCTTCTACAAGAGGCCTCCTGATGGATTACTGGAGTTTATTGACAGGATCTATGGTAAGTCGCTAACGTATTGTTACATTGATCACCTTATTTATCTATGTGATATTCCAATTGATTTGGCATCTTACCGTATTCTGCAGTTTTTGATTCATGCTTCTGCACTGAAGTTTTGCCGCATGGAATGTACGCAGTCTATTTAAATGGGATTCTTACAGAGTTGTATGAAGAACATGAAGAGTCTTCATTTCTGGCAATTAACTTTAGAGATGGAGATAAGAGAAGCCAGCTTGCTGATATCCTACGTGAATACGACATTCCAGTCATCGACTACCCCCGCCATTTTGAAGGCTGCCCTGTGCTTCCTTTATCACTTATTCAGCATTTCCTTCGTGTCTGTGAACACTGGTTATCTACTGGGAACAACCAAAATATTATACTACTCCATTGTGAGAGAGGCGGCTGGCCATCGTTGGCATTTCTGTTATCTTGTCTTCTTATTTTCAAGAAATTGCACAATGCAGAACATAAAACTCTGGACATTGTTTACCGAGAAGCCCCTAAAGGCTTCCTACAGCTCTTTTCTGCACTCAACCCAATACCTTCTCAGCTCCGATACATGCAGTATGTAGCTAGAAGAAATATCTCTCCAGAGTGGCCTCCAATGGAGCGGACACTTTCTTTTGATTGCCTGATTCTTCGAGCCATTCCAAGTTTCGATTCTGATAATGGATGTAGGCCATTAGTCCGAATCTTTGGGCGAAATCTTCTTGGCAAGAATGCTAGCATGACCAACATGATTTTTTCAATGCCTAAGAAGAAGTCTTTGCGCCACTATCGGCAGGTAGGTGGTACATGGAATTCAGCATGAAAATAATGGTTGTTTTGTATTACTGAATCTTTGAGTTTGCATCAATCTGCAATGTTTTCATGCAGGAGGATTGTGATGTCATAAAAATTGATATACAATGTCTAGTCCAAGGGGATGTTGTTCTGGAGTGTGTGCATCTTGATCTTGATCTGGAAAAGGAAGTTATGATGTTCCGGATAATGTTCAATACCGCTTTTATTCGTTCAAATGTACTAATGCTGAATAGCGATGATGTAGACATACTCTGGGGTTCAAAAGACCGGTACCCAAGGAATTTTAGAGCAGAGGTAAAAACAACGCACCTACTCTCTGAAACTCCCCAAGGAAAGAAATCAATTACTGACATAAATTTTGAAGTGCAGGTGCTGTTTTGTGAAATTGGGGACATCTCTCCTCCAAGAGCTCCAACAGCAATGTTGAACGGTGATATGAAAGGTGGTTTACCAATTGAAGCTTTTTCTTCTGTTCAAGAACTTTTCAGTGGAGTTGAATGGATGGAAAGCAGTGACAATGCTGCTTTTTGGTTGCTCAAAGAGTTCTCAGCAAACTCGCTGCAAGAGAAATTTCAAAAGCTAATACTCAGCGACATGAAAGAGCTTTCAAAGTTCCAAGCTAAAGTTGGTCTGCAAATGCCACTAATGTCTCCGCTGGATTCTGATGAAGAAAAATATTCTGTGGCTTCTGATTCTGTTTCTTCAGCTGATCACGAGAAGGTTCAGCATGGTGGAAACTCATCTGACTCAGAGAACATTGATCGTGATCTTACTGCTGAAGATTCTGAATCCATTGGTATAGCTATTCACACAATCCATTTTTTGATGAACATTATGAGTTATGACCATGTTCGATAATTTGTTGCAATATGTCCTTTAGAAGAACTTTGCCTACTGTTGCTGCACCTGGTGTTTCCGGGCTACCCAGCTCTTCTCCCGGTCTCTCTATTTTCTTCACCATCTTTATTAAATTCTGATTCATAACCATCACCTTTTTTGCAGCTACTTTCTCGATGAACACTTCATCTCCGCCACCGCCGCCGCCGCCACCACCACCGCCTTGTCATGGTAAATTTTCTAGCCTTTCATCTGAGCAAGGTCAGCTGCGACCAGAATTACAGGAGGAGTTGCCAAGTAGTAGGCAGCAGCAGCAGCAGCCACCACCATCACCACCACCACCACCACCACCACCACAACCACCAGCAGCAGCAGCAAATGGAAGCAAACCTACTATCTCAGCACCGCCAACGCCGCCGCCGCCACCACCACCACCACCACCAAGTGGCAGCAAACCTGTTTTCTACCCACCGCCACCGCCACCGCCACTGCCTCGGATTAGTAATGCATCTTCTCCACAGCCTGCACCACCACAACCACCGCCACCACCGCCACCCCTGCCAAATTTGAGGACAGGACTGCCTCTTCCTGCACCAGCTCTGCAGCTACAGCAAAATGTTCCATCTCGTTCAGTCCCACCACCTCCACCCCCACCACCTCCATCTCATGGAATAGCTAACAAATGCCCTCCTGCTCCCCCACCCCCTCCCCCTCCCCCTCCCTCTTCTAGCAGAACACCTACAACTGCTGCTGCTACTCAGTCAAAAGGACCTCCACCTCCAGCTAGTCGAGCCACTGGCCCTGGTGCTCCATCCCCACCTCCACCCCCACCGTTGCCCACAGGTGCTATTCAAAAAACTCCTCCAGCACCACCACCTCCTCCCCTGATGACTGGAAAGAAAGCTCCTGTACCACCACCCCCGCCACCTCAAGCACCAAAACCTCCTGGGACTGCACCTCCTCCACCACCCTTGCATGGAGGAATTGGTGAACCAGGTCCACCATATCCCCCAAGCTCAAAGATCTCAAATGCACCTGCACCACCTCCTCCGTTATTGGGAAGGGGGAGAGCAGCAACTGGATCAGCAAAAGGTCACGGCATTGGATTGGCGCAGCAAAGTAACCCCCCAAAGAAAGCTTCGTTAAAGCCTTTGCATTGGGTGAAAGTTACACGAGCAATGCAAGGAAGTCTCTGGGCTGATGCCCAAAAACAAGGAAATCAGGCTAGGTAAGTGCTATGAAAAATACCATAGCATAAAATTTTCTATTCTTAATATGTCATCATTCATTCCACATATCAATTTACTATTGATGATTTTAGACCATTCATTTCACTAGTTAATAAAATTTGATATACATTGTTTGTGGACTATAATCATGTTGCTTTTTTCTTGACTAAATGAACTGGGTTGGTATATCTGTTCTTTCATCCTAAAATCTTTTCCTTTGAACCTGGGCTTGGAGTTCCTTTTTATCTGCTTAACATGTGAACAATGTCTGCATTGAAAGTTTGAAACTGTATTTACTCGTGAGCTGTTTTTCAGGGCACCTGATATTGACTTATCTGAGTTGGAGAGCTTGTTCTCCACTGCAGTTGCAACCAATGCAAGTGAAAAAGGAGGAACAAAGCGTGGTTCAGCTATTAGCAAGCCAGAAATTGTTCACCTGGTATGAAAACATTATTCCCCCTTTCTTAACATCTTCCCTATCTTGATTTATTCTCCCTGCCTGAGTGAAATTTCACTGATTTACTGTAGAGTGATCAAAAGTTTTTGACCTGACTCATGTGCTTCAGTAAGCACATGCATCCTCTCACACTTGTTTCATAACTTTGTTCTTTGGTTATTCTATGATATGTTGGAATTTGAAACTCTAATTTGTCCAACCTTTCTTTTTGAATAGAACCATTGCATGATAATATGATATACATTATTGCTGCTCTTTCTTCAAGAAATCTATTTATCTTGTTCTACGTAAGTGCTCAACTGATTAAAACCGATGCTATGCGAGCTATTTGAGTTCCATTTAACGAAATGCACAATAAAGTAAGGAATTATGGTTTGTCATATAAATGGTACCCCCTGCTGCAATCATTGTCCTTTTTAATTGAACTTTGAATAGTTTTGTCTTTGTCATTTGCTTGCCCTGTATGTTGGTTGCACATAACAGGCTTCTGTTTTTTCTTGATTGATATATGTGATTATTTCAATTATTTGCAATCAACGCCATTCTGTTCGCATGAGGTGCTAAAAGAAATTATGCTGTTCATTTCATTAGATCACGAACTAATTGTTCCTGTTAATTTTATTCCAGGTTGATATGCGAAGAGCAAATAACTGTGAGATCATGCTTACCAAAATTAAAATGCCTCTTCCTGATATGATCGTGAGTATCCTTTGTGGCTCAACCACTCTCTACCCTGTAATTAAAAAAAATCAGGCACATCAATTTCCTCATGTGGAGTATTGACAACTCAGAGTTTTTGTTCTGTGTTGATGACTTAGTTATTTATGCCATCCTGAATATCTGGAGTTTCTATTCATATTTCCTTTCCTTTTTTTAGTTTCTGCCATTTCCTAATTCAATATACAGTTAATATATCTTTGTTGATCATCTTTATTTACAAAGATTGCTGTCATATAGCCTAATTATAAGCTTGTATGTTATGATAGATTGATAGATTTTGTGATGCACAAAAATCATTCTAACACCTTCCATACAGCCAAAAGAGATGTAATAATCTATTGTTGTATTGCTTGATGCATGATAAAATAATATTGCTTGATGCATGATAAATTTCTGTCAATGCAAAAGAACAAGTATGCTATAAGATATTTATGATGTTTCTTGTTGTTTGAATTGCATTCATACAGTGGTATCGCCTTCTTTGGCTAAGCCTAGAGAGTACTGGAGAATTTGGTCCTTACCTCACTTGGTTAATAACTTAATACTGCTGTACATAATTATCATCTGTGCAAGTTATTACTAAGCTGTGTTGGATTTCTTGATGCATGGTTTTTTAATCTTCTAAGCAATTTATCATGCCAGTGACATTGTTAATCCGGTAAACATGTTTCTGTTAACAAATTGTCCGTCAGCCTGATACTTTATTTTACACTCCTATATAATTTGCTTTTGTTAACTTGTTGTGTCTGTCAGGGTGCAATCTTGGCTTTGGACACTTCTGTTCTTGATAATGACCAAGTGGAAAATCTCATTAAGTTTTGCCCTACAAAGGAAGAAATCGAGATGTTGAAGGTGCTTCTGTTTACTCATTTTTTGTTGTACTTTATGATGCATAACTTAAACTTCTCTGTTCACTTAGTATTTGATATCTAACGTTGCTTTATCCTAATGGATTTCGTCTTCTTTTTTTGGGGTGGTTTCTGAGCTCAGAACTATAATGGCAACAAAGATATGCTTGGGAAATGCGAACAGGTTGGTTTAATATTTTGGTTGCATACAATATCCCATTTTGAGTATTGATGGAAGCTTTAAACTATGCCGTAGTTTTTCCTGGAGCTAATGAAAGTTCCTCGTGTGGAGTCCAAACTAAGAGTATTTGCTTTTAGAATTACATTCTCAACACAGGTCCGTTGACCCCTCTCCCTCAGCCAAATCACTTGGATTGTCTTATTTTCTCCATACCTTGCTGTTTGTGATCCAGATGCCCAACTGTTTGACAGGTAGATGAACTAAGAACTAATCTAACCACCATAAATGATGCAACTAAGGAGGTACGGTGTTATACCCTGTAAAATTTTGAGATATGTTCTCATTTTTTCACTGGCTTAATTGTTCACTTTATGCAGGTGAAAGTGTCTCTGAAATTACGGCAGATAATGCAGACCATTCTTACCTTAGGGAATGCATTGAATCAAGGAACAGCTCGAGGTATCAAATAATTGTAGAAAAATCCCATAGAATGCCTTTTCTCTGATAGCTTTGCCTGATGTGGTTATCGGTTGAGCAGGATCTGCTGTTGGCTTCAGATTAGACAGTCTTCTTAAACTGTCAGATACTCGAGCTAGAAACAATAAGATGACACTAATGCACTATTTATGCAAGGTATGCACTTGGTAATGAGAAGTGTTATTAACATATAGTTTCGCATGCTAAAATCCCTCCATTTGATCTTTACTGCTGAACATACCTTGCAATAATTCAAAGTTGGTTAGAATTCAATATCTTACTTCAGTTCTTGTGAACTGTGCCACCTGTTATGCGCTTTAATATGGCACAAGATTTCCTATACTCTGATAGCATATCTACATGATGTTTTCTTGGGAAATTTTAAAGTAAACCCTAGAAAAACACCTCCCAGTGTACAATTTATCATTTACATCTCCTTTTATTTGTCATCATAAAAAATCCCACATGCAAAAGGTGATGTGCTAGTATTCTGCATTTTACTCTGCAAGTTTAGGAAAGATTAGCTCTTTTTGACCCAGTTTCCTACTATATCTACTTTGAACGTCAAATCCATTCAGTTGCCTTACGTCTGTTAGTCTGTCACATGTTTTTTGCAAGCTTGTATACATAATCTAGTTAATTTCTTTCCATCTCTATTACTTGCTAGCTTCTTGCTGAGAAAATGCCTGAGCTTCTTGATTTTGACAAAGACTTAATTCATTTGGAAGCCGCCTCTAAGGTACTGTAATAATCTTAAATATTGCAATTCTGTATCACTATCAAGGTACTCATCATATATGTTGCACCACAACTGCATTTGTTAATTCCCCCAGATCCAATTGAAGTTGCTTGCGGAAGAAATGCAAGCAATAAACAAAGGTCTTGAGAAGATTGAGCAAGAATTAGCTGCTTCAGTAAATGACGGTGCAATATCCGTTGGCTTCCATAAGGTAACACCCACACACACCCACACACACACACACACACACACACACACCCACACACACACCCACACACACACACACACACACACACACACACACACACACACACACACACACACACACAGAGTCACACACAGAGTCACACACACACTTTTGTGTATTTTTAACAGTTGTTGGATGGTGAGAATATTAGTTCTGTTTACAATTAGTCCATAGAAGAGGTTACTCATTAGGTCAAGAAACGATGAATAACTTGAAACTGTGTTATTACTAAATGATTCAAATTACTTGTTTCCAGATATTGGATTAGCACTTACTAGGTTTCTGTATTTCTATTTATTTGTAATCATATATAGCAGACAGCAGTATAAGTGCATATGTATCTGTACCATCGATACGCTGATCAATTATAGAATGCCAATGTAAAACAAGGGCCTCAGCTTTACATGCATTATGCACCTCTCAACTATGTCTGACAAGGCTGTATGTGTCAAGTGTGTACAAAAGCAATGATGATCCTTTTACAAGTGAACTGAGATCAGTTGCTTTTACAGGCATTGAAAAGCTTTCTTGAGGCAGCAGAGGCTGAGGTTAGGTCCCTCATTTCCTTGTATTCGGAAGTGGTGAGTCCCTGCCTTAAATTCACTTTTCATATGTTTCTTGTGTTTCTGAAAGACCTTGATAGCATTAGTTTTGCAGGGAAGAAATGCTGATTCCCTAGCTCAGTATTTTGGTGAGGATCCAGCGCGCTGCCCTTTTGAGCAAGGTTTGATGTGGTCTTTGTAGTATTTCACCGTTTTACTACTCATTGTTCTCTTAATTACATGCATATTCGTAACTCATGCTACACCCTCAGAATATGTAGTGATAAAAGTGGATCAGTGAAACACCCGTGAGTAGTCTTGAACTCTTGATTTCCCCAATCCTAGGCTGCTGATTACACAAGGATAAGAAATAACACTTAAAAATATTGTCTCTTGGCCCTTGAGGAAGTTTCTCTAGTATTGTCAGTTACATTCTCCCGAAAGGTTCAAAACTTTGGCTTGTCCAAGCAGTAAACTGTTATCGAAATTACCTTTTGGTTCTATTATGAATTGGATCGGCATGCTTCTGTCTGAATGACATGATCTTATTTTTAGCACAAGCTGTATTATGGATGTTTCCCTGAGAGATTTTTGCTCTTCTATTTTCAGTTACATCGATTTTGGTTATTTTTGTGAATATGTTCAAAAAATCACGTGATGAAAATGCTCGAAGTGTGGAAGCTGAGAAAAAGAAATTGGAAAGGGACAAGGAAAAGGAAAAGGCAAATACATCTGCTAAAAAAGGTTTGGAATGAAACCATTTCTACACCAAAGTTTCACCTTCGTGTGGCAGGACCATGTTCCGTGGAGGAGCTGCCGCATAATGTTCTGTACACCAGTACCGGCTTCTGCTTTCGATGTTCAATTATATGCAGAGGTGTATTGTCAGGAAGCTCATCGGCTGGGCGCCATCCGTTGAATGGTATATCTCAACTGCATCGTCACCAGTAACCAAGCAGTATAGTGTTACATACGATGTTTCAATGATTGCTGTCAGCATGAAATCCCAGTTTCAATTATAACCTGTGCCTTGGACCTTGGTGTTCTTTCCACCAAAAGAATGTGCCTTCTCATATATAGTATAGTGGATTCAATGGTTATGTTGGGACGCATTTTCCATGCTTATTTTACTTTTTTATTTATTTTTGTGTAGGTTGCCTTGCAGATTGCAGGATATGGAACTTTGGTGATTATCACCAACCGGGATCGACGGGGAGATGGCTGTGCCGGGAGAGCTGGAGGCCGTCGTGCTGCTGTAGTTTTGTTGTAAATATAGCAGTTACTGAGATAAAGCTAGCTGTCTTACTTGTACATAAAATTAGCGAACAAAACAAACAACACAAATGTTGTAAAACGTTTTGTGTAATCAAGAAACAAGCAAATCAGAGCCGTTTTTCCCTAGTCGCAGGCGATTTTTTTTAAAGATGAAGCTCTTGCACATACTTTTATGCAGTGTGCCACAGATGGTATCTGACCAATGGTATCTGGCAACTAAACATTGTAAGGCACTTTGCACCTTGATGTTACTTAGACCAAAGATACAGGTAGCACGTTTTTACTGCTCGTATGCTAGCAAGTGCAAATCTGTTCTTGTTTCTTACTACTATGCGATACACGTCTTTGTTTATTCATTCATCAATACTAGTTTCTTGGGTTAATTTCATTCACTCGGACCCAACAAGCCATCGCCAATTTCTTGCGTTAAATTCATTTCCTTAGCCCGAGGAAGGTGAAGACGAATCCGACGTAATTGAAACGGAAGAGGTGGCGCATCATCGCGATCTTGCTCTCGTCCCACGGCGGGTACCTGAGCATCAGCTCGACGAGGTAGCCTCTCTTCAGAACCGCCTTCTTGTGGCTGAACATCTCGAAGGAGTACTTGCCGTGGTACTGCCCGAATCCGCTCTGCCCGACGCCGCCGAACGGCAGCGTGTCGATCCCATACTGCAAAAGAAACCATCAGAAAAAAAAAATCGCGGCTAAAAATCTGTTCGTACGCACAGCAACGCTCTAGCCGTGGCTAAAAATTTGTTTGCAGTGCATACTTGTACAACTGCGTCGTTGAACGTGACGCTTCCCGACGACGTTTCCTCCACGATCCGGCGTCTCAGCGCCGCGCTGTCGGTGAACGCGTACACGGCTAGCGGTTTCGGCCGCGCTCTTACGAAGGCGATGCTGTCTTCGATCTTCTTGACCTGCAACCAGAAGCAGAAGGCATTTCATTCTGCTGCTTGTGTTTGGTTGTCTGGCTCGGTTTAATGAAGAAAATGTTGCGAACTTGCAGCAGCAGCAGCAGTCATGTACCGTGATGATCGGGAGCAGAGGGCCGAAAATCTCCTCGGTCATGATCGCGGAGTCGAGCGGAGGGTTCAGCAGTATCGTGGGCTCAATGCACCTGTAAAATTTTTTTCGAGGACACACTTCGGAATGAAACGAGGAGGCAAGAAGACCGAGACAGTAGCCACAGGAAGCACGGGTGTGTTCAGAGTTTACAGGTTCTTCGCGTCCAAGGTGCCGCCATGCAGGACGGACGCCGCCACCGATGGATCCTTGAGGAGGTTGCTCAGCCGCTCGAAGTGCCGCGCGTTGATGATCCGTGCCATGTGGTCCAAGTCAGGGAAGAAACTCTTCAGCGTCGATTTGAGCACGTTAATCTTCAGAGGAAATAAACACACGAACATAACCAGAAACGTCAGATACAATGCGGTTCTCGCGCGACCTGATTCGTGCACGGCACAACAAAACACGGGGAATAGACGTCGGAGTTGAATCGAAGCGCACCAGGACGGGCACGAAGCGCTCCTCGACCAGCACGTAGTCGACGGATATGCAGGTCTGCCCGGCGCAGGACGACCACTTGGCCCCGATCACGCGGTTCACCGCGATCTGCACGTCCCGCGCGCTGCCCATCGAGTCGAAGATGCACGGGCACTTCCCGCCGAGCTCGAGCGCGACGGGCGTCAGGTGCTTGGCGGCCGCGGCCATCACGACGCGCGCTACGCGCGGGCTCCCTGAGCCGCGCGGCAGAAAGCCAGAAATTAACGGCGTACGCGCTCGTGACCGACCGTGCGGGACGTTCGATCGGCGAAGAGTTACGGTTCATGTAAATGCTAGCTAGTTACAGGTGGTTTGTGGAAGCAGTAGTGGTTGAGGTTAATTACCGGTGAACAGGACCTTGTCCCATCTGTGCTCCATGAGCTGCTCCCCCACCTCGGGACCGCCCTGGATGACCTTCACGGCCGTGGCGTCCAAGTACTTGCCGATGTTGTCGCCCAGGAACCTGGCGGTGGACGGCGCCAGCTCCGACGGCTTCAGAGCCACGGCGTTCCCGGCCGCTATGGCCCCGATGAGCGGCTCCAAAGAGAGACCTACACGCATTGAGCATGCACACGAGTGAACGAGTGGATACTTAGCCCATCTGCCTACGCTAAAAAAAGGTGCACGACCATTGTCACTTTTGGCCAAGCTATCACAGTACGGTTTTTTTTTTTTTTTGAGTTTTTGCCCCTAGCTGACTAGGGTAGTACCACTGTCTGCCCAGATGGTAAATGCGCTACAACCACCGAGCGATACGGCAGCGTGGTGCATTCGACCCGCGCGCCGCGTGGGGCACACGCTCGTCTCTCGACTCCGGTTGATGCATGCACCTGGTAAGAAAATGCTGTACTAGACATTAACCTGTGCAGGAGCAAATGAAGGGATCATATGGTGGTCATCTCTTGATGTTAATATTTGTCGTTATCTATTGGCTCTGCTAGCGGCAGTAATACCCATCAGACAGGTCACAGGTGACAGCTGCTAAAACTTACCCAGGAACTGCATTAAAATCGCTCTCCTACGCTGCAAGCACTGTCGGTGGGCATATGCGCCGACCTTGTTTACGCCTTTACATTAAAAGTGTGTTGCTCAGCCAGACAATTGACAGGTGCCGCTCATTACAGCTTCTGCGTCCGGCTTCCGACTACGAGAGGCCAGACGCCGGTAGGATCGGGAGCTATGAGGCCGCAGCTTACGGAAGAAGCGGTGCTCCATTCAACTTTCCCCAATCATGCACGCAGCCCCCCCCCCCCCCCCCCCTCCTGCGATTCCGCCGTCCGCGGCCCCTGCTGCCGGCCGTGGCGACTGGATCCGCGCCGGCCAGTCGGGCCATCCCCCTCCGCGGCGGGCCGTCGTCCCCCTGCCTGTCCATGGCGACATCACCATTCGGTACTCGCAGATGGGGCGCCCTCGACGCCCGCCCCCGATCCGCGATCTTGGGGTGAGGTGCGCCGGTTGCGGTCAGTAATGGGCGCCACCTCCTTCGGTCGGAATCCAAGTCCCGGGCGAGTTCATCATCGGGTCGAGCAAGGAGCTTGCGAGGAGGCCCTCTCACCGACCACCCCGCACACTGAAGGTACGGCACTTTCCATTCCTCTTACTTTCGTGCGGATGTTGCTTGGCCTTGTCGGTAGAGGTCGTTGAGATTGGTTTGCCGCCAGTCACGCTGAGCTACCGTGTTTGGTCCCGCCAGTCAGAGTCTTAGTATCAAACGAGGAGAGAACGTGGCATTTCAACATGCATGGGCGTACCAGTCAGAACGTATTTGCTATACGTGACTTCGACTATAGGTTTATATTTGTGCACGCCGAATAGCCTAGCTTGGTGCACGACACTTATATCCTACACGAGACAGCGATAAAGTATGGTGGCTGATTCCCCATCCATCGACAGGTAAAATGTTAGAACTAATTTCAACTACCCCATGCTTTGAACGAGCAATAGTAACCGATATTTTTTTGTTATAGACAAGTACTATCTCTCGACTCCAGATATCCCAATAGATTGAGATATGTAGCCCCGTATCATAATCACCGGTACCACCTGTCAGAGTTTGACAATACAACACAACCGATAAGGATGTAGGAACTTTTCAAATTCCTACATTCATCCCTATGGAACGCTATCGAACATGCGTTCGACATATGCAAAAGCAAATGGCGCATGCTCTACAAAATTCCTAGCTATAAGGGCCCCCAACCCACCGGCCTAGCATGTGGGACTTTCAGCAATGCCCGTGTTTGTGCCGCTCGGCCTTTTGCAGATCACTGATATCATACTGATGGACATAATATATAATTGGGAAATTTAACTATTTGCCACTCTTATCAATGCCACATATCCAAATGCCACTCTCTTCATTGCAATTAATTTTTTGCCACTCTCGAGCCTACGTGGCGCCTAATCACCGCCTAGTCAGCGCCCACGCCCCCTCCTCGCCTGCGCCCGCGCGCCTCCCCGCCGGCGCCCGCGCCTCCCCGCCGCGCCGGCGCGCCTCCCCGCCTGCGCCCTCGCCCACGCCTCCCCGCCTGCGCCCGCGCCGCCGCCTGCGCCCTCGCCCGCGCCCGCGCCTCCCCGCCTGCACACGCCCGCGCCTCCCCGCCGCGCCCGCGCCCGTGCCTCCCCGTGTGACGGTGAAGCTGATGGCGAAGTCGGCCGGGGCTGAAGGTCGCCGGAGGGTGGTCGGCAACGTGCAGTGGCGGCGGCGCTGGGAGGAGCTACGGTGGCAGAGGGCTACGGACGAGGAGGTGTTCCGGCGAGGGTGGGATTGTCTTCGTGGTGAGCCGGAGGTGGTGTGGTGGCGACGAATTAGATTTTAATGGCTCGGGGTGGCGAATTGGATGGTCGCCGGAGTTTGGAGCGGTGCTCGGCTCGCCGGCGATTGAGGGCAGTAGAGGTCGATTGCTTTCGGTGGGATGGAGAGGGAGTCGTGGCGGCGCGGCGGGGAGGCGCGGGCGTGTGCAGGCGGGGAGGCGCGGGCGCAGGCGGGGAGGCGCGGGCGAGGGCGCAGGCGGGGAGGCGCGCGGGCGCGGCGGGGAGGCGCGGGCGCCGGCGGGGAGGCGCAGGCGGGGAGGGGGCGCGGGCGCTGACTAGGCGGTGATTAGGCGCCACGTAGGCTCGAGAGTGGCAAAAAATTAATTGCAATGAAGAGGGTGGTATTTGGATATATGACATTGATAAGAGTGGCAAATAGTTAAATTTCCCTATATAATTGGATAGCAGCGCACCATAGAGATAGGCTCGCCTTTCGTACTATACCCGTACGTAATTTGCATGTCTCGTTGTCACAATGGCGTTGTTGCTTATTAGCGTTACTCTATGTTACCGATCAGAGGTGAGGCATGTACACCCTTGCAGAATCGCAACCACGCCGAAAATCGTTCTCCAACCATCTTTTGTCTGCACGCACAAGAACACAGTAGGCTCCACCGAACCATCAATTAATTCTAGCAATTCGAGAATACAAATATGACAATTCGTAGTTACCTGTACGTGCAATGAGTTCCACGAGTAAAGCAACGAATAAAAGGGAAAAAAATGAAAACCACCGCTACACCGTGAACAGTGCAAAAAATAATAGGAAAAATGAAAATTATAAAATGCCAACACACGAAAATACGTGCTTTTGGTTAGTACCGTGCACTCGTACGTCGCCGATAAGCTAGTTTTAGGTTATTTTGGGTCTGTTTTTTTTTTGTTGTGGCTTATGGTTTTTGGCTGCGGCTTGTGACTTTTGAGCTGTTTATACAAGAGATTACATAGCGACATAAACTCACGTGCGGTTTTTCTCAATACAAATGAAGTTAGTAAAGTATATACTACAATTAACTAATAGACTCTATCTTAAAAAAATACTCCGTTTAAAAGTTAGTTACTGTAGAAAAAACCGAAAAACAGCTTTTAGAAGCTAAAAAGAACAAGACCTTTAGCTTGTTTCAGCTTTCTTGAGCTGTTAGTGCTTTCAACTGTTATGGTACCACCTCAGTCATGAGCTTAAAGCTCGAAGCTAGAATAAGGGCCTTAAGCCACACAAATCAAGGCACATGGATAGTACTAACATCTAAAGCTGGTTCTCTTCTCCCCGGTCCAATCAAAGGGTATGTTTTTTTTTCAGTTTATAGTTTTTAGCTGTGTCTCATGGTTTTGAATTATTCGTGAGAGAGAAGTTGTGTCTTATAGCTTTTGGATTATTTGTGAGAGGGATTATAGAGTAAACTATAAATGAAGTTGCTATAGTGTGTACTATAATAAACTTATAGATTCCTTGAAAAGATACCATATTTAAAAGTTAGTTACTATAAAAAAACTAAAAATATAATTTTTAAAAGCTAAAAAACCCAAATTTGGCGACCCCCCGTTTGTTCCACACTGAAATAGTTAGGTTTTTGTTGGAACATGGCACTGGCATACGTGATATAATAATATTTAAGTTCATTTGGTTTAAATCTACTAGCTCTAGTATTTACACGTAATATTTGTAGAGTAAATTGATATTGTCTTGTTTGAGATTGATATTGGTTGACTAGTGCAAAATAAGATAAATTATAAGTTATTTAGTGTAAAATATAATGTACTTATATTTTATGTGTGGCCATAAAATTTGACCCTATCGTGTCGTTGCACTAATTAAAACTTTTGTGCTTGGTCTGGTTGTTTTATGGGTCAATAGTTTGTTCGTACTTTGGAGATCAGCATATATAGGACCTGTTTGGTAACAGCTGTGACTTATGGCTTTTGACTGAAATTTTTGAATTATGACTGTTTACGGTACAGATTACGGAGAAATATGTACTCATTTACGATTTTAGATGGTACAGATGTTGAGCTTTTAACGTGTACATCATTTAACTTGTAGACCCTGTCTTGAGAAAATACTCTGTTTGAAAGTTAGATACTGTAGCAAAAGTCAAAAGCTGTCAGTTTCGGAGAAAAAAAAAGACTCATAATGCATTGATTGCATTTGCTGACCCGTTCAAGTACGACCTAGACTTTGTAAGCTGTACATATCGATCATCATGTCACGTAACTACGCCATCTTAAATTTTGATAGCTCGAGCTGGTAGAATGAGTGTAGTTCCATGTTCCAAGACGTCGCCATGAAAGAACATCAAGGTGGCATCAACAAAGACAGCTGTCCATTTAACCGTCGTTTATAAAAACTGTTTATGTGGTGATCGGTTGGGCTTCAGCTTTTAGCTTCCGGTTTATTTTTCACTATTCATAAATTTCGTCTTTTTCTGAACTTTTGGTTTTTTGTTGAGCTTTTTTGTCGGTTCTTTTTTTCCGTATTATTTTTGTATTATATGTAATGGGCTAACATATTTTTTAATTTTTTAAATTTAATTATGCTAAATAAGCATCTATCAACTACAGTGTTTTTTCAGCCAGCTATAGTGTTTTTCAGCCATAAGGCATCAAAAATAAGCCCAAATGATCACCACTATATATAAATAACACTGTAATTATTTTTTAAATTTGTTCTTACACATTTATTTTACAAATTTATTTAGAGGAGCTTGGCTACAGTAGCTCGGCCGCCGAGCCCGTGTGCGGCAACATGTGATGCCTCGTGAATAGCATTTAATTAAGCTTACGATTAGCGCTAGTTAAATACAACTAGTACTAATTAAATATATTTAGCACTAATTAAGCAACACACTAATTATGGGTATTTAATTGCTGCTGCGATGGGGTGCTGGGCAGATGCTGTCGGGCTAAATTTGAAAAAATAGTTAAAGTGCAATTTATATAAGAAGTTCTCGTTTATAAGATAGATAGAACGTGACGTGTACACACGTCTCAAAGATTGTATTAGGTGGTGATCGGTTCGGCTGAAAAGCTCATGGCTTTTGGCTGAAAACACTGTAGCTGACAGAGGCTTTATTTAGCATAATTAAATTTAAAAATATAAAAAATATATTAGCCCATTACGTATAATACAAACAAATACGGGAAAAAAGAACCGGCAAAAAAGTTCAACAAAAAGCCAAAAGTTCAGAAAAAGATGAAACTTATGAATAGTGAAAAATAAGCCAGAAGCCAGAAGCCGAAGCCGAATTGATCAGGGCCAAGATCTCATGTATCTTTATCAATCAAGATTTAATGAACATCAGCATGCCGATTAAGGTGCTGCTCAGTTCAGTTGAAGCTGGTTTATGATTGAAATTACATTATAGGTAGCTGAAATTACACCGCAACTAATAGTGTCTTATTTGATGTAACTAAATTTTAAAAAATTTAAAAATAAAAAATATGTTAGCCTATCACGAACAACGCAAACGAATACGAAAAAAGAACCGGTAAAAAAAGCTCAAAAAAGCTAAAAAATCAGGGGAAAAATAATCCAGAAGGAAAGGAGCTCCAGCTTAAGGCCCCGTTTGGCACAGCTCCACTTCACAAGTGGAGCTGTTTTTTTTGACTTCACAAGTGGAGCCGGGTGAAGCTAATTTTTTCAACTCCTTGGGTGGAGCTACTTTTGTCTCAGCAGGTTTTAAGGAACTCCTTAAGTGGAGCTATTTTGTTTTACCCCGTTTGGCACAAAACAGCTCCAAACAGCTCTAAGGAGCTGGTGGTGGAGCTGTGCCAAACGGGGCCTAAATAAGCGGGGCGAAAGTACGTAGTTACTGCGCCCTAGCCCATTACTGCACGGTCAACTCAACTGGTGATGGGTGTCCTTATCTCAGCCGTTGGATGACGACCCAACAGCCGAGAAGGAAAATAGAAAAGTGACCGTAGAACAGCTTGTCAGTAACGTGTACATGTGCGATTCAGGGAAAGAGAGCTTTAATGCGGTCCTATGTTGCTTTCAATCAGCAAGGCCTCTGATCGTATAGTACTTGTCCGGGAGCTATCCATCTAGCTAGGAAATAAAAGTGATTAGGGAAATCATCGCATATATAGCACTTAAGTTTTGTTTTCAAATCTAGTTCTGGAAATATGATTTTATAAATTTAGTCTCCCTTATGACCATGGCAGTAATAACATTCATCATCTGTCACACTTGTCCATCAAGGTAGATAGCAGACACCGCAATAGCCAATGTATGCTCGGCAAGCGGTGATCGAGTACAGCAGGTGGTGGAGATGCGAAGCTCGCTTAGATCGGTGGGTTACTTACAGTGTCATTTATGGTGCCTATCACGTACCGCAATGAGCGAATGCGATATGTGTTATCTGTCGCTGCTGTCATGGTCTTCACATGGTCATGAAGACGACCAAATTTACAAAAACATATCTCCAACAGACAGGTTTGAAAAAAAAGCTACCGTATTGTATATGTGATGACTTCGTGATCAGGGTTTCCCACACCGAGCCTATTAATTGAAGCTTGCAAGGTGGACTAGCTAGACAAGTAGCTAGCAGAACTAACATGACAACAGTCGATCGGGACTCTCTGCGCGCGCGCAGTACGGTATCGCTGCTGTAGTGGTGTAGTGCTATGCTAATTTCTTCTAGTTTCATGAGGTCACCAACTAGTAGCCTGCATGGTATACAGATGTGTTCCGATGTATAGGTGCAAATTCAATAGACCGGTTTACCAGTGAATGTTGCGCCATTTTTTCTGATATTATGTTTCACATGGGCGGTCACTATTATTCTACTCTACAAGATTCATGTTGCATGAAGAGAAACGAAGAGCTAATTACTGGTTTGGCGGTTGCTTACCCAAGGGGACGTTCCAGCAGGAGAAGACGAGGACGACCCCGAGCGGCTCCGGCACGACCTGCGCGCTCGCCGGGAAAGCGATCAGCGGCACCCAGACCTGCGCTCGATCACGCAGAGCCAGCAAACACACGCACGCAACACGGAACCAGCCGTCAATACATCATTATCGGAAGTAGACATGCAGATTAAGCGTGACAAAGCGCTTGCCTTCTGCGGAGCCATCCATCTCCTGACCTCTCGCAGCGCGGCGTTGGTGGACTTGATGAGCACGCCGATCTAAATGCCAAATCGTTCGCAGGCAAATCAGTGGGCATGTAAACACCGCAAGCAAAATCCTCGCGAAAGATGTCAAGTGGACATGCATGAGCCGTGCAGATTAAACCTCGTCTCTGTAGGCCTCGACGTGGTGCTTGCCGAGGTCCTCGTGGAGCGCCCGGAACGCTGCCGCCTCCTCCTCCATGAGGAGCCTGAGGAGGCCCCTGAGCTGGGTCTGCCTCCACGCCAGGCTCCGCGTCCTGCCGCTCTCGTACGCCGCTCTCAGCTCGCCCACTGCTCCACCCATGTCAAGAGGATGCTGCCCCGCATCTGCCTCCTCAACGCTAGGCTCCATTGTGCGCTGCTCCTATCCTCCCTGCTGCTCGATCGGTCTCGCTCTGCTACTCTAGTGGCTCGGAGTCGGTGGCACACAAGAAAGCCTCGCCCTGGGAGGCCTATTTATTGCAACTGGCGTGTCCCTGCGTCTGTCTGTCTGTCTGTGTGTCTGTGTACGCACGGGGCTTCAATGCTGGTACATGGGTAGTTCACTGGAATTGTCGTTCATTAATGCGGTGACTGGAGCTCCATTTTGACAGATGCGAACCGATGCGATTGGCGACGGGATTACAGTGTATGTGGCCATTTCTGTTCCTTCTCCTTTCTGTTTCGATAAGCTTCTCTGACTTTCTTAATTTGAGAGGAACAATACGGTCCTGCAACGTGATTTTGGTGCTGGAAGAGTGGAAGGGCACCTTTCCGGAGCTTGGGTTTTGATTGATATGATTTGACAGGGAACTGGCGACGTGTACAAGTGGATCGGAGGTGTGCATCAGATTGCAATGTTTGTGGCCACAATTTTTCTTCAACCTCTTCCTGTTCATCTTTGTTTTCGAGTTTCCTGTAGACTTTTTCCTTAGTTTGCGAGGAACTATACAGTTACACACGTGATTTTTCTGTTCAAAGGTCCGTGGGTGTCAATTTTTAGAACGTCATGACCAAGTGATCTTACTGCTGAAAGGGGCTCGCTCACGGTTGGTGTCAATTCTTTCCGTTGAGTTTGTGATGATAATTCTATTCGATTTATTTTCGTTTTTAACATGGAGTGCTATCCCACCTAAAGTTTTTTTTACATACTATAAATATATCCTTGTAGATCACAGGGAAGAAAAGAGCCTTGTCGTACACATATTCTTATATAGTGAATTTTGTCTTTGTGCATCTATAGTTTTTTTCGAATAGGTTTTCCATATTAAATTATTGTCTCTCGTTCTTTTGATCTTCTATTTTTATTAATATTTTATAATAAGTACTACCAAAGTTTAGAGCTTAAAATCCTAGTCGTTGTCCCTAGGAGAAGTGACTCCCTGGACGGCCATCGCGTGGCTGTTAGATTTAATCATGTCGCACCTACAAACATTCCAGTAGTTTTAGTCATACTATATTAGTGCGTACATTAAGTGAGTTAGAGCATGCGTTAAGAGAATTAGTGCGTGAGTGAATGTTATGAATAGCTCGGACGTGGAATGACACGTCATGAAGAGTTGGACGTGACGGGTATGTCGGGTCAGTTATTTTTTTTTGGAATATAAAAGATCAACGGAGAAAACGTCACAAACTAATTTTGGGCGGCATAAAAAATCTATTGTCTCGTGAATTCATAGTCCTCCAGAGAGTCCAGGAATCAGTGTGTGTTGATTCTGCGTGGTCGTAACAGTGCTCGAGTACGTTGATTCGTGGTCGTGAGAGTGCTTGAGTACATTCCTTCGTCATCGTAAGAGTACTTCAAGTATATTTCTTCGTGGTTATAAGAGTACTTTTCTTCGTGGTCTCAAGAGTGCTCGAGTACGTTCCTTTGTGGTCGTAAGAGTGCTTGAGTACGTTTCTTCGTGGTTATAAGAGCGTTCGAGTACTTCTTTCGTGATCGTAAGAGTACTTCAAGTATATTTTTTTTGTGATCGTAGCTCATTCCTTCGTGATGGTAAACGAGTGTGAGTAATGGTGGTCCTAACAGAATCTGACTCCTCGTAATTGTTTGTGTATGTGTGGTCAGACTTGCAGCAACAAGTGCGCTGCGCTCAGATTTGCAGCGACAGCGGCTGCAAAGGCACGACATCGAGGTTTGATCTGAGCGGTGTCCGAGCGGCATCCAGAGCTTCCAGGTTCCATCGGATTGCTTGTGTCGAATCGTTGCTGTGTTTCGACGAGAAATCGACATCTGCTGCTGAGTGACGAAAACTACTCTACCGAAGCCGTCTGCTGCTGCCCACGGAAAGAAATTCCGTGACGTCGCGTGGAAGAAGGAACCTACATCCGTGTCCTTGTTAGATCTGAAGCCGTCCGCGCGTTGGGAACTTTGACTGCAGCACACTGAGAACTAGAGAAAGCAGCAAGTGTAAGAAAAAAAAAAGACGTCGCAGTAGCACCGAAACCCGAGGAGCAGAGCGCTGATTCATCTACACGGCTTGGGTCAGCCGAAAAAAATCGGAGGGCAGAGCAGCGTAGCCGACCAGCATTAAACCCGAGGAAGCCAGACTGATTGCGTTTAGCTTGTTTTTTTGCTACGTGCACCCGAAGAAGGCTGCTAGGAAGTTTCTATTGTCCTACATTGCCACATGCACTCAAGGTGCACCAGAGCAGCAAAGCAACTATGCTTTATAAACACAACACAACAGCGCATCAAGATTCAACCTCAACTTGAAATTTTTGACTCGTCTCGACTCTGTTTAACAACTCAACTATATACTAAGCGCCAAACCGTGCTCTACCTCATCAACTGTTTTAGCACCAGGTTCGTCAGAACCATTGCCTGCGCTACTTGGTGTCATGCCTTGGCGTTGAACTGCACCATCTCTATCGACAATCTTCTGTCTCAGTCTATCGTCATCTTCTATCAAGAAGCTATGTCATCAACTTTGCATGTTTTTTATTGGAGGTAGAGTTTATTGTAAATCAGGCCGTTGTACCTATTATTGTTGGCATTTATGCAGGATTAATTATTGATGATTTCTTATTATCTATTGTCTACTACAGGTACTACGGTAAGATCTACACATATAGAGTCTAAGGTGGAGTTGCATGCTTTCAACATAATGATTTGGTGTTTCATTCACTGTTTAGATATATTGCCATTTGATCGCTTATGCGATTTTTATGAGGTTTTGGCAACATTAATTCCTAGAAATTTGATGACACCCTGATGGTAGCTAGCATGATACTTTTCAGAGTTTTGCTATTTAAAAGTGAAGATTTTACTCTAATTTCATTTTGAGATGAATGATTCAAGTGCAAGAAGTAGTTTATTTTTTTTGCGTATATACCACAACGTTTGTCCAATTGTTGTAGCTCGGTACCAGGAGTCTAGTGCAATTTATACTCCGTTGACGGCATAAGAGTTCCTTTCATTTGGATAATTTTATAGGAACAATTTTAACCGTCTCATAGAATTTAGTTATCTTTCAAGTTGACAGTTTAACGTACGTGATAGTTACGTACAAATTGCTCTTTCAACAAGCATTGCTTGCCAACTTTTGTGTTTCAAGTGGAGCACGTCGAGATTTTATGAAATGAGTTCTTTGCTATTTTTAATGTACCATATGTGATGTTTTGGCTTATGCCATTTGATGATTAAGCATTTGTTTCAGAAGGTCAATTGTATAGACTTAGACTTTTGCTGAGGTTAATGAATTACTTGCAGTAGAATAGTGTAGCACCCCACATACAGCTAATATGGGGTACTACTATGGAATGTTATCGCCAAAGTGAAGAATAAACAAGAGCAATAGTAGAAATCACAAAGAATCTAAAACTTTATTAACACTTTATTATAGAACCAACGGAAGCTAAAATATATGTTTGAACATGGGACCTACACACAATGTTGGCAATCATCCGGATTTTATTATGTGATAAGTAGTTATTAGTCACACCTAGCAATGTGAAATGATAATATGGTGATGGAGGATTACGAATTAATCTAAAGAGGTATTATAACATAGCTCACACAATGTTGGCAATCATTCGGATTTTATTATGTGATAAGTAGTTATTAGTCAGATTAACAGGTACCATACATATCAAACATGACTCATAAGCAACTTATAAAAATAATGGATCATGGAAACAGGGTAATGTAAATACAACAGCCTAATGTTAAAAGATTACAAGTGGTTTAACCCTAAGTTTGAACATACTTACACGCTACCCAACAATGATTTAAGCATGAATTTTAAAACACCGATTAAAACCATGAATTCTAGAGCATGTGAAACAAGATAACAATATTAGAAGTCTACAACCAAACAAGTATTAGTAATGTCATAACATTCAGGCAAGCATTGGTGATGTGGTAATAACCAGGTAAGGTTTACTAATATGCTAACAGCCAGGTAACTCTAGTGATGTGATATTAGCCAATTAACTTTGATGATATGAAATTAGCCATGTAATTTTAATGGTATGGTAATATTCAGGCAAGCATGAGTGGTATGATAATTGTACTCAATGACAAGGTTACAAGTAATCTGGGACATATGATATGCAAAACAGAAAGGTCACAATTGCGAGGTACTTACCTTGAGCATGCTCGATGGACACACTGCACGATGGGTTCGAAACGTGCACCTGCCCAACTGCTCCATCAACAGCTGTGTGCGAACGTACAGGATGGAATGGAAGGCGACCGATCAGACACATTTGTTTCCATAAGGGAACGACAAGAGGTAAATTGGATTGGAGAGAAAACGGGTTCACTAGTCTCTCGGCTGTGCGAAACGCCGTTTGGCCAAGCGAACATCTGGTTGTGTGAACGGTTATTCGGCCGAGCGAAAATCCGTTTGACCATGCGAAACACCATTTGACCATGCGAACGGCTCTTCGGCCATGTGAACGGTTGTTCAGCCTTGCTGTTGCCACCGGCCACTGGTTGCTGCCGCGCGCTGCCACCAAACGGCCACCACCGAGCCACCACTGCCGCTGCGCCAAGCCGTCAGTGCCGCACACATGGGAGGAGAGAGGAAGAAAGAGAGAGAGAGGAAAAATAGGAAATGGAAAAAGAATTTGGATCTCTAAGAGAGATGCGTACGGAAAAAGAACAGAGGGTCCCTCTTATTTAAAGCCATATCCTGATTATTATTATTATTATTATTATTATTATTATTATATTTTTGAGTGCTACAAACAGTGCAGCTCCGGCGGTGTCTCTGTTGCGAGCAACAGATCCATTGATGTACGACCTTCGTGCTCAGAATTCGCTCGTCACTGCGAGGGCAAGTCCACCGCCTCCTGGTTCCAATATGGAGGTTTCGTAACTCGTCGCTATACATACGGGTGGCAAGTGCGCCGAGCACCGTGTAGCATGGTAGCATCGAACTGTTTATCGTCAAAGAGATGGGGCCTGGGGGCCAAGTACCTTGTCGTGGGCATCTGCGCAGTGTGCCTTACACGTGCCGTCAACTGCAAACATGCCGCATGCCCCCCCTCGTACAAGTGCAAACAGCAGGAAAGAAGACAACCAAGGCAGCGTCCGGTTCATCTCAACCGACGGATAATCGGTCGAGCGGTCGCCGGTCGGTGTTTGAAGAACGCCACGCTCGAGCCGTTTTTGGGAAGAATACAGTAGGCTGGTTAACGAGAAGAGCGAGAAAACTACAGGCTACCTAACAGTGTCGTAGTAATGCACACAACAGCCCGATGAACAGTGCAAGCTCTCGTTGGTCTGTTCATGTGTAGCGGCCTCGCTGGAACGAACACAGAGTTTGTCGTACGTACGAGGACGTTAATACGAAGTACAAGGGCCAGGCGTGCAATGCTTCGATCTGAAGTTACAAACTGCGTCTTCGTGCTGTGCATTCATGCGGAGCCTGCCGTTGGCGTTGGAGCGCGCGCGCGGCAGGTGAGCATGCGCTGTGCAACCTTTCTGCCCCACGCATGATGCATCTACGCAGCAGGCAGCCAAGCCAACCAACGCGTCCGAAGGACCAAATGCGTCGTAACACGACTGCGGCAGCGCCGCGGATGTAGTTGGGCGTGCACGGCGCCAGTACGATCTCGGCACGGTACGCGTGCGACAACCGTGGGACGCAACGCAACCAAACCGTACGTCGGCACGTGGGTCGTTTCGCGTTGTGTTAGGTCGATGCGGCCCAACCGAGCTAACGGCCTAAAAGATCCTTATCAGCGCCGAGGGTTAACGAGCCGCCCGGCCTGCTACTAGATTGGCTGTCCAGACGCCGCGCTTGGGGTCGGCTATGCGATCGTTTGACGGTCGTGCGGGGTGTTCCGGCCTGCCGTGGGGTGCTGACTTGGGCGGGGCCGTGGCCGCGCGGGGTTGCGGCAGGGAAACTCATGGCCCGGAGGCCCTACCATGCGGCGCTTGGGGATGTGAACCGAGCGGGCGGGCCGGCCTGTGGCTATGTCCGTACCTGGGCCGAGTGCACGAAGCGAGAAACAACATGCATGGTCGTACATGTGCTCGCGTTAGATTCCACGAAGCTTACACCAAATCCGTATACTAGCAGTTTCGATCGCCGGACGGTTTTGAGTATATAATGCACGTTAACGTGTGGTCCCTGACTAGCAAACGCCTCCTTGCCTGGTCACGCGCGCGGCAGGCCGCTGCCGCGATACCATCACTCTCTATGGTATTGATAGCACTTGGGTCGTCATATGCTGCTGCCCAACGTATCACTCCAACTCCAAGTAATCACCTGATAGACTCACGGCGTACGCGCGGCCGCTTGCGTTGCCTTAAATTCGCCATTGACCAGCCTGTCATTAGATGGGCCGGATGAGCGGCTGCTGCGGTCCGCCGTGCGAATCGTGGCCCGCAACGACCGCTCGTTGGGCAGTCGCGGAGCGCGGCCTTGCCTGCCTGCTGCCGTCACAGCGGCGCGGGGGACAAAATTCTGTTAGGAAACCTGGACTCTATCTAGAGTCCTGATCTAATTGGGCACTCCCACCGTAGACTATAAATAGGGATCTAGACCCCTCTCATTATGTACCCGATGCAATCTAAAGCAATAAAGAAAGACCAGGAGTTCTCTCTACCTCTCTGTGTTCAATCTATTATTCTGTGATTCTGTGATTGATTCGTTCTTGTTCTAAGCAGAGGAATCGCTCGGACTGGTCTCCAGCGTCGGTTCCTCAACACGTTATCAGCACGACTTCGCTCCAGTGAACGAGGTAATCATCGAAGCACAGATTGAATTTTCTAGATCGCTTTTGAATCCGTATTTTCTTTTCGCGTTCTAGATTGAAATTCTACGGTGCAAATCCGCCCCAATCTACTGCGAGCAGACTTGAAGTCGCCGGCACAATGCCGATCGGTAGATTGTGAAACGGGGTAGATGTTGATTGCGCCGTAGAACGATGCAAATCCGCCCTAAATCTACCGCGAGCAGATCTGAAATCGCCGGCACAATGTCGATCGGTAGATTACGAAAAAAGGGTAGATGTTGATTGCATCATAGATTGGAAACAAATTTTGCATGGTGTTGGCTGATCCTGCATGATCACAAGCACAAAATAATATATGCATTAATTCCCTGTTTAGTTCCTGCACAGCATTACAGATTGAATTTTCGCATCTTATTTTGCTCTGCATGTCATTGCATGAAGAAAAGAAAACATGGCCGGCCTGAAGCCGACTGTGAGTCACCGGCCAAACCGCCGGCCACTTGGCCGACCACCCAGAAGACCGGCCGGAGCCCCGCACGGCGCCGCCGCCTGAGCTCGCCCGCATGCGACATGGCCTCCCGCACCCGTACGTGCGTTGGCCACCGGTTGGCCCCCGGCCCGCACGCCAAAGCCGTCGTGGAAGAGGTGCACGCCAAAGCTGTCGCCTGCGCATGGCGGCTGCCGCCCATGCTTGAAGCTGGCAATGGCGTCGCACGGCCCCGCGCCTGAAGCTCGCGTCGCCGCTTGGCCTCCCGCGCCGGACCCGACGCCGCTGCACGCGCCGACGACGCTGCCCGTGGAGGCTCGGCCTGAAGCCGTAGCCGTTCGCCGTCCGCGGCCCGTAGCCGTGCGCACTCCTCCACCCGCGCCCCGCATAGGCGCCGCCGCCACCAAACCTTGGCTCCTCCGCCCGCGCCCTGTATGGCGCCACCCGCTCGTCGGTAGCACGCCGCCCGAAGCGGCCTCCCCACGCTCGCCGGCCTCACCCCACGCCCGCATGTGCCTTGGAATCCACCGCCGCCCGGCGCAGGCCCGTAGTAGCGCCGCCCCGTTTCGGTTTCGGCGCCTCTCCGGCCGCCTCGGGTTTTCGCGCCCGAACGCGCGTCGACCGGCAGCTCGCCGCAACCGTGCCCGCCGGCGCCCGCTCACCTTCCCAGGCCGGTGGCCTGAAGCCGCGCTTGCATCGCCTTCCCGCGCGGGCGCGCCGGCCCGAAGACCAAGCCGCCTCACCTCCCCGTGAACACGCACACCGCGCCGCCACTGGAGCGGGAGCTCGAGCCGCCGCCGCCATGTTGAATGCGGGCAAGGGGAAACCCTAGCTAGGGCACGGGGAGAGGGGGTATAGCCTGCATGATGGGCCGACAGGCCATATGGGCCGCCCGGCCGAAAGGGGAGCAGGCCATTAGGCCCAGGCATGATGGGCCGGGAAGGGGAAATCCAACTGAGGCAGTGGCACTGGGAATTTTACAGAACGCCCCCCAAGTTTTGGAGAATTGTCGAAAGGCCCTAAATATTTTATTTAAGTCCTAATTTTTGCAGAAGAGGCCTTGTAGTTCCGAAAATTACGAATAGGCCCTCAAATTTACGAGCGGGTCCAGAATTTTGCAGAAAACCCCTCGGTAAATCAGAAAATTACGCAAATTTTTCTCTGAACTGAAAATTTGCGTAAAAACCCTCTGGAATTGCAGAATTTGCTGAAATTTCATATTTTAGCATAAAAGGGCCTCGGGAATCCAAATTTTGCATTAATTTTAGCATTTGAAGCTTATTTATTTATGCCATTATTATTTTTTGTATTTTCTGTATTTATTTACTGTTTTGGTTAAATTGTAATTGCTGAAAATTGCTTTTAATCACTGAAATTAGCAGTAAAATTATAGAAAATGCATAGAAAATTCTGAAACATTGCGAGAACCTTTTGTACCATTTATTTACCCGCAGTGAATTATTCCATGCATGTCTACCAGCAGTAGACTTATACACATTTAGATGACTAGCATCACGAACTGGAAGTTTGAGGAGCTGGCCTCGCATGGCCAAAACTATCTGACATAGGCATCCGATGTCGAGATTGTGCTTGGAGCCAAGAAGCTCCGCGCGACTATTGGGATTGGCGGACTAAATGACGCACAACCCATGCCTAAAGAGAATGATCAGGCATTTCATTTTCTCAGGCACCACTTCTGCCTAACTCTCAAGAATGAGTACATGGTAGAGAAGAGCGCACTATCACTCTGGGGCACACTCAAGAAGCAGGTTTGAGAGGCTAAAGTACACTATTCTTTCTCAAGCAGAGCAAGAGTGGATCAGACTGAGGTTTGTCGACTTTAAGACGGTCAGGGAATACAATTCTGTCTTGCACAGGATTTGTACCCCAATACAGAAGATTGAGAAAACCCTTCCACCCAAATGAAGTACAATCCGCACGCAATTATCGTCAAAACGGCTATGAGGAATATGCCGAATTGATTGATATGATGCAGATTGCGGAGGCTCAGGACAAAGTTCTCCGCAAAGAACTAAGTCACTCAGCCATCTGGGAGCTCCACTGGCCGTGAAGCCAACGCTGGGAGCAACAAGGTGCGAAAGCCCTTGATAGAGAAAAGAGGAAGGAAGGGTAAGGCCGCAGCCTAGAAAGCCGAATCAGATGCTCCACGAGAGAATAAGGCCAGCAAGCCAAAGCGGGATGGCAAAGGGCAGCATGAAGCCCACTTTGCATCGGCTGAGGGGGAGAGTTCGGAGTAGCTGCCTGCACTAGTGAAGGTTGAAACCATCACGACAGCAGCACCCCCTCTCGACCTAGCAGCAGCCAACGCCATGATTTCTCTTGAAGAGAATGTCACCCCCGAGAAAATAGCAGAAGAAGTCTAGTGCACTGAATGCATTTCGACTTTAATTGTCATTTATTTTGTGTGGAAGAATATGTTAGAATTTGCATGGATGGTACTTAAGAATTGTTATTTTCTCATGATGGTTGGATGATTTTTGGAATAATTCATTCATTTATTCAGTTTATGATGGTATGATATGTTCTGATATTGGAGTATTTTATTTATGTGTTGATTGCCTTCTCATACATGTTAATAAATACCCTATATTAGAACACGTGTAGCGCCCTATGAAGGAAGTGTGCTTAGCTAGCAGCGGCACAACGCATATCATCTTAAAAGAGATTGAGTATTTTCAGTCGATTCGTAAGAGCACTGGCAGCCTTACGACAATCGCCAGAAGCGATACATGTATAATTGGTTCGGGAAGAGCCACAATGGGCACAACTTTGGTCATTGAAGAAGCCTTATTGTACCCAGAATCGACTTGAACTCTCCTAAGTTTTAAGAATATCCGCGCAAATGGTTTACACGTTGAGACTAAAGAAGAGTACGGTACGGAATACCTGCTCATCATAAAGCGCGAAGAGAATGGCAAAAGAATTTTATAAAAACTTCCTTCACTTGAAACTGGGCTATATTATACCACAATTAAAGCGCCTGCAGCGTACACTGTTCTGAAAACAGTGTTTAGAAGCTCTGAACTCTTCTGTCTCTGGCATGACAGATTAGGCCACCCAAGTCTTAGGATGATGAGAAACATAATAAATAAATCACATGGGCATAATATTAATGTGAAGAATTTCCCGAATCATGAAGATTTTGTGTGCCCTGCATGTGCCACCGGGAAACTAATAACTAGACCCTCCACTCTGAAAGTGAAGGATGATGTCCCTGCATTCCTGGAACGCATCCAGGGAGACATTTGCGGTCCTATTCAGCCCGTCTCAGGGCCGTTCAAGTATTTCATGGTGCTCATTGACGCTTCTTCGAAGTGGTCATTTGTGGGTTTGTTGTCCACAAGGAACCACGCCTTTGCAAAATTGATCTCGCAGATCATTCACATCAGAAATATGTTTCCAGATCATCATATCAAGTCCATTCGAATGGACAACGCCGGAGAATTTAATTCGAAGGCATTTGATGATTATTGCATGGCGATGGGAATTGCAGTTGAACATTCGGTACCGCATGTCCATACCCAGAACGGTTTGGCAGAGGCTTTAATCAAAAGAATTAAATTTATTGCCCGACCCCTCTTGCATAAAAGTAATTTGCCAGCTACATGTTAGGGACATGCAGTCCTTCATGCAGCGAATCTCATCAACCTTAGACCTTTGGCCTACAACATCCACTCACCTATGCAACTAGTGCAAGTGTCACCACCGAAAATTTCCCAACATTAGGGGGAGGAAATCAACCCCTTGATGAATAATGTCGGGAAATTACGTGGCAAGCCTGGGAATCCATGCAGATGACCCGCTCACTAGAGAAGTCCAGAAGACAAGAGAAGTCTAGAAGACAATAGAAGTCCAGAAGACAAAATAGATTTGCAAGCATTAGCAAATCAGCTGCCTGATCACTTTAGTGATTTGAAGAGCGTGACTAAGTCGTATGTGCCCGCACGCACTGCACCGGAGAGGGTTGAAATACCAAAGAAAGTAGAAGGTATCCCTAATCTCGTCCAGAGGCCTCAGAAAAAAAATGAGGACGAGAACTCCGGTTCCTCGAATCTGTAGTAACCGGGGACGCCTGGTGAAGAAGGATAAGAGAGATTTATCACAGCCGATCATTGAAGTCCCCCAGAATGAGAAGGGGAGCCAGTTGAGACCTGGCATGAGTATGACACCTTCAGAAAAGGGCATACTGGATCCGAATATCAATGGAAGAAGAAATCGGCATGGATGTGTGCGCACACATCGGAGCCGAAAAACTAAAGGGACTTGCCACCGCAATTGAAAGAAGCGATGTGCAAGGTGAAGCTCCAGAAGAAGCAATTGCTCTAGAAGTAGCAACTCATGAAGAAATAGCTATAAATTATGTGCACACGGGAGAGTCCCTGAATAGGACAACAGCTAATATCGATATCTACTTCGCAAAGAAAATTGCCACCATCATCGATCTTGATCCCGAGCCTGCATCGCTCGCTGAATGTAAGAAAAGATCAGATTGGGAAGATTGGAAGAAGACAATAGCAACTGAATTGCTATCTCTGAACAAAAGAGAGGTGTTTGGGCCCGTATGCCGCACGCCTCCCCACATACACCCCGTTGGGCACAAGTGGGTATTTGTTCGAAAGAGAAATGAAAGAAATGAAGTAGTGAGATACAAAACAAGGCTGGTAGCCCAAGGTTTCACTCAACGTCCTGGAGTTGATTATGAAGAAACCTACTCCCCAGTCATGAGTGGAATTACCTTTAGATACTTGATCTCAATGGCAGTGAACTTGAACTTAAAAATGAAATTGATGGATGTTGTGACTGCATACCTTTACGGTAATTTGGATTCGGAGATTTACATGAAAGTCCCTGAAGGAATCCCTCTCCCGAACCAAGACAGAGCAAATAGAAATCTGTACAGTGTGAAACTCAGAAAGTCACTGTATGGACTGAAACAATCTGGAAGAATGTGGTATAATCGCTTGAGCGACTTTCTCTGCAAGAAAGGCTACACGAACAATGAAGACTGTCCTTGTGTATTTATATGGCGATCCCAGAATGGATTCTGTATAATCTCTGTGTATGTAGATGATCTGAATATCATCGGGACAGCCGAAGACATAAAAGAAGCAAGCTCCTACTTGGAGTCAGAATTTGAAATGAAAGATTTGGGCAAGACCAAGTTTTGCTTAGGCTTGCAGCTTGAGCATGTCCCTGAAGGAGTCTTGGTACATCAGTCGACCTACACCCAGAAGGTGCTCGAAAGGTTTGGCTTTGAGAAGGCATTTCCCTCGAAAGTACCGATGATCGGTAGGTCTTTACAGCAAGAAAAAGATCCTTTCCGACCAAGGGAAGAGGGGGAGGAAGTCCTGGGACCGGAATTCCTATACTTGAGTGCAGTGGGAGCACTTATGTATTTAGCAAACTGCACTAGACCGGACATTGCATTTGCCGTGAACCTGTTAGCAAGGTATAGTGCAGAGCCCACCAAAAGGCATTGGCAGGGCATAAAGGATATTTTCCGATACCTCCAAGGTAGTAAAGACCTCGGATTGTTTTACAGAAAGAATCAAGATCTGAACTTGATTGGCTATGCAGATGCTGGGTATCTGTCAGACCCGCATACCGCTAAGTCACAAACAGGCTATGTATTCCTGTGTGGTGGAACTGCAATTTCATGGAAATCGTCTAAGCAAAGCCTGGTAGCTACTTCGACGAACCACTCAGAAATTATAGCACTGTATGAAGCCGCACGAGAGTGCGCTTGGCTCCGCCGAATGGTTCACCACATCCAGCAGTCATGTGGGATGAACATTGTGCAGAACCCCACAATTATCTATGAAGATAATGCCGCTTGCGTTGCACAAGTGCAAACGGGCTATGTGAAGAGTCATCTCACAAAGCATATTAACCCCAAGTTCTTCTATGCACATGAATTGCAAAGGATGGACGAGATTAAAGTACTGCATACTAAGTCATGTGAAAATCTCGCAGATTTATTCACTAAGTCACTCCCCGCATCTAGCTTTGAGAGGTGCGTGCGTGGAATTAGAATGATGAGACTTAGAGAAGTGCAGAATTCAGGGGGAGAATTCTCACAAACCCGCTAATAAATCTTGATCATGAAGATTAAGTACCCAAAAATAAAGTCCTGCAGACCAAATGAATTTGGGTGAATTGTACTCTTTTTCCCTTGACGAGTTTTCCATGAAGTTTCTCGACCAAGGTTTTTAATGAGGCAATTCGTGCATCGCAGCATCACATGTATCATGTACTCTTTCTCCAAATTTTTCCCACTGGGTTTTTATGGAGTTTTGACGAGGCATGAGCATGTTGGGTGAGTGCCCAAGGGGGAGTGTTAGGAAACCTGGACTCTATCTAGAGTCCTGATCTAATTGGGCACCCCCACCGTAGACTATAAATAGGGATCTAGACCCCCCTCATTATGTACCCGATGCAATCTAAAGCAATAAAGAAAGACCAGGAGTTCTCTCTACCTCTCTGTGTTCAATCTATTATTCTGTGATTGATTCGTTCTTGTTCTAAGCAGAGGAATCGCTCGGACTGGTCTCCAGCGTCGGTTCCTCAACAAATTCTACGTGAAACGCAACAAAAAAAAAACAGACCGCAGCAGCCGCTAGATGGCGTGACGGTGATGCCAATACAGCTGCAGCAAACAATTGTAGCGTTTGTATTCAAAACAAGAGAACAAATGTAGCGTTGAGAGAGCAGAAAAGACAATTATTCTGAGCTGAGATCAGACATCACACTACAGAGTTGTCCATAAAGCTGAGGATACAAATGATCGGATAGAGAACGGCCGATCGGGTGGTATGAGTAGTTCTATACGAGAAATCCGAGGGCCGTTCTGCTGTTGTCCGCGTTGCATCCTGGGCTCGAAACTACCCGCATTTTTACAGCTTTCTGAATAACGACCACGCGATCATATTATATATTTATAAAGATTATTTACTTGATTGAATTGAATGAAATAGAGATAACAATATCATTTGAATTTAGACTTTTTGGTAGATGAATATCTTGCAAGTACAAAAGTCATATAAACAAGTAAAAAATATTGATGGCCAAGTCTGTTTATAGCTTCACATAGGTCCCGTTCAAAAGTATTATGACTTTTAGCTGAAATGACACTGTAGCGGCTAGTAGCTTTCTCTATAAAAACAGTATATACAATACTAGCCGAATATATCAGAAAAAGATAACAGCCGATAGTGTCATTTCAGCTAAAAGACACAACACTTTTGAATGGGGCATATGTGAAGCTATGAACAGATTTGGCTATCAATATTTTTTACTTGTTTATATGGTTTTTGTACTTGCAAGGCATCCGTCTACCAAAAAAGTCTGAATTCAAATGATATTTTTTTTAGCAATTCTAATGACATCGTCATCTCTATTTGGTTCAATTCAATCAAATAAATAATCTTCATAAACATATAATATAATTCTTTTGTTAATTTGTAGTAACGTATGGGTATTCAACTAGTCATACTTAACTTGTGTCTCGTAGAAGTATTATTGGTTGGCCTAGGGCTTCCTGCAACTCTGAATTAACAACTTGTGTCCTGTCCTGTACGAGGCCATCCGCGATACTGTAATCCACAGGCCTTTATTTGATGGTTGCTTGGTGAGTTCAAAAGGTGTTGTCTCTTCCTCTTCTCTTGTTAGCGATTAGCATGACTGAAGAGAGCCTAGTCCGAATTCTAAATTGTGGCATTGGTACCATTTTGTTTCTGACGAAGAAAGAAGCGATGTCTGAATCCTTGTCAAATATGAGACAATTGCCTGGTAAGTGAAAGTGAAGCCAATTGCCAATCTTTCTCACACGGGAAGATGTATCAGACCATCAGAATTTGAACAAGTGAACAGTAAGCGAATTGGTAGAGATGCTGCGACTTCAGGTCCAAATGGCATGTAACACCATCATCTCGGTGAGCTTGCAAGTATCTGAACTATGAAGTCTGAACATTTCGCTGTGCACATGGCTCTTTTAATTGGTTCATTCCTCTCCTACATCATCCTTGCTCCTAGTGGGGAGAAGTCAAGAAATCCTTGCAGTTGTGTGTATTAGCAACATCTAGAGCTTTTCTTTCACTGAAATACTAGCAAGAAGATCTGATGCTTACTGTTCAAAAATAACAGTGTATCTGATACTGTCAATCTGTACTGCAACTTGAATTCTAGGACGTGCAGAATTCATCAAGGTTGCAACATTTCAGATGCGTTGGCAGTTTCTCGGCACAATACGCACATCACATAACATGCTTACTTCCATGCAATGAACATAATATGCTGATATGAGCTATGGCCATGTTGTTTCAATTCCCCATATATGATATGGATGGATAACCTGAACTTCAAATCACAAACAGACTGCACCAGCACATCTTTTCAAGATACGTCGACCACAGCATAGCACAACACAACTTTCACCCGATTATGCACATTTTCGATTGTCACTGGGATGACAAGATCAGATCGGTGGTGACCATCATCATACCCTGGCACTCCTGTAGCACCATCTCGTCTAGGCCCCCCTTGATCATGGCCAGGAAGAACAGCCAGAACTCTATCCCAACCACGAACGCCAGGGTCAGCGGCACGGCGACTACTCGCGGCGGGCGCCACCATTCCACGTGCTGCACCCACCACATCTCCGTTGTGGTGCACTCCCCATGCAGGAGGAAGAACATAGTCACCTCGCTGCTCAGGGGCTGCCACATGATGTAGTAGAAGATCACCTCGTGCATAAGCCCGAAGACAAGGAATGCCACTAGGACGCTAGCTGCGTCGCCAAGGTGCGCGCTCACCGGGTGATACACCGATGGCCGAAGGACAGCAGACACCATGAGGGTCCACTGTCGGCCCCAGAAGTCCCGTAGCGACATGCCAGGTATGGTTGGTCCACTTGCGGCTCCATTTCCATCCCCAACATGCCGTGAATCATGGCATGCACGACGGCGAGGAGGAGCTCTGGGAGAAGTAGATGTGCAGGGTGTACAGGACGAGGAGCTGGTACCAGCTCATCGTGCTCTTGAACTAGAATGCGTAGATGATGAGGGGGATGATGGCGCCAGAGACGAGGATCTTTGTTAGGTGGCATAGTGGAGAGGAAGGAGGAGCAAGCGGGGGTGGGAAGGGAGGGGCAAGGCCTATATGTTGGCATGGTGTTTATATAAGGAGGGGGAGGGAGTGGCAGATGAACCACTAGTGGTGAACCACCAACTCCTTCAATTAAGTAGTAAAGAAATAAAGGGAATTGTTATCGTCTTGCGTCCAACGTTCCATCTAAACGCTTCACTCTTTTCACTGATAAAAGCATCGAAGGGTCCCGGTCTCCCGTTCACGTGATTCTTTTTTTGACCTATTCCTCCTAGTAATCTTCACACAAGAAATAAAGCAACTGAAATCCACCTCCTCTATCTTCTTGCTCTTCCCCCACCTCTTAGTTGCTACACATGGTTGTTGCCGATCAGAACTCGCACGCATTTCTGTACCCCTATCTCTCTATAGTATCATATAGTCGCAGAGGGAGGCCATCTGCCATGGGGCCACGACTTCCCTTTTCGTGGAGCGGCCACAGTTCCTGGGATCAATGTCCATCGTAGCTGAAGCTTGCCAGATTTAGTGGGACTAGCATAAAAAAAGCCAGGATTGCAGACATTGAGCAGAGAACGACGCGGTTGGGGGATGAGGAGGTAACGATACCATGTAGGAGGCCACTGTGACTGCGAGAGGTCGATCGGATCTAGTTTTGTTGCGTGTGTTTGCAAACTTTATTGTGGCCCCTTGTATCAATTGTTACAAAGGGTGTATGATTTTGTTGCAGCGTGTAATCTTAGTAAATTTATTTTGTTGCAGTCAAGGTCTTGATTCGTTGCACTTGAATCATTTTTTGTTGTAATTATTTTGTGGTTTTCTTGCAACCTTTTTTGTCACCATGGGTTATTGCTTGCAACTTGAGTTTTTGTTGCAAGCGTTAGTGATCCTTGTTGCAACCGGATGTTTTTTTTGCAAGCTTTATTAATCATTGTCGTACCTTAATTTTTTTGGGGACTTTGTGAGATGTGTTTATTATATAGAAATCTTATTTTGGTGTGCATCTCTCTATCTCTCAACGGAACAGAAAGCTTTAGCGAGCCACCTCCACTGCCGACAAACTACAACTTTTGCTACCTCTTTTCAGTTTTGTTGTAAACATGTTTTTTGATTTGTTGTATCTAAAATTTTAAGATGTTGCATTGGTTGTTTTAGTTGATAGTTAATTTTTTAGTTAGCTTAACGATTGGGTTTAGAATGAATCTTGGAGCAAGAGAGGGGTATGCTTTGCTGAAAGGAACGCCCACGGAAAAGAGATCAAGGGAGAGGAAGAGAGGTGGGTGGCTGCAGGAAGGGGATCCAAGGAGAGGAAGAGAAGGGGACTATGATGGTAGTGCATTCGACGGTTGGTTCCAAATCGAACGGTGGAAGGGGCCGACGATGCCAACGCTCGGATAAGATGTTTGGGCGCTAGTCGCTCCCTTAAATAAATTAAAAATACAAAATTCATCAGACATCTCTCTCTCTCTTTATACATACATACACACACACACACATACATACATATATTTTTTCGTACTTCTAGAAGTACATACTCTCACATCTGATATACCATCTAAATGAACATGTTATACCTCTTTATTACTTTCGGTATATTTAAATACTAATTCCAAGATACTCTAATGCGACATGGTTGAAAAAATTTCATTGGGGCCCTTTGTTTTTGCGATATTCCCTTTTCCATACATAAAATAATTATATGCACAAACTATGCTATAAAAAGTGGACTTCGATGAAATTTTTTATGGAACTCACTTCGGAGTATCTAGTAATTATTATTAGAGTATGCTCAAATAGATAGAAAGGTATAACAACGATATTAAAATGGTATATGAGAAATGGAAGTATATACTCCCAAGAGATGCTGAAATGGGACACCATGATATCTAGGCACCATGATTTTAAATGCATGAATTTAACCCAAAAATGAGTATATTTTTTTTAAATATCAGTTTTAGGATATATGCCCATCTATAACAATTCAAATGAAATGTATACCTATAAAAAAATATACTCAAATTCAAAGTTTTTGAACGAATTTAGATCATATGCTTTTCTAATTTTTATATATAATCAGCACATACATACAATCAAACTATAATTAAAAAGATAACTATAATTCGAATTTCAGTTCAAATTTGTTTGAACTAGTTAGTAAACTAGTTAAACTTAACATTTAAAAATTCACAATTTTTCACACACGATATATAGGGTAAATACCTATTTTAAATCATGGTGCCCAGGCACCATGGTGTCATAATTAATTATACTACACGCACACTAACCAGTGCGTAAGTGTAAAATGCGTGGGGAAGTTACTGACATTTCTAAATGAAGTTACTATCGGTAGCAAGTGAAGTTACTGTTGAACGCTTACAATACACAACCGGTGGTAACTTTTCTTACAACCGGTGATAACTTTCCAGGGCGCAAAACTGCGCGAACAAAACGTGCAGGCGCAGAATACTAGTACTTTTGTCCATCTAAGGTTATCAAAAGGACAGATTTGATGAATTTTCGCACATGAGATGAATGGTTGTGTAGTATTATATACCAGGTGCACGCAAGTAGGGGTGAAAAAAAGCTCGTTAGTAAGGCTCGTTGGTTCGGTTTAAAATTGCTTCAATTGCATTCGTTAATTGATTAAATATTGAATGAGTCGATTTGGATGAAATTAAATTTTGCTTTGGCTCATTGGCTCGATTATAAAAATACTATCAAATTATTAATGAAATGATATTAAGTGAATTATATTAATTTTGAAAAAGGCTTGATAAGATGACGAGTTGCTAGACATCAACCCCTACACGCAAGGCACGCGCATTGTCACCGCACGCACATATGCTTTTCTTTACAGAAAACAGTGAACACCAATGCAAGCACGCAGGTACTACTGCACTGCTACCAACCATTGTCCATTGACGAAACCAGCACAATCCGTTGTTCATTGACGAAACCAGCACAAAGTAAGATCTATTTTGCATGTGGCTGGAACAGAGGCCATACATCGGTGCTTATTTAGACTTTTCAAACTCAAGATTATAGTTTTTTGTACTGTAGCAATCATTTTAATACTGTAAGTGGTGATAGTTTATTAGCGTAGTTAGATTTTAAAAATAAAAATACAAAGAAATAAGAAGGAGAAAAGAAAATATAAAAAACAAAAAGCTAAAAAATGAGAGAAAAAATAAAATTAAGAAGTTAGAAACTAAAAACTTAAACCAAATGAGCACAACCTATATAAACAATGGCATGTACTGATGTACAATCGCGCCAGCGGCCAGCCTGGAACGTCTAAGCAAGAAAACAACATTAATTAACCAATTTCAGGGTCAATCAGAAGACGTACGTAGGATTGCTCAAGGGAAGGATTGTGCCAAAACTAGATCTGGCTTGCATGTGGCGGCCAATTCGCCGCTCGTGATTAATCGCACTGTTTTTTACATATCATTGAACTAATTTATTCATTACAGTCGCTGCGGGGTCTGCAGGCATACCAAGCCTGTCACCGCAAATACTATGGTAGCTAAAGCATTCAGTGAAAACTTATCACCAAGAACGAAGAAGCCGAAGTACTGACAAGCAGCCATGACTTCTCAGTGCCGTGAGTAGTTCAGGCACCTACTGCAAATTGTGCCAGTTCAACGTCTGCGGCAACAGCAATGCCTTTTATTTATGCGTCACAGCTAGCAAATGAAGTACACGGCCAAACAGCTTTGTTTCTCTCCGCCGTATTTGATTCTTTCTTTCTCCCTGGTCATCTACAGGTTCTTTAGGATGTCACACGCGACACCTAATCCGCTTCATTTTCATGCGCTTCTTTCTTATGACTCTATTCATTTTCGTGACTCGCTGATCGCAAAACCTCTCTCTAAAGTGGAGAGATTCACACAAATCGCGCGTTCAACGCGCACACGGCCAATGGTTGTTGTCCTGCCGTTTGCTCTCCTTTCTCGATTGAAATATGGTATGCAAACAAGCAGGGAATTCTTCGCTTCAGAAACAAAGAAATATGTGAAGTCTACTAAAGGGAAAAGAGGCAGCATCTCTCAGTAATAAAATTTAGACAAAATGAGAGAGAGTAGATGCAGCATCTTTAAAGATCGGGATTTTGTGATCTCTCTTTGTATGTGGAAAATTTTAGCTGATCATACCTTTACGCAATGCACAAATGAGATTGAAGTAACCAACGGATCGCACACTTTGCTGTTGCCATACAGATTACAGCATTTGGTTAAACAAAAGGGTATTGATAAACATCATTCGGATGTTTTCTTTCTAACTATCATCCAGATTTGTGATCGTTGGATTAGAGATCTAAGAACCACAAATTCTCCCCACCCCCTCTAAAAAAAATTCATCCCCCTCCAAAAAAAGAGACCGTTGGATCTCTAATCCAACGGTTCGTAATTTGGATGATTGTTGGGAAGAAAACATCCAGGTAAAAGGGGGAAAAGAGCATGAAACACAACTATTGCGAAAAAGGAATCTAGCTTTGATAGGCGAGAACGCCTTCTGGTGGCCTTCATTTTGGAATGCTTATCGGTGAAGCTGAATATAATCTGAGCATTTCTTTTTGCTGCTAATTTACCTTTTTAACCCCACTTGCATGTTCACATGCATGAGTACCATGATTGGCGCTGTACGTCTGTACCGATACCTGTTTGATCGATGATTGTTGGAGGAGATTAAATTGACTGTCATCAACGAACTAAATTGCTTGTCTTCCACCAACCATCTAAGTGTCTAAAGTTAGATCCACAAGATAAGCCATTCCTTGCACCTAATACGCGAAGGCAACAGTTTGATTACTTAAGAACTACTGCCAGATCACTGGTGCTACAAGATGCCATGACATCACAAAATTTTCTACCTGTTCCAAAAGCTTAAACTAATCTACTTGCTCTCACAGTCTCACTACAGACATTCCCTTCTTCCACCTACCCTAAACATGCTACTACTGTTTACAATCAACACCAGGCAACTTAGAACATCATCTTGCGGCCCAATCTCGATCCAACGGCGGAGACCAGCGCGGAGGTCTTCTCCTGGAGCACGCGCACCACGTCGGGCATGGACGGCCTGAGCCCGGGGCTGTCGCTGACGCACTGCATGGCGAGCTCCGCCATGACGGCCGCTTCTGCGCTGTCGTGTTCGCCTCTCAACCTCCGGTCCACCACGTCGAACACCTTCCCCTCGGCGACCGTGGGCCCAACCGCGGCAGTGAGACGGCGACCGGTCTCGCGGCAGACGGCCTCCCTCCCGGTCACGAGCTCGAGCAGCAGCACGCCGAAGCTGTACACGTCGCTCTTCTTGGTGGCCACGCCGGAGCGGAGGATGTGGGGGTCGACGTAGCCCGGGGAGCCCATTACGGCTCGCGCCGACGGCCTGCCCCCCACCGTGACCGAGAAGCCGACGTGCGCGAAGCCGAAGTCGCAGAGCTTGGCGTCCATGTTACCGTCGAGGAGGACGTTGGACGCCTTGATGTCCCCGTGGATGACCGCCGGGTGGCCGCGCTCGTGGAGGTACTCCAGCGCCATCGCCACCTGGAACGCAATCGCCACTCGCCGCGCCCAGGGCAGCACCGCCGCCACGTCCACGTCCTCGCCTCCGTGGAGCCTTTCGTGTAGGTCACCGTTCGGCGCGTACTCGAACACCAGTACACCTTCATCTGTGCAAAGACGCAAGAACGTTAATAGTTGGTTAATTAAATTTTCTGACTAGTCACACTCACAGTCAGTTTAATTACTAGAGATTTGAGTGAACAGTCTGGTTTGCTTTGATGGTTACCTCGTTCGTCGCAGTAGCCGAGGAGGCGGACGATGTGCGGGTGGCGGAGGGAGAGGAGCACCTCGAGCTCCTGGCGGAAGGCGCGGTGGAGGCGCTCGCTGCTGCAGTGGACCTTGACGGCGCCGAGGCGGGAGGAGGACAGCGAGGCGAGGTACACCGTGCTGAACCCGCCGTGCCCGATCACCCGGGACGAGAAGCCCCCCGTGACGGACTCCACCTCCGCCCACGCGAGCTGCCTCGCCGCTGCGGCGCCGTTGTTGTTGCCGCCGCCGTCCTCCTCCACGGCGCCAGCCGGCTCGGCCGCCACCCGCGAGCTGGCCGCGCCTGCCTCCCCTCGCTTCTTCACATCGCCACCGCACCGGCGGACGCACGCGAAGAGGCCGCACCCGCGGAACATTGTGCGCACACTGAAACGAGAGATCTGCAAGCTCCCAAGGCTGCGGCAATGGCGAAAAGGAGAAGGATTACAAGTGAGGCGAGGAGTGGGAGTGGAGGGAGAATGAGTTCTCACTTCTCTTAACCTCGTTGCTGTCGTCGCTACGTTTTTTGGCTCTGCCTTACCGGACAAGCTGGGCACAGGTTGGACAGAGGACGCAGATCAAAGAATGGCTAGTGGCAACCGTGGCTTGCTCACTGGTTGTCTGGCTCTGCTTGCATGCTACAAGTCAAATGCTCACTGGATACGATGGGGACAGGTTGTATATATATATAATAATCAAATATCAGTTCGGATCAGTGAGTGCTTACATATTAAACAATGTATCAATCATAAAAGTACGTTCAAAAAATTTCAAAAGAACCTGTGTAATTGGAAAGGTCAAACAAATTAGAGATAAAGCACGAATCTCATTCCTTCGGAGAATTAAATAAGAGGAAATCGGTCACATGCATAATAAATCTGCAGCAAGCACATTTCATGAAAAGAATTATTGACAGGCCAAATGTCAAAGCAAACGAACCACTCATACTATAGGAGCCTAGGCACTGTAGCACCCTATTTTATATGTATATATATATATATATGTATATAAAATATGTATTTTTACTATGTAAAATACACCACGGCGTTTAGGCACTATGGTCTAAAATATGTATTGTGTATGAAATTTTTTTAAATTTTTTAGATGTTGAGTTTAACTAGTTTACTAACTACTTCAAATAAGTTTGAATTGAAATTTGAATTATAATTGCTTTTTCTATGATAGTTTATTTGTAGGTATGTGTTGATTATATGTAGCTGATTATATATATAATCAGCCCATACCTACAATCAAACTATCACATACATACATACATACATACATACATACATACATACATACATACATACATACATACATACATACATACATATGTGTGTGTGAGTATGTGTGTGTACGGCTGTGCTATTCTGCACCTGCGCGCACTGTGTGTGTCGGAAAATTACTGTCATGCGTGAGTGAAGTTACTGTCAAATACATGTAGAGTTATTGCCAGTATTATAGTGTTACAACTGATAGTAACTCTACATGTGTTTGGCAGTAACTTCACTCACACATAGCAGTAACTTTCTAGTGCGTATTCTACACCTGCACGCAGAATAGTAATACGGCTACGCTAATGAGCGTGTGCGCGCACGCTACGCGTGGGTCGCTGGCTAGCTAGTGTGGTTCATGCTAACTCAATTGGTAAGTAAGTTCATGAATTGTAAATGATAACTTTTTGGGCACGAGATAGTAACTTTGTAAATATAAGTAACTTGATAAATTATAGATGATAACTTTATGTGCATGAGATAGTAACTTTACCATAACCAACAACCCCACTAAATGATAACTTCATGAATGCAAGGTCTCTTGTGCCAAACGGGCATGCATGCAGCAGGATAGAGGAGAATAAGTGCACTTGACTTATGATTTTTTTATCTTATTCACAAGCTAAAAAATAAAATAATTTTTTAATCAAAAGTTCGATCTACGGTTCGTTTGAACCATTGTGTTTGAAATTGCGAAATTCATGTCATTAAAACTGTAAGTAACTTCATAAATTATAGATGGTAATCTTTGTGCATGATATACTAAATTTGCCAAATGTAAATAATTTCATGAATTATAGATGATAACTTTATGTACAGACGATAGTAACTTTATTATAACAAACAACCCCCACTACTACAAAACAAGCTATACTGGACGTTTCATCACAGACGATTTATGTGAAGCCGTCTGTACTTATTATTATAGACGGTTCATGGCTAAACCATCTCTGAAACTATCACAGACAGTTAGGTTTAAAAACCGTATGTGATGTATACATTATTACAAACGATTTTTAAATAGAACCGTATATGAAACTATCACAAACGGTTTGTTATACAAACCGTCTCTGATATGTGCATTATCATAGACAGTTTTTATTTCGAGCCGTCTATAATAGTTTTCTTTACAGACGGTTCTAGTTACAAACCATCTGTATTGTCTTTATCACAGACGGCTCACAAACTATCTGTGATAACCTCCAATTATTACTGACACATAAATACAAGCGGTTCAGAAAATCGTCTGTGATGGCAGTTCCGAACCGTCTGCGATGACCCTTTTTGTAGTAGTGCCCACTAAATAATAAATTCATGAATTGTAAGTAACTTCACGAATTACAGATGATAACTTTTTTGTACATGATATAGTAACTTTACCAAATATAAGTAACTTTATGAATTATAGATGATGATTTTATATTCTGGAGATAGAAACTTTTTCATAACTAACAGCCCCACTAAATGATATCATTACTAATTGTAAGTAATTTCATGAATTATAGATGACAATTTTTTATGCATGATTGGCTGATTGGTGGGTCACGCACTTATTCTACGCATAGCTATTGAACAACGTGTATATATATATATATATATATATATATATATATATATATATATATATATATATATATATATATATATATATATATGTATGTATTTTAGTATATATTTTTTCAAATGTATATGTTTCATTTGAATTGTTATAGATGGGTATATACCCTAAACTGATATTTTTTAAAATTATATCTGAATTTGGGTTTAATTTACGCATTCGAAATCATGGTGCTTGGGCACCAAGGTGTCCCATTTCAGCGTTGTCCTACACACACACACACACTAGTCACCTGCTCGTGCGTTGCAACAAAATTTGTTGGATATATAGATAATCATGATATGGAAGAGGGCTACTCTAATCAATTGAAATGTGATCAATTGAAATGTGGAGAGTAGTGGGAAGTTGAGAATGTGGCGGATGGAGGAGAAGGGATGTACAACCACCAACCCGTTCTTTTATAATAGTAATGATATATACACACACACACACATACATACACACACATATAGGGAGCATATCTAGTGCTAAAGCCCTATTCAGTGCTAAAGTGCTAACGCTCATCAGATCCGTCCAATCTGGCCCGTGCGGCTCAGATCAAGGAGGGTGGAAAGCTCCCAACTCACTTAATCCATCTTTCAAATAACCCCCTACGGATTTTTATGTTTATGAATTAACCCCTGAATCACTCCCCCCTCTCTCTCCCCCTCACATCGATCCGGCGCCGCTCGACCCGCTCCCTCTCCCTCTCGCCTCCCTCCCCGACGGCGCCGCTCCATCTCCATCTCCCTCTCCCTCTCGCCTCCCTCCCCGACGGCGCCGCTCCCTCTCCCTCTCGCCTCCATCCCCGATGGCGCCGCTCCATCTCCCTCTCCCTCTCGGCTCCCTCCCCGACGGCGCCGCTCCATCTCCCTCTCCCTCCCGCGGCTCCCTCCCCGCCCCAGGCGCCGCCACCCATGGGCCCTCGTCGACGCCCGTTCTTGGCTGCCACTAGACCCATCTAGGGTTTGGGCCGTCGGCGCTACCTCCATCCCCGGTCACCGGCGCCGTCCCCCGGTGCCTCCAACCCGGCCTCCATCCGTGGCCCCAGCCAACCCGGCCCCGCCCTCCATCTGCCAACCCCGCCCCCGACGCCACCCTTGAGCTCTTTGAAGTTGCAAAAATACAAGACGTGGGAGAAGGAACCTGCACCATATGGGTGGGATGGTGAGCTTATCTCTTCACTCTAATATCCACAGTCATTTGATTGGTAGAGAAAACTAAGGTGTTAGTTCAGTATAGTATGGAAAATTGCATGAGCAGTTATATTGCAATGACATGTGTGAAAGTTGACAATATACAACTATATGTGCATTGAACCAGCAAACTAGGTTAAGATGCCTAACACTCAATAAAAAATGGTGACGGGAGTATCAAATTATTCAATTTTTGCTGTCTTAAGTGTCATCTATGCTTTTCCAGTCTGAAGGTACAATGGCTTGGATTTACCGTTTGCAATTAACTACATGTGGTAGGTCAAGGAGTCAGGGTGCACCTTTTTGTAAGAAAAGAAAATCTTTTACATGCAACTGAGTTAGGTGTTAATGCTTGCAGAAAACATCGACAGAATGGTCAATGAACTCAAAGAGAGGGACGAGAAGCGGAAATCGTTCAGCAGGAGGCGCAAGTTCAACGAAGACAAGGACATTGACTCGATCAACGACCGGAATGAGCACTTCAACAAGAAGGTCAAGAGGGCCTTGGGCAAGTACACGAATGTTTTGGCGTTGTCGTTGGGAGTTATCCACTCAACTAGCAAAGTGATTGTATGATGTGAGGCTGATAGCATGTACAAACAGTTATGTCTCCAACCCGGTCTCTGAGCTGGCCATATGCTCTTCTGAATGTGTGTGTGTGTTACTCCAATTTTTGTGGTGGAACTGAGATTCTGAATGTTTCTGTATGATCTTCTGAATGAATTTGCGATTGATCAGTTCCCGAGCTGAAATGGCAACCTATTGAATGAATTTGCGATTGACTGTTGAATGAATTTGCAATTGATCAGGTTGTTTGTTACTCCAATTCAAGATTGATCAGTGATGTTTTGTGTGTGAGAAACCTGAGAATGTTTGTGTGTGTGGAACCTGTGTGAAGTGATTGTGTAGTGTATATTGGCAAATATGCCAAGTCTACAGCAGTAGTAACAAAATTTGAAATTTGCCAGTTTACAAGTCATAAACATACCAGTGATGCATATCTGAAATTTGCCAGTTTACAAAAATCTGAAATCAGAGATTCACAATTGGGTATACCAGTGATGCATACCCGTGATGCATATCAGTTTACAAGTCATAAGCATATCAAAGCAGTGATGCAGCTTCAGTGATGTATCAGGCGAACAGTGCACACATACATATCAAAGCAGCATTTGTCAATTACACATGTCCACAGTAAGCGATTAGTATAACAAGATGGCAGAATTCTTTACATTTTGCGTACATACATATTACATGCCATCACGTCACATGCAAACTATGCAATATATCATCCGAGATCAGGAACAATGAGGTAGTCATCATCATCAAGCAGCTCTACCCGTGTCTTCTTGCTCTGGAGCGCACCACTCGTCTTGTAGAAACCCGTGTTGCTCGTTGGCTGCGGCAAGGCGAAGAGCTCAGGGACCTCCACCGCCGTGTTGACCTCCTTGGACAGCGCATGGTCATGGAACAGCTCGATGTCGGCGACCCATTCTAGCTCCTGCTGCTACAAATGGAAAATTATATTATTAGTTGCTACACATACTCACAAATTATGGAGGGGTGATACACTGATTCGGGAGTTAGATTAACATACGCAATTTCTGCTACCCACCAATCGAAACAAGGCTTCAGCATCCTCACACATTCCATTTCGTTTTCGCATTTTGCAGCTTAATTATTCAGTGTGCTATCGATGTCATACGGTAAGTCAGCCCAAACCCTAGCCGAAGAGGGTGGCATCGTCAAGGCCTTCAGTGAAGCTACATGAACCACCGCGAGAAATCCTTGGGGACTCTCTCCGATGCCCTACTGCCGAAGCCAACAATCCAAGCCAAAGCTAATCCAAAGACGAGGAGATGAGATCAGAGGCACCAGACGGTAGAGGGAGGAAGCGGAAGCGAGCGAGGAGTACGGGGTGGAGGGAGGTGGTGGCGACGGTGGATGGCCTCACCTTCGGCGCCGGTGGAGGGAGGCGGTGCCGTCCGCCCAAACCCTAGCCGAAGAGGGTGGCATCGTCAAGGCCGAGGGGCGATGGCGCGGTGATGGAGGGGGTGGCGTCGACGAGGGCCCAGGGGTGGCGGCGCCTGGGGCGGGGAGGGAGCCGCGGGAGGGAGAGGGAGATGGAGCGGCGCCGTCGGGGAGGGAGCCGAGAGGGAGAGGGAGATGGAAGCGAGAGGGAGAGGGAGCGGCGCCGCCGGGGAGGGAGGCAAGAGGGAGAGGGAGATGGAGATGGAGCGGCGCCGTTGGGGAGGGAGGCGAGAGGGAGAGGGAGCGGGCCGAGCGGCGCCGGATCGATCTGAGGGGGGAGAGGGGGGGAGTGATTCAGGGGTTAATTCATAAACATAAAAATCCATAGGGGGTTATTTGAAAGATGGATTAAGTGAGTTGGGAGCTTTCCACCCTCCTTGATCTGAGCCGCACGGGCCAGATCGGACGGATCTGATGAGCTTTAGCACTTCAGCACTGAATAGGGCTTTAGCACTAGATATGCTCACACACACACACACACACACACACACACACACACACACACACACACACACACACACACACACATATATATATATATATATATATATATATATATATATATATATATATATATATATATATATATATATATATATAGAAAGCCTTTTTTGTAATCCTGGGAGTACATACTTCCACTTCTAATATATCATCTAAACAAATATATTATACTTATTTATCACTTTTAATATGCTTAAATACTAATTATGAAAATACTCTAATGTGACTTAGTTGACAAAATTCATCGGAGTCCTTTATTTTTGCTATATAACTTTTTCTATATATAAATGGGGTATATACATAAATTATGCTATAAAAAGTGGACTTTGATGGTATTTTTCATGGAATTCACTTTAGAGTATCTTATAATCATTATTAGAGTATGCCTAAAATGATAAAAAGGTATAACAATATCATTTAAGTGGTACATAAGTAGTGTACTCCTAGTAGTATGGAATCATTTTCCTATATATATATATACTATTCAGTAGCTAAGTGTAGAATAAGCGTGCGCCCCCTAGCGACATGACCTGAACCTAATCAGCCAATCACAGTCGCACCACCCCCTTTTAGTCGGCCCCACGTACGGTTGGTAGTCATGTTGTTGGCAGACCGAGAAAGTTACTTACGGTTACGCATAAAGTTATCGTTTATATGCAATGAAGTTACTATCCGCAAGGTAAAGTAATCATCTACATGGTAAAGTTACTGTCTCTTGCATAACACGTTATCATGTACGATACATGAAATTACTTACATTTATCATGTGCGTTAAAACTGCGCTCCTGGGTCCCATGTGCCGCTTTTTCTGGGATTTAGTGGGGTATGGAATCCGAACCATTTTTAAGCCCACCCAGGAATCTCTCTTCGTCTTCCACTGATTCGATCTCTCCCCGCCTCTCCATCTTTCTCGATACCATGTGTTGATTTTGATCACCACAGCCTCCGACCATTGCATGCCCCGAGATCTCCGACCACTTTTGCGCTCGAAATCTTCGACCACTCCACGCTTTATTCCTTCGCAATACCTCTCGGACATTGTCCGATGCTTCAACACCACTCGAACATCGTCCGATGCTCTGAATCTGCTCAAACATTGTTCGATACACTGCTGATACTCAAACTCCGTCCAATGTCTGTTGCTACTCGAACACCGTCTGATTCTCCTATGCTACTCGAAGACCATTTAATACTCTTCGACTTCTCGCTTGAAGTCGAACTTCGACTGTCCACCCGACTTCGTTAGTCGAACTCGAAATGTTACTTGCAGTTACGCATAAAGTTATCATCTATATGAAATGAAGTTACCATCCGCAGGGTAAAGTTATCATCTATACGGTAAAGTTACTGTCTCCTGCACAACAAGTTATCATATATAATACATGAAGTTATTTATAGTTATCGCACATGTTAAAGCCGCACTCCCAGATCCCATGTGCTGCTTTTCCGAGATTTAGTGTGGTATGGAATCCGAACAGTTTTTTAGCCCACCCGGGAATCTCTCTTCGTCTTCCCCTGATTCGATCTCTCCCCGTCTCTCCATCTCTCTTGCGAGAGCGCCTCCCTAATCCAATGATCTCGCTGCCTCGTCATTGGCCGTACGTCCTAATCCAGTATCTTCTCTCACTGCCTTGTCGTCAGTCGCACGTCCTTCCATCACTTCGGCAAGGAACTTCCACGACGGAGAATGATTGGAAACCATGGTTTCTAAGGGATTGTGTGGTGGACTCAACCTGATTAAGTGAATTGCCGATCAAATGGTGAGTGTTATTGGCTTCACCCAGCTTTATGCCGAGGGTAACTTCATCAATACCGTGACTAGGTGTCGACTAGCTCCCGTAATGCATAGGAGCTATTGGCAAATAGTGGTCATCCATGATCGAATTGAGAGTACTCTAACTCTTGGATCGTGGCATCGTGTTCTCGGAGCCATGTTTTCCAGTCAAGTGTGCCAGATTTATTGTGGTGCCTGGGCATTCCGACAAGGTTGAGATGCCTGACTCCCTAGGAGTTGTTGATGACAAGGGCAGCGTGTCTTCTTCCATCCAATCAATCTTGTTGGGCGCAAGGACTGGTGACCCTGGGATGGAGGATGATGATGAGGAGCCATCGTGTTCCATGGCGCAGATACGTGTGTTCATGTCGAGGTCGACATAGTCTGCCAAATCAAACTAATTCTCTTTATTCCAGATTCCTGACATGATCACATATGTGATGTTTATTGAAATAGGGAAGAGTGGTGTTATCGATGAGAACCTTGAGGAGCTCGGTGCTACTTTCTCACGGATGACACTAGTTGTCGACGATCAAATCATCGATCTTACAAATTGTAGGAAAACTATGCCTCACGGAAGGGTTGAAAAGAAAAGGGGGACTATCTCTATGGCTATGTTAGGATTACAAACTGCTCTTGAAGAGCGATTACAAAGGGGATGCTACTAGCCCTAACTTTACTGTTTCTTGCCTCCGTTATCTATTGCCCCCTTTTCCTGTTTTCTCTTGTAAAGCTTAAGTAACACCAAAGAGGTGTCGGTGTTCCACTGGAGCAGACGTCTTGTCGATTCCTCATATCTAATCAAGTAATCGGTTGCTATCAGCGAGAGAGAACTGGTAGTACCTGTCGATTGGTTATTTGTCAATAAGAGAAGATCTTAGAAATAACCGTGAGGTGATTGTTGTTGGAGGCACATGGTCGAATTGTCGTGCAGCTATTGGTACTAGAGAATATTTATCTTGACAAGAAATTATCTATATGTTAAGATATCTCTGACAAAGGCTATAGCTCAGTTCGGTAAAGCAACTCGCGTTCTTGCTTGCTCCGTTCCTACGCTCATTCGTTCCAAACAATGGAATAAGCTCGCTACATATTCTGTAGCTCGCAGGGTCGGACTTCATTGAGAAATTGGTTTTCTAAAGACAAAGGATTTATTTTGCATCTTGTGTTCTTCTTTGTTAGGGGGGACCACACAACCAATCATTGCGCGGAAAGAAATGGTATTCTTTCCGAGGGGTGATGACCAGTGAGGACGTCATCAAAAAAATTTCTCTTTGTTTTATTTATCGTTCTTCTTTATGTTTTCTGAGTCGGTCATCAAACGTGCTCTTGACCAAGCTTGAGAATTTGAGATGATTATTAAATGACGATCATTCTAAAATGGTGCCTTGGGTCCTTTGTTATTTGGTTTTCTTCTTCCGTGGGGAGGAGGATTAAGCCTGTTTCTAGCGAATTGCACCGGCAGGACTACATGGAACTCAACTCTTGGCTCATTGCTCTCGGAGCCTCGGTCCCTTCAGAGTACAGATCAGGCTGGAAAAGAATCAGTCAGGTTACCAAGAACATTAATACAGCTTTGCTCATGTTTACTGGGCTGGTTGCCTCTTCTTTCCAGAATTATGCTAGGGTAAAACGTTGGTATGCTGAAGTACAGTTACACTGTTGCGAATATCAACATTTCAAGCGAGGCATCATCGCCTCAGGGTCGGACTTTTGGGGGGCAAACCGGACCGGTAGAGTCTGTGGGGGAGAAAGGGATTAAACGGCTTGTGTTCGAATCGAACATGGGACGACTCGCTTTGCGTTGCAGGCATTCAGGATTAGGAGCGATTAGATATTGAGATTGGAAAAGCACACATTGTATGAAACTCATCTCTACCTGTACGTAACCCCCTCTCTTTCTCCGATAACAGATTATCGGGAACATCAAAACTAGGAGTACTACAGATGCTCAAATTGCATGTCCTTGGTTTTCGTCCATCGTCCTCAATTCTTAACCTAGATTGGGAGAATTCACTCAACTACTCAAGTATAGGTCACCAGGGATGTCGACGCAACACAATCGCTCTGTTTTTTTACATTACTACAATGTTGATCTTGTAAAGTCTAATGCACAAGTACACTACTGCGAACATTGACACTGCAAGCGAGGCATCAGGGTTGGACTGTTAGGCCGATCGAACAGGTCCGGTAGAACGTCACGTCCTTGGTATACTTCCGACCCCGATCGAAGCCACCATGATTAATTTGGCATCTTCTTATGCGGCTTCTAGACTTCTGTTTTTTTAGTAATTAACTTTTAAATAAAATATTTTTTAAGATAGGATCTATAAATTAATTGTAATACACACGTAGTGACTTTATTTATACGGATAAAATCGCACGTGAATTTTTCTTACTCTGTACTCTCTCACGAACAGCTAAAAGCTAAAGGGCATGTTTATCTTAGGAAGGAATAGTTTTCTATGAGGAAAAATACATGATTTAACACAATAGAGAATTTTCCAAACCTACTCATAATTCAAGATCATGTCAGTGTTGAAGCATGTCATACAGTAGTTCTCATCTGTTATCGAGATACATGTAGTATAGAATGATGCTAAATTTGAAAACTCAAAAAATTCTAAGCACTATGTTTTTCAGTGATGGCTACTGAGAAAATGGAGTAAAAGCACACAAATCAAAAGGATGAGAGATATCCATGTTTTACCAAGGCTATATTCGGTTTCCAAGGATCAAGGGACTGGTACATGCTAAACTGCTAAGAACGTAAAATCAAGCACTACCAAATCCTATCTAAAGCTAAAATAAGTGCCAACATAGACTGCCAACATAGGTTGTTCATACTCATATTGTGTGAACATTCACAAACCAAAATTAGAGACATAACAAACTTAAATGGCAAATCAGAGGTATTGCTTTGGCGCATTAATTAGAACAGAACAAGTACCATTGGTTCTTGGAGGAGGAGAAAAAATAGGTTTACATGAAACATTAGACATCTAAAGTAGAAGTAAGGGTCTCCGGTCTCCACCTCTATCGGCTGCTTCGCTGCCTCTTTGGACCTATCGGGCTCCATGAATCCTTCTTAGCGTTCTCTCGCTACTTCCCTGTTCTTTTATCTTCCCTTCTCCAAATCCGGTGGCGGAAGCCGCCGCCGCCGTAGGGGGTAGTGGCATTGGTGGTGTGGGCCATGACATAAGCCTCGGGTTGCAGGTCCTCCGCACGGTCACAGGCAAAGGAGGCCATGGGGGAGGGGAGGCAGCAGTAGTAGTGGAAGGGGTGGAGAGTTGGATGGAGAGGTCGAGGGAGGGGGTGCGGCGGTGGAGTTTGCAAGGAGGTGGGAGGGGCGGCAGTGGCAGTGAGGTGCGTGGTACAGAGGGGAGGGGAGGGAGAAGGAGGGTGCGGTGATGGAGGCAGCATGGAGTTGGGAGGGGCTGCAGTGGTGGTGAGGCTGCGGCACTGAGAGTAGGGGAGGGTGAAGGGCCACCATGGCTAGTGGGCGCAGCGGGAAGACGGAGGTGTGGAGGTGGGGGAACTTGGGCGCAAGAGGGAAGAGGGAGCGAGAGGTTGTGGATGTGTTGGCTGTAGGTAGGGATCTTGGGGGTGTGCGGCAGTATTGCGCGGAGGAGGGTGGGCTCAATCCCACGTTGATGAGGAGGCAAAGCAGCGGAGTGGCGACAATGGAGGAGGAGCAGGCGGGGGAGAGGGAAAGGCGGCGTGGGTGGGAAGGGAGGAGGCAAGGCAACGGAGGAGGAGCACGTGGGGAAGAGGGGAAGGCTACAGGGGTGGGAAGGGAGGGGCGCGACCACGGTGTCAAGGGAGGCGAAGGTGGAGGTTGGGTTTGGCGGCCTGATAAGCGTTGGGCCCACTTGCCGGCACAAAAATAATGTTGGGGAGGTGGAGAGGCAGATAAACCACATGAGTGATGGTGAACCAGCACCAACTCCTCTTTTTAAGTAGTAAAGATTGATAAGATCGACTATGTGACTATGGATAACATGCAATCCACAAGGTCGAAGGAAGCCATCGCCTGATAGATAGGCCATTAACACGGACATGGCAAGCACGTGACTGCGCATGCGCTTGTGATCGATGTTGACTCACCTAAGGGAATTGCTCCCCTACCAATACTATTATGCAATGCACTACTCGTTTATCCTTTGAAATTCTACCAAAGTTTTTTTTTGAGATCATGAGTACAACAAGAATGCACTTACGCACATGCGCATTTAATACCACACCCACACCCACACACATCTATGTGGGTGTGTCTAATGCATACATTTAAGACTAGACGAAGACCCAAAATATCCAAAAACACGAACACACATTTTGAACACTGAACACACTTCCATACACGCACATACTCAGGTAATCATTGTTCACATAAACAATACTAGTACCCCCAAAACATACGGCGCACTGCAAGTAACCGGGCGGACGGCGCGCCCACTGGCTGCCTCCACCAACCGAGCAAACAACCGCCCGCACTGCTCGTTTATCTTAGGTGGTGATCGGTTCGGCTGAAAGCCTCATGGCTTATGGCTGAAAACACTGTAGCTGGCTGAAAAAAGCACTGTAGCTGACAGAGGCTTATTTACCATAATTAAATTTAAAAAAAATTAAAAATAGAAAAAACATATTAGCCCATCACGCATAATGTAAACAAATACGAGGAAAAAAAGAACCGGTAAAAAAATCAAAAAAAGCCAAAAGTTCAGAAAAAGACGAAATTTATGAATAGTGCAAAAATAAGCTGAAGCCAGAAGCTGAAGCCATATTGATCAGGGCCTATAGTGCTGGTCGTTGCGCTCTATCTGTTCCATCCGTAACACATTATCAAGCAGTAAACATTGCGAATCTGAGATCTGGTCACCGACGCGACGCGCGCGGCGTCTGTAGACTGCACAGTACGCTCGCACCGCCGCACCGGCCGGCGCTGTATCGCGGTCCCGACGACACAAGGCTCGGTTGGTGCGATAGAAAAACCCAAGCTCGGAAGCTTCGTGCTGGGAGCCGGGAGTACAGGGGGAGCTCGGGGGTCGAGGTCGAACTGAACATAGCAACGACTTTGGTTGGGACGCGACGTGCAATCCACATATAGATCGAGCCCTGTAAGCAGTGGCGGAGCTACAGGGTGGTCCCTGTGGGCCGTGGACCACCCTGTGCTCGGTCCAACCAAAGGTCCAAAGCCAGAGACCAGAGTCCTGAGTGGTGGCGCTGGGGTTTGGTGGGGTTTCGCATACGGCGGCGGTTCACTGGCCATCGTTCGAGTCAAATCGATGGAGCGATTTGGAATGGCTTGTGGAGCCTGGAAGCGTTCTTATTTTGTGTGCATAATATGTAATGACGGAGAGATGCTCCTATGCACTAAGTATACAGTGAATTATACTAGTAGTGATACATATTTAAAAATTAATTCTAGTTACCTACAAGAAATCAAGCGTTTGTGTTCCTCTCAAAATTCAAGAAAGGAACAAGAAATCAACATTTGTAAGCATCTCTGGCGCCTAATTCGCGCTCCATCCGTTCATATCGTTTTGGGATTCTTGTATACTTACATTCATAAAACTTGTGTGATATTATATGTTTTTGAGAACTATAAAGATGAAGAAGAAGAAGAAGTGACGTACTGTTCTTCAACTACTATGGGTATGTAATATTTCAATTCTATGTTAAGAAAGTTATATTCGTCTATTTTATGAAGTTCGTATGTCCTTTTTACCTTAATTGCATTTCGTAATTTATATACTTGTGTACCGACATGTTAAATTTATAGCGGTTAAATAAATTTTAGACAATGGACCACCATAGCTATAAATCCTGGCTACGCCACTGCCTGTAAGCAAGTTTCTAACTTTTTAATTTTTTTCCTAGTTTTTTGATTTTTTATATTTTCTTTTTTCCGTATATTTCTTTATATTATTTGTGATAAGAGAATATTCTTTTTATTTTTTATAATTTAAGTACACTAAAAGAATTTACAGCAGCTATAATGAAAAAAACTCAAACAGTGCTAAAAAAAACCTAAAAAAACAAAAGTATAAACCATCGGAAGCACCATCGCAATATTGTTCCTAGGTTAGATCGTTTGTGCCTGAACCGGCAAACAAAGGCACAGCACGTAAGAGATGCCTGTCCATGTCGCACCGATCGTCGCGGAATAACAAGTTCTCGCGTCAGGTCGGCTTATTTTGATACGATCTACTACTGTTTTGGGGGATTTTGTCACGGTGTTTGGGATTCAGAGTTTCTACAGTACTAGTATTGATCAAATCTTGTACACGAGCTTTTTGCGTACTAGTATTACTGTACGTGGTAATAATACTGACATGAAATCGCTTGGATGTTGAATTCATTGCAAGTTCGTGCCAACTTTACCGTGCATTGTGTTTAATTATCAAACGTACGGGAGCAATAATGCCACAAAAAGGGAGTGGTAGCTACTACTAATAGTACCAAGACTAGAGCTCGAAGTTAGGCTATGCCGCGCAACACGATCTAGATCTACTGTGCTTCGTACTGCTTTATGCCATGTCGGCTCAGCCCAATCATCTTATCATGCCATGCCGTGTCGGCCCGCTTAGCTTTCGGCCAGGTCCAAGCACGGCCAAAAGCCTGTTGTGTCAACGTTTGAAACAACCAAAAATTTGCAAAAGCCAAATTTGGATTTGAATTGCTTTGGTTTGAGCTCCATCTCCTCCCTAATCCTAATCCTCACCAATCTCAAAGCATCACAGCCACTAATCCCTGTCATCACGGCGTCATAACGGGAGAAACGGGATTTTTTCCCGCGGGCACTGTAGCTGGCCTGAAAAATCGCCGCCGCCTCTGATTTTTGCCCCGCCGCCGACCTCCCGCGCCTTCTCGCGCCTGCACGCCGCTGCCAGCTCCTGCCCCCTCTGTCAGATGCCGTACCCCGCCTTAAATGCGCCCCGACCGGCCGCGAGCCGTGGCAAAGCCGCCGCCGTCCGTGCGCGCCTGCTTTTGCCCCCTTCGCGCCCCTTCCTCTCACGGCCGACGCCTGCAGCCTCTGACACATTTGACCGCCGCCTCGTACCTCCCTGGCCAGCTGCACCCACCCGGAAGCCCTCGAGCTGCCCCGACCTCTCCCGAAGCCACGGCCGCCGCTCTGATATTTTCCCCTCCCGGTGAACCGCCATGCCGGGCCTATTTAAAGCCCGCCCGACCCCCTCAAATGAATCACCACATCTCCCCGCAGCTCCCCAAGCAACCCCGAGCTCCCTCTTCCCCTCCATTGCCGGTAATCCCGAAAACCCCCAATTCTCAACCCTAGAGCAATGTCGGGTGCCCGCCACTCCATTCTCCAATTCCCGCCACCCAGAGCCCATCCATAGCCCTAGAAACCTTCCCTGACCATTGCCTTGAGCTCCCAACCACCCACCTCCTCCAGCACCGTTCACCCCTTCCCTACCAAAAACGGCCACCGTGGCCAGCCCAACCCAAGCATTCCGAGCTTCGGCCGACCCCTCCCCTAACTCACCTAAACCCTAGTGATGCTCAAGAGCCAGCCCAATTGCTCTAGGAAGCTTCCACTCGCCCTCAACTTCAAAATTTCCGCAAGAGGAGAAACTCACCGCCGGCGATTGCCGCCTCCACTGGGCCCGCAACCACCCAAAATGGAACCACCTCACCTCCCCGAACCTATCCATAGCTTTGGTTTGCGTCGCGCTTCACCCGAGCTCCGCCGGCAGCCACCGCCCACTCCTCTGCTTCTCTACGCGCGCGGGAACGGTTGGAGAAGAAGAACAGTGCCTTGCACTGTTCCCCTGGCCCCGCCGCCCCGACCTGGCTAGGCCAAGCCAGCTCGCCCGCGTCGGATGCGCCGCACCACCGCGCCAGGTGCGCCCGACCCGAGCCGCCCCGCAACGCGGTTGAACCCAGCCGAGCTGCCGCGCCCGTTCCAACCGATTCGAGCCCAATCGACGTGGTTCAACCCAGCCAATTCGCCCGAACCCGAGGAACAGTGCACCGAGCCCGATGAACAGTGTTGGACCCAAACCCAAAAATGCATATTTATACTCCCCGGATTCGTTTCGAGCCCGCCAACCCAAATCCAAAGCCTATTTCCCCATATAGCCCTCCTATAACCCAATATCCTCAATTTAATGGAGCTTTTCGGATTTTCTTTATTCTTTTATTTTCCTTATTCCTAGCTCATTCCTTCGGGCCTGGAATTGATTTATTTTAATTGTTTTACGCTAGCTTCCGAAGTCGAGGATTCACAGGAGCAGGAGGGAAAAACTCAAGTTCAGGCCCGGCCCGCCGAAGAATATAAGTTAATCGAAATCGTAAACCCGCAAGGCAAGTCACACATACCTTGATCATGTTGAGCCTACATTTTCGCTATTTATTTATTTACCAGTATTTTCATTATGTTATTTGTGAACTGTTATTTTATGTACAATAAATACTTAGAATGACATGATATTAGTTATGTCCTACCACCCGAAAAAGCCCAGTCTAATTTGATGGCCATATTCACCTTGACAAGATATAGTAATATTAAATATAGTAATAACGTAAATATGATAGTTTAGAGAATTGATATCTTCTGAAAGAAGTGGTACTTATTTGGGAAGTGGCTCTATGGTAAGCGAGGATCGCTGGATCCCGTGACCTGGGGCGAAGGCAAATGTTACAAATCAATGGGAGTGTCAAATCACTGGACAGATTTGTAGAAGGGAATTTGCCACCGGTGAAATTATAAGGACTAGACCCTTATGCTGAGTAAAGAACATAGTGACCGCCCAACCACAAGCGTTGATACGTCAAACCTGGTCTAGTAACTGCTCAACTTCGATTGAACCTTTACATAGGCGGTTGGAGGCAAAGTGTGAGTACATACGGAAGGGAGTTAAGGGAGGGCCGTATGGAAGTTGGCACCGTTATTGTGGTTATTATTGATTTGATTATCGGGTGTCCACACAATAGTAGACTGAGATGAGTCAGAGGTTGTGGCCTGGGCTTGTTGAGGAAGTCTACTAGGTAGAGGCTATATAAAGGATTGAGCAGTGAACAACCTTGTTTCCTTTACTCTTTAGCGCGGAGTTAAGGAATCTTGTGGGTAAAGCAGGGCAGCTTTGCAAAGTCATGACTAATGGTATTCGAATACGCCGTACTTCCGGTCAATGGAGTTATGTTTAATGGGTGAATCCAACAACAAAGCATAAGTAGATTTGGAAAGGATTTTGGTAATGTTGGTGGTCTGGTAATTGAACCTTGAAACCCCCCTAAAGCTTATAGAAAGCTAAAATTTTGTGTTTAAAACCTGTTTTCAACTAAAACTGCATCCACATAAAATAACAGACATGCTTCCCTTTATTTGTTATACCTTGCATATAGTTATTGTTAAGCTCCGTGTGACTTGTTGAGTACGGTGGTTGTACTCATGCTTGCTAAAAACATAAACAGAAATAGCCAGCAATAAAGAGGCAGATGGAGGCAAAGGGATGGAACTACGAGATCAAGGATACGTGGAAATTAGGGCCGTCCTCCGCTCAGGCGTGCCTGTGGCGTTCTTTTGTTTGTAAGTTATCTAAGGGCCGCTTGCCCTTCTGTATTACTTGGCTTTTATGCCTTTATATTAATAAAGTTGGCTTTTGTCTTAAGCATGTGTTGGCAATGTTATACACTCGATTGATGTAACTCGCAACTGAACAGTCCTGGGCGGTTGCGAGGGTTTCATAATACTCCCAGAAATGGGGGTGTTACAGAGTGGTATCAGAGCCTGCTTGCTTGACCGTAGGATGACCCTAAGTGTGTTAGAAGTGTTTGCAAAAACTATGGTTTATAAAAATGAATTGCATAAAATATAGGTAATAATCTTGTATAACTTCTTTTCCCCTGTCTATATTAGTGTTATTTAAACTAAATTTTGTTTCCCTAAAACTATTTATATCCATTCTTGTCTAAATTCAAATTTGGCGATGTGAGTAGATGTCAAAAAAAAAAAGAGGAAAAAAAAGAGAAGAAAAAGTAAAAGAGTTAGAAAGTGTAGATCTGTGTGCGTTAGTATAGTTGAACCCTTCGGTAGTAGTATCTTCTTGGCTGTGTAAAACAAGTTGAGATGTGTACCTTATAAGAATGGTATGTATCCAGCTTGTGTAATGAATAGAAACTATCTTTGCCTAGTTGATAATTTGTTTGCTACAAGTATCTCTAGTCTACCCTCTTCAAATTTCAATCTTTCTATTTCACTCTAAGTCCTTACCTATTTCATTCTAATCTTACCCAACGTTCTGAATCCTTACTTCTCTATCTGACTTCCTTAAAAACTCGCTGCAGACCTAGCTCCCAATCCCATCAATCAAGATGGCTGAAACTGAAAATGGATCACAAGAGCAAGACCATTCTTATCCAGAAGAAGCAAGGCAGCCAAACATAATAAACCTATTGGTAGCAATGGAAGAAAGCCGGCATCAAGCGGAACTTAGTCAAGTCAGCAAGATGGAACAGCATACTAAGCTGTTAGAACAAATTGTTATGAGAAGTGGAGGAAACAGTCAGCAAGGACTGCCCGTACAACCAAAATGGGCAGATTTTCATAAGACCCGACCACCAGTCTTTTCTTCCTCACCTGACCCAATGGTGGCAGAAGATTGGTTTAGAGATGTAGAAAGAAAGTTAAATACTGTTCAATGTAACGATAAGGAAAAGGTGTTATACGCCTCCCATCAGTTGCAAGGCCCAGCAGCAGCCTGGTGGATGAATTATCAAGCTATGATTGAAGGTCGAGAAATTTCTTGGAAGGAATTTGAGGATTCTTTCCGCCGAACCCATGTACCTACTGGGATGGTTGAAGCTAAGCGTCGAGAATTTCTCGCGTTGAAGCAAAGAGGATGCACAATCACAGAGTATCTGCAACAATTTAACGCATTGGCCCGTTACGCCCCTGACGATGTGAAAACTGAGGAGAAAAAGATGGAAAGATTTAGGGAAGGATTGCAGATATCTTTAAAGCATCATATCTCGGCTATGGACTTTAAAAATTTTCCTTCAATGGTAAATAAACTTATTATATCAGAGGAAACCAAAAAGGGGTTAGAAGATATACAGAAGAGGGAAATAGCACAAGTAACATCATCGTCAGATGCACCTCGAAAACGAATAATCCTAGCATCCCAGTTCAAAAACCAGCAAGGCAAGAAAATGATATTTACTCCAAGACCACAATTGCAAATGAACCAGAATACCACAACTCCACCACAAGATACAGTGAGAGCCTTAAATCCAAAGTGCTTTAGTTGTGGTGGGAACCATCCACAGGAGCAGTGTCCACAGTGGCCTCCTGCTTGTTTCCATTGTGGCCAAGTTGGTCATTTCAAGAATCAGTGCCCAAGAAGGGGACTGCCTTCTGAAGTGGCAAAGGCTCAAGTCAGGACACAAGCATCTTCGCCACAAAAGAAAGAAGACCAGAGCCAACAGTCTACAGACAAGACAGCAAGAATTCAGACGACAGCTACAACGCCAGCAACGGACAAGGACAAAGGAATACTGAGACCAGTCCAAGGAAGAATAAATCATATCTCGGCAGAAGAAGCAACTAGAGCCAACGACGACATCGTTGATGCATTGAGTCAGAAAAGGTACCATGGCGAACAAGGTCAGATAGCAACCTTAGAAATTCAACAGACTCTGACAGATCAGATCAAGACAACCCAAGAGAATGATGAAGAAATACAGCGACTTATAAAGAAAAGTCAAGAGGAAAGTTCAACTGAGTTTGTTAAAGATGATCAAGGGATCCTGAGGTTCCAAGGTCGTTATTGTATACCTAATGATAAAGAGCTGAAGGACTTGATTTTACGAGAAGGCCACTCATCTCAATTTTCCATACATCCAGGAGGAACTAAAATGTATCAAGACTTAAAGAAGAGATATTGGTGGAGAAAAATGAAAAAGGAAATAGCAGAGTATATTGCACGCTGTGACACATGTCAAAAGATAAAAATAGATCATCAGAAACCATCAGGATTGTTAAACCCTTTACCCATCCCAGATTGGAAATGGGAAGATATTGGTATGGACTTTATCACGGGATTCCCAAAAACCCGCAACGGTTACGATGCTATTTGGGTAATCGTAGACCGACTGACAAAGGTAGCACACTTCATACCAATCAAGCAAACCTATGGCAAGAACAAACTAGCAGAGTTATACTTAACCAAGATTGTGGTATTACATGGAATACCAAAGAGGATAGTATCTGATAGAGGAGCACAATTTACGTCTGTTTTCTGGGAAAAATTGCATGAGGCAATGGGAACAGACCTAGCATTCAGTACAGCCTATCACCCACAAACCGGAGGACAGACAGAACGAGTAAACCAAATCCTAGAAGACATGTTGCGAGCATGTGCGCTGGTATATGGAGCAGCTTGGGATATGTGCTTACCATTTGCAGAATTTTCTTATAATAACAGTTATCAAGCTAGTATCAAGATGGCACCATTTGAAGCCCTGTATGGAAGAGCATGTAGAACACCATTGAATTGGACTGAAATCGGAGAACAGCAGTTCTTAGGACCACAAGTCGTTCAAGATGCAGAAGCCCACATCAAGATTATTCAAGACAAAATGAAGATGGCCCAGAGACGACAGAAGAGTTATGCTGATAAACGTCGGAAAGAATTGAGTTTTGAAGTTGGAGATTTGGTATATCTCAAGGTTACACCCTTCAAGTCAGTAAAAAGGTTTCAAGTTAAAGGAAAGCTAGCCCCGAGGTATATTGGCCCGTTCAAGATTCTCGAGAGAATAGGAGAAGTAGCTTATAAGTTGCAGTTGACACCGAATCTGGCAAGAGTACATAATGTATTTCATGTATCCCAGCTACGGAAATGTCTCCGCCATCCCACAGAGCAAGTGCCAGTTGATGACATAGACTTACGAGATGACCTATCATATGCCGAAGAGCCAATCCAAGTTCTAGAAACTACAGAAAGACAGTTGAAGGGTAAAAATGTCAGATTCCATAAAATTCAGTGGCGAAATCACACTGAAGATGAGGCAACATGGGAAAAGGAATCGGATCTACAGCGAGAATTTCCCAACCTACACCTTGGCCCGAGTTGATCTCGAGGACGAGATCCTTTTTAAGGAGGGTAGGTTGAAACAACCAAAAATTTGCAAAAGCCAAATTTGGATTTGAATTGCTTTGGTTTGAGCTCCATCTCCTCCCTAATCCTAATCCTCACCAATCTCAAAGCATCACAGCCACTAATCCCTGTCATCACGGCGTCATAACGGGAGAAACGGGATTTTTTCCCGCGGGCACTGTAGCTGGCCCGAAAAATCGCCGCCGCCTCTGATTTTTGCCCCGCCGCCGACCTCCCGCGCCTTCTCGCGCCTGCACGCCGCTGCCAGCTCCTGCCCCCTCTGTCAGATGCCGTACCCCGCCTTAAATGCGCCCCGACCGGCCGCGAGCCGTGGCAAAGCCGCCGCCGTCCGTGCGCGCCTGCTTTTGCCCCCTTCGCGCCCCTTCCTCTCACGGCCGACGCCTGCAGCCTCTGACACATTTGACCGCCGCCTCGTACCTCCCTGGCCAGCTGCACCCACCCGGAAGCCCTCGAGCTGCCCCGACCTCTCCCGAAGCCACGGCCGCCGCTCTGATATTTTCCCCTCCCGGTGAACCGCCATGCCGGGCCTATTTAAAGCCCGCCCGACCCCCTCAAATGAATCACCACATCTCCCCGCAGCTCCCCAAGCAACCCCGAGCTCCCTCTTCCCCTCCATTGCCGGTAATCCCGAAAACCCCCAATTCTCAACCCTAGAGCAATGTCGGGTGCCCGCCACTCCATTCTCCAATTCCCGCCACCCAGAGCCCATCCATAGCCCTAGAAACCTTCCCTGACCATTGCCTTGAGCTCCCAACCACCCACCTCCTCCAGCACCGTTCACCCCTTCCCTACCAAAAACGGCCACCGTGGCCAGCCCAACCCAAGCATTCCGAGCTTCGGCCGACCCCTCCCCTAACTCACCTAAACCCTAGTGATGCTCAAGAGCCAGCCCAATTGCTCTAGGAAGCTTCCACTCGCCCTCAACTTCAAAATTTCCGCAAGAGGAGAAACTCAATCGCCGCCTCCACTGGGCCCGCAACCACCCAAAATGGAACCACCTCACCTCCCCGAACCTATCCATAGCTTTGGTTTGCGTCGCGCTTCACCCGAGCTCCGCCGGCAGCCACCGCCCACTCCTCTGCTTCTCTACGCGCGCGGGAACGGTTGGAGAAGAAGAACAGTGCCTTGCACTGTTCCCCTGGCCCCGCCGCCCCGACCTGGCTAGGCCAAGCCAGCTCGCCCGCGTCGGATGCGCCGCACCACCGCGCCAGGTGCGCCCGACCCGAGCCGCCCCGCAACGCGGTTGAACCCAGCCGAGCTGCCGCGCCCGTTCCAACCGATTCGAGCCCAATCGACGTGGTTCAACCCAGCCAATTCGCCCGAACCCGAGGAACAGTGCACCGAGCCCGATGAACAGTGTTGGACCCAAACCCAAAAATGCATATTTATACTCCCCGGATTCGTTTCGAGCCCGCCAACCCAAATCCAAAGCCTATTTCCCCATATAGCCCTCCTATAACCCAATATCCTCAATTTAATGGAGCTTTTCGGATTTTCTTTATTCTTTTATTTTCCTTATTCCTAGCTCATTCCTTCGGGCCTGGAATTGATTTATTTTAATTGTTTTACGCTAGCTTCCGAAGTCGAGGATTCACAGGAGCAGGAGGGAAAAACTCAAGTTCAGGCCCGGCCCGCCGAAGAATATAAGTTAATCGAAATCGTAAACCCGCAAGGCAAGTCACACATACCTTGATCATGTTGAGCCTACATTTTCGCTATTTATTTATTTACCAGTATTTTCATTATGTTATTTGTGAACTGTTATTTTATGTACAATAAATACTTAGAATGACATGATATTAGTTATGTCCTACCACCCGAAAAAGCCCAGTCTAATTTGATGGCCATATTCACCTTGACAAGATATAGTAATATTAAATATAGTAATAACGTAAATATGATAGTTTAGAGAATTGATATCTTCTGAAAGAAGTGGTACTTATTTGGGAAGTGGCTCTATGGTAAGCGAGGATCGCTGGATCCCGTGACCTGGGGCGAAGGCAAATGTTACAAATCAATGGGAGTGTCAAATCACTGGACAGATTTGTAGAAGGGAATTTGCCACCGGTGAAATTATAAGGACTAGACCCTTATGCTGAGTAAAGAACATAGTGACCGCCCAACCACAAGCGTTGATACGTCAAACCTGGTCTAGTAACTGCTCAACTTCGATTGAACCTTTACATAGGCGGTTGGAGGCAAAGTGTGAGTACATACGGAAGGGAGTTAAGGGAGGGCCGTATGGAAGTTGGCACCGTTATTGTGGTTATTATTGATTTGATTATCGGGTGTCCACACAATAGTAGACTGAGATGAGTCAGAGGTTGTGGCCTGGGCTTGTTGAGGAAGTCTACTAGGTAGAGGCTATATAAAGGATTGAGCAGTGAACAACCTTGTTTCCTTTACTCTTTAGCGCGGAGTTAAGGAATCTTGTGGGTAAAGCAGGGCAGCTTTGCAAAGTCATGACTAATGGTATTCGAATACGCCGTACTTCCGGTCAATGGAGTTATGTTTAATGGGTGAATCCAACAACAAAGCATAAGTAGATTTGGAAAGGATTTTGGTAATGTTGGTGGTCTGGTAATTGAACCTTGAAACCCCCCTAAAGCTTATAGAAAGCTAAAATTTTGTGTTTAAAACCTGTTTTCAACTAAAACTGCATCCACATAAAATAACAGACATGCTTCCCTTTATTTGTTATACCTTGCATATAGTTATTGTTAAGCTCCGTGTGACTTGTTGAGTACGGTGGTTGTACTCATGCTTGCTAAAAACATAAACAGAAATAGCCAGCAATAAAGAGGCAGATGGAGGCAAAGGGATGGAACTACGAGATCAAGGATACGTGGAAATTAGGGCCGTCCTCCGCTCAGGCGTGCCTGTGGCGTTCTTTTGTTTGTAAGTTATCTAAGGGCCGTTTGCCCTTCTGTATTACTTGGCTTTTATGCCTTTATATTAATAAAGTTGGCTTTTGTCTTAAGCATGTGTTGGCAATGTTATACACTCGATTGATGTAACTCGCAACTGAACAGTCCTGGGCGGTTGCGAGGGTTTCATAATACTCCCAGAAATGGGGGTGTTACAACGTTCATGTCGTGCTAACCCAAATTCAGTTTAAAGTAACTATACACGACGAAGGCGGCTGCGCGGCGGCCACCATCTTCATTTCTCTCGTATCCGCCTTGTTAAAAACTAGTTGAAATTAAATTAGTTGCATAAAAATATGGACACACAATGATGTAAATATGTCGCGAAAAGTGAAATTTCTTTGATATTTTAAAATATGATGTTATTACCTCGTTAAAAACCTTACACCTCAGAGTGGGGTTCCCCAAGGAAAATAGTACAGTAACAATATATGTACATACTAACTATAACAACATGCACACATAATATCTACTCACCAATGTCTAGGTTGTTCATACGTTCGAGGTCAGTGTACGTCTGTACGATTTTTAGAATTCTTCCATTGATGTTGTTGCCGCTCTTTGGCTAATTCCCAGGCTTTGGCGTATGTGATTACTTCCACCATCCTGAGAGTAAGAGATGATCTCATTTCTTCGATTATTCTCCCTACCGTACTGAACATCATTCTGAAAAGACGGTGGATACTGGCACCAGGAGAACATTTTGTGTGAAATATGACAACACAGAAAATATCGACTTGTTGTTCTTTTATCTCTTGAATAAATTTATCTTTTCTCCACCAATAAGATTCTAGTAGTACCAAGAGTCCAAGACGAGCACTCAATTGGCAAGACAGGTCAATACTTCGATAGGAAACCAAAATGGCGAGACAACTCGGCCATGGGTATTGGATTACTGCTTAACCCGTGCACCCGTGCGCGCACCGCCGGAATCGGAATCGCGCTGCTGTCACATGTGTCCGGAGTCGACACAGTTTGGTTGGTGCGATACGAAACTTCCACTGGGATTGCGTGCTTGGTGCCCGGATAGCAGAGCTCCTTGATGTTCATCAACTAACCAAAGAACAGATTCAGCAAAAAAAAAATTTAATTGCATGTGTCATAAGAAAACCAAAGGATTATTTAGTCGCACGTCTGTGTCCCTGCAGTTCGTGCAGGAACATCCATGACAAAACATCAGAAAATCGGTGTGTTTTCCTTGCATGAAACATAAAAATCATTACGCGTCAACGCACGATACATAGCGTAGGCATTGACAAGCAGGCAAAGATGTGTTTCGTCCCAGATCATCTAAGATACAGACGCCCATCGAATAATTAGTGTCTCGAATTCTAAAAGGTTGAAGTAGTGACTGGAAATTTGATTAGCAACCAACTGCGTACGCTGACATGTCTGCGTCACTCAAGTAGATGTTTGAAGTAACAAGGCACGAAACGTGGACTACTAGACGAGGATTATCAATATGCGTGTTTATCTCATATAAAGCATGAAACACTCATGTCAGAACAGAGTGAATGCTGTAGCGTATTCAAAAAAAAAAAAGAACAACGGATGTTCCACAATATATTAAAGCATTTTGTTCATCCAGTGGTGCTAGATCATGGTTATACTCGCAACTTCACAAGAAACCAAAATGACTTCTTTCTTTCTTTTCCTGTGCATAAGTTAACTACTACTGCACATTATGGTACATATCTCTCTAAAAAAACGGTTTTGCTATTGCATAGTTGACTAATTTTTTTTATTTCTCAGTCACTTGAAGTTGCACTCTCAATCAACTGAAATTGCAGCCCTCCTCCAAAAAATCGCCTGCAACTTTAGGTGATTCAGAGTGTACATAAAGTTGCACTCTTAATTAACTGAAGTTGCAGCCCCTCTTCAAAAAAATCATCTGTAACTTTAGGTAATTGAGAGTTCAACTCAGATAACTGGGAGATAAAAAAATTTCGATCGCATGTGCAATAGTCACTCCCAAAAAAAAAGTGGCACAATGTTTCTCTTCCAAGAGGAAAAAAAAAAGATAAAAGCTAAAGTAAACAGATGGGCCGGACGCTTGAAAGGAGAGTAGGCCCAAATAAGACCTGTAAACAAGCTGAAGTATCCGTTCTGACGTTTTTCCTTCTCCGGCCCAACCAAAGGCAAGCACTAACATCTTTCAGGACATCCGTACCTGTACCGTAACATCTTTGTCCTAGACCTTCTGGCTATAGGACCCGTTAACAATTACAATGCAGGCCGAGATAATTGTCGTTACTACACGTATCTGGGGTACCTAGCAGGCCTTTTACACTCAACTCTTATAGTCCAAACGCTATTTGTTGCCTTTGATTTCCTCCTCTGAAGACACAAAATTTTCTCGTCAGGCCACTGTTTATGCACAGCCATGAAGACGTTGCGGTGCTTATGCTGTTTATACATTGAGTGCTTTATAGTTCAGAGTTCTATAAGAGTGATTAATCCGAATCATGGAATTTCTCACCTAAAACAGTCGGTCATCCGGTTGGATTTACAGGTCAGGTGGTTAGAAGTCACAATTCCCGGATAGCACATTAGTCCCCCAATATGATAGTATCCACGTAACCTTCATGGACCAGTGTGATAGTGACAGTGGAGCAAGCTCATTTCGTTGTCCTCAGAATAGCAAAATAAAGTTTAAAGTCACCGCATCAAATTATCGAACATTGTAAAAAGGAGAGCATGTATTGAATTTTTTTTTGGAAAGCTGATACAGAGACAGACGCACAGAAAAAGCAGAAGAGGAAGGAAACCTGTCCACTTCAAGAGAACCCATGGATCAATCTCTTAACATCATCATCTGTTCGAGTGACCCCAAACTCCCAATCACCAGCCTATATAAAACTCGGTTGCGGATGCACTGACTGGCACTGAAAGTGAGAACTGAGAACAATTAATTGTTCCTCAATCCTCCCCTGTTGAGTTCCCAGTTGCATGTTGCCGGGAGCTCATGCTAGGCATCATCAGCGTCACAAACCGCTCATGCTCTACTAAGGGCTTGTTTGGAAGCTAGGGAAAAAAACCATGGAAATAAATATCTAGGGGGGATTGTATGGGCACATGAAATCCCCCTACTCCAGAGGGTAAATATTCCTACTCAGAAAAATATTTCCTGCCACCGTTTGGAAGCCACAGGGATAATTATCCCTGCATCCAAATTCTTGCCTGCCGACGTAAGATATCTTGGGATTGAAATCGTAATCTAGTAGAACATTGCTCCCTTTGAGATCCCTATGAATAATTTTGAGCCTGAAATTCAAATGAAGGTACAGTAACCCTCTCCCAATTTCCTAAATAATCTTGTATCGCAACTTCCAACCCAATACAAGTATCTTTCATTTGATAGATTTGTCATGAAAGCATCAAGATGTTAGCAGACAAGTTCAGTTACTGGCTTACTGCTAAAAAGAATCACACCGTCAGAATTGCAATAACCACACTGAAACTTACCAAAAATAAAGGAGTCAAGGCTCTTGTTAGGCATGTATTCATACAGCAACATCTTCTCTTCTCCATGAACACAACAATCAAAAAGCCGAACCAAATTTTGGTGTTGCAGTTTGGATTGAACCATCACCTCGCACTTGAACTCTTCCAATCCCTGACTATCATCTTGAGAGACCATGTGGTCTAAATCCCAAGTTGGTGATGAGTAATTGACACGTGGTTTGGTTAGATTGAGTTTGGTTTGAGTGATTCTTGACATTTTGGCATTTGGCGAGGTCGGGTTATGCTTAGACAGATTTGACGCGTGGTCATCTTCCCGGTTGGTCATTTGGGCCATTTCTCGCTTGAGTAGGATTTGTTGGTACTAATCATGTTTATATGCTTTGTGCCGTGCTATGCGATGTGATTTTTGTCTGTGATGGCTGCAGGACGTCGAGTGGAGTCGTGGCGAGACATGGAGGACTGGACTAGGCGCAGGTGACGCTGAGGTCAGAACAGTCGGGATGTGTCGAAGACGACGTGGACTCGATGTGGTTGCGAGGCGTGCGAGACAAGGAACGCGGAAGCTTCCCGGAAGGTGCAGCAGGGGCGTTTCGGTAAAAGCGCGAGGCTGCAAAAGGAAGCGGGTTAGCGGGCAAAGCATGGAGGGGTAAAATGGACAAAGCAAAGTGTAAACCCATCAAGAAATGCTATAAATAGGAGTGTGTTTCCTGGTTGTTGGTAAGACTTGGAGAGGGGTTTTAGGGTTTTTTGCTTTGTGTTTTAGTGGTTGAGAGAGTGGGTGTGTGTCCTATGCATGTGTGCTATGAGTTCTTGATTCTCAAGCATGTATGGGGACTTGTTAGTGGGAGATTGAGAGAGATGAGCTGAACAACTATGTAATCATTCCTCTATTTTAATCATTCATGTCTCCGTATCGCTTTTATAAGTTGTGTTGAGATGACTTGATTTCTTGGCAAGAAGATGTTCTTATTTGGTTCTCTTTGTTTTGTAATCTTGTTTTCCTTTCATCCATGAATGGAGTTGGTGGGTTAAATCTTGCCCAGGATTTGTTCTCCCATGGTGCTGCATGTTTGCCATTCGACCAGCAGTCTTAATGTTTGGTAAAAGTGGCAGCACTTTGGTTCTTCAACAGTCTTGGATGATTGAAGAATTCGTCCAGCAATAGCCTCAAGTTTATCTCTTTTGCTTTAGTGGGTTTCGTCCAGAGGAGTACTACTTGCTGTTTTGCTGTCCCCCCATGTTTGGTGCTTTAGCTTTTAGTTTTCCTTGGCCTGCAGTGAAAAATCTATTTGATCTTCTCTTTGGTTCGGTGGTGTGAAGGTAGTTCTCGGTTTTAGTTACTAAAGTTTGTCTCTCGTGAAGTTCATTTCCAGTAGCTAGCTTCTCTGTTCTTATTGTTTGATTTGGCAGCAAACTTCTCTTCCTGTTTTCTTCCTTCCACTAAAAGACGATTGCTTTTTTCGTCTTTTAGTGCTTTGGTAGCCAATATCACAGGATATTGCTTCTTGTTTCTCTCGGCAGTAAAGAAGGAGAAATTAATGAACAGAGTACTTGTTGTTAGCTGCCTCCTGATACTTTCGGCCAGCAGGAATTCTTCATTCGGCTAGAAATTGTTTTGTGTCCATTGTTATTTTCGGCAGTCATGTACTCGGTTCCTGTGCTTGGTTGTTGTACCAACTAATTTGCAACTGCAGCTTTCGGTTGGGAGCAATTCTTTTGGGGCCAGGCACATGCCCTGTACTTCTTCTCTTGCAGCTGAGTTCTAGTTCTTTCTTTTTCTCTTTTCTCCGGTTAGCTTCTTTCCAAGTGCTTCATAGCTTCTATAGCTATCGGAGAACTGAGCTTTTTGAGTACTTGTGCGGGACGATTTTTTTTGTGATCGACATTCACCCCCCTCTGTCGCCATTTCGGTCCTACAATTGGTATCAGAGCAGGTTAGCTCTAATCAATAGATCTTAACCGGTCTCTAGAGCCATGGCAATGGACAAGTACTCCACCAAGCCACCCGTTTTCGATGGCATCGATTACCCCTTCTGGAAGAGCCGAATGGAGACATACATCCAGGCTCAGGGGTACGCCATCTGGCGAAAGGTGAAGGTGCGATATGTTGTTCCTGCCGATGAGAACATCAACGTGGCAAACATGCCCGATGTTGAGGCAAATGCGAAGGTAAGGAACATCATTATCCAGAGCTTGAGCAGAAGCGAATTCGATCGCATCTCTCACCTGTCGTCCGCCTACGATATCTGGGTGACCCTCGACGCATACCATGAGGGCACCACCCAGATTAAGACGGTTCGACAGGACCAGTTCAAGCGCGAATACAACAAATTCGATATGCTTGCTGGTGAGTCCCTGGACGAGTGCTTTTCGCGATTTCACAAAATCTTGAGCAACCTCCGAGCGGTCGGTCTCACATACCCCGACTCGGACAACGCTCGTCAGATGCTCGCGGCACTCGATCTGCGTGTTTGGGAGATGAAAGTGACCACCATCAAAGACACGACAGACCTCTCGACCCTGACTCTTGACGCGCTGTACTCGCGCCTCAAGACTCACGAGATTGACGTTGTCTCTCGTCGGTCGAAGTCGCAGTCGATGGCTCTTGTCACCGATCCCAGTTCGGCTTCTGGTTTTTCCGCCGATTCGCTTTGTGGGTTCTCTCTAGCTGCTCTCTGTGACGTAACTGATGATCAGTTAGAGCAGCTAGAGGATGAACAGCTGGCCCTCCTAGCTCGGAAGTTCTCTCATGCTTACAAGAGGAGGAGGGACAGAAAGAGAGGCGGACCAGTCATTTGCTTCGAGTGTGGTGGCCCCAACCACATTCGGGCAAACTGCCCCAAGCTGGAGAAGGGTAAGAACGACTATGGCGGTTCGGGCAAGAACGACTACACCGACAAGAACCGCAACAAGAAGACTCCAGCTCAGACGCCGGGCAAGAAGAAGTTCCGCGACTTCGGGAAGGCCAAGAAGCTGTTTCACCGCGTCCTCACCGCCTTCGACGACCTCGACCTCAGCGAGGTGGAGGGATGGAGCGACGACGACGGGAAGGGTGACCAAGATCCCAAGAGCGGCGACGACTTCTCCGGCATGTGCTTCATGGCCCTCGAGGGCGAACTGAGCGACAGCGAGCTGTACTCCGACTCGGACGAGGTATGTCCCACCTACGACCAGCTCAATCATGCTTTTCTTAAGCTAGGAGGTTTTCATGCTAGAGCTAAGGCTAGATGTGCTGAGTTAGAGAAGGAAATAAATAGATTGTCTCTAGAGATTATTGCTCTTACATCTGCTTCCTCTAGTGATGATTGTGATACATGCTCTGCTTTGCTGGTTGATATGGAGAAATTAAGGACCTCGCATGATAGTTTGTCCTCTGAGCTCGATATTGTTAAGGTGGAGAATGTTAGTCTGCTTGCTGAGCTTGAGATGAGTAGAGTAGCACCTATTTCATCTACTGTTGCACCTCGTGTGAGGATAAGAACAATGCTTTTAGAGGTCATTATACCATGCTCCTTGATCTGCCTGAATCATGTAAAAATTACAATTATTTGAAGTTGAATCTAAAGAAGGCAGATCATAAAATTTCTGAGTTGTATGCTTGGTTGTGTGATCCAGTTGCTTCATGTTCAAACTGTCCTAAATTAACTGCTGAACTTGAATCTGTCTCAAAACAGTTTCAAGAACTAGTTGATGACAACAATAGATTGGCTCAATCTGCTTCTAAGGACCATGTTAGCTCACCATGCTTTAATTGTAACAAACTAAAATCTGACTTGATTACATTAGAAGAAAAATGTGTGAAGCTAATTAAGGATTTACTAGAGAAGCCATCAACTCATTGTGATGTGATTGTTGAGGAGGGGGAGAAGCCTCAGGGTAAGGTAGAGACGCCTAGCGACGTGAACCAACCGGCTAGCAGTAGGACTGTCCATTCAGAGTCGGCTGTGCGTGCACAAGCCATTCTTTCCTCTGCTGTTGGTTCTTCATCTGCTCCCTTACCTCCTGTTGTTCCCTCTTCCCCTGCTCTTCTTGCACCTCTCTCTTTCGGGAGTGTCGGTACCTTATGAACACTCTCGAGAGATTTGTAGGCGGCAAGAAGAAGCTTAATCTTATTCTAGACCAATCCAAGATTTGCAAGTTCAATCAAGGTCTAGGATATGATTTCTATGAGGATATGAGGAAGCATCCACCTGCTATTTTCCGACCCATCTTAAGAGGTGTGATCGAGGTTGAGCCCAGATCTGATGAGGTTAAATTCAAATTAGCGGGTTTTGTCCAAGGGATCTCTGACAGCAAGGTGATTCCACCTGCTGCTTCGGCCTCTCAGAAGGCAAAGCCTCCCCGTGCTATTTCTACCTCTCAGAAGGTGAAGTATCACTGCACCTTCTGTCAGAAGGATGGACACACAGTCGATCGATGCTTCAGGCGCGCTAAGATCGTGCGTAGAGACCGTGTTGAGTCTCTTAGGGGTATTCAGGGTCAGCCCCAGATCCTGAGTGCACCTAAGACCAACACGAGGTCTAGGGTTGCGTCTGTTGATTTTGGGCATCATCGAGGACTCAGATTTTCTGAGTTTTCTGGTTTTCGTCCTCGATATGCTCCTGGTCGTGACTTTCGTCGTGCTGAGGGTAGATCTCATTTCTTCCATCGAGATAGCTACTCGCGGCGTGATCTGCCTGCTGCCGGTGTTCCGACTCGCTCTCCCGTAGCAGTCGGACCCCGCAACAGCTTCAGGTCTGCTCACAGACCTTCCGCTTTTTTGAGTCACAGAGAGCGTAGGGTAGATAGAGGTCAGTCGTGCTTAACGACTTCATCTGCTCGACGTGTTGTTCAGTATTGGGTGCCAAAATAACTCTTGATTTACCCCAGTACTGAGACTTTACTCTCTGTTTGACTCAGGTTCGCCGGGTAGAGAAGGAGAAGGTTTGGCTTGTAGACTCCGGTTGTTCTCGTCATATGACCGGAGACTCCCGTTGTTTCTCCTCCCTAGCCCGCGCTCCAGGTGATGAGACGATCACCTTCGGAGACGCTTCGTCTGGGCGCGTCATCGCCAAAGGTACTGTGCATGTTAATGCTTGTTTTATTCTTAAGGATGTTGTCTTGGTTAGTAAGCTGCAGTACAATTTGCTTTCCGTTTCTCAGCTTACCGATGACGGTTTCGAGATGAGCTTCAAGAAAAACAACTGCAAAATTCTTGATTCTTCGGGTAGTCTGGTTTGCGGGATTTCTCGTTATGGGAGGATCTTTCGTGCTGAGTTTTCTGAGTCTTCTGGCGATCCTCTCAGGTGTTTAGTTGCTTCTGAGTCCCGCGATCTCTCTTTTTGGCATAGGAGACTTGGTCATATCGGATTTGACCATTTGACCCGAGTTAGCGGCCACGACCTCATTCGTGGTCTGCCGAAACTCAAAATGGTCAAAGACCTTGTTTGTGCTCTATGCCGGCACGGCAAGATGGTTGCCGCTTCTCACCCTCCGGTCACTGTGACCATGACTGATGCACCAGGACAGCTGCTCCATATGGACACTGTTGGACCAGCTCGAGTGCAGTCAGCCGGAGGGAAGTGGTATGTACTTGTTGTGGTCGATGACTATTCGAGATTTTCTTGGGTGTTTTTCTTAGCCTCGAAGGATGAGACATTTTCACATGTCCGAGGTCTTTTCGGTAGGCTTTCTGTTGAGCTCCCAGGTGCCTTACGAGCGATCCGCAGTGACAATGGCACGGAGTTCAAGAATTCCTACTTCGAGAGGTTCTGTGATGAGACAGGTGTAGAACACCAGTTCTCTTCTCCGCACGTCCCACAGCAGAATGGCGTCGTGGAGAGGAAGAACCGTACCTTGGTCGATATGGTCAGGACGATGCTTGATGAGTACTCTACACCGCGGAAGTTTTGGGCTGAGGCTATAGCCACCGCGTGCCATGTCTCAAATCGAGTCTTTCTTAGGGCACACTTGCACCGTACTTCTTATGAGTTGAGATATGGGTGAAAGCCCAGCGTCTCTCATTTTTGTGTGTTTGGTTGCAAGTGTTTTATTCTGAAGTCCGGGAACCTAGATAAGTTTGAGTCACGTTCTTGTGATGTGATCTTTATAGGTTACTCGCTTTCTTCGCGGGCTTATAGGGTCTGAAACTGCGAGTCTAGCAAAATGGTAGAGACCTGTGAGGTGACCTTTGACGAGGCCAGTCCGGGGACTAGGTCAGATATCTCAGGTTTTTTAGAGCAGTCCGAGACCATCTTTGTGGATGATGAGGACGATGGAGACGATGATTGTTTACCTGATCCAGCTCCTCATCCTCCCCTTGAGATGCCTTCTTCCACGGCACCTCGAGGTGATCAGCCCTTGCCTACTGCTTCCTCTGGAGCTAGTGGCTCTGTTCCTACCTCGTCAGCTCACGAGGTAGAGGCCACTTCTTCATCTCATCCTGGACCTCCCCGACATATCCAGAAAAGGCATCCTTCTGAGCAGATGATTGGAGACCTGTTCGAGCGTGTTACCCGCTCAAAATCTGGCTTATCTCAATTCTGTCTTCATTCTGCTTTTATTGCCTCCTTTGAGCCCAAAGATGTTTCTCATGCTCTTTCCGACGAGTCTTGGGTCAATGCTATGCATGAGGAGCTAGAAAATTTTGAGAGGAACAAGGTCTGGTCGCTTGTCGAGCCCCCGCGAGGTCACAATATTATTGGGACTAAGTGGGTGTTCAAGAACAAGCAGAGCGAGGATGGAGTGGTTATTCGAAACAAGGCTAGACTGGTAGCTCAGGGGTTCTTCCCAGGTTGAGGGTCTAGACTTCGAGGAGACCTTTGCCCCTGTAGCTCGACTTGAGGCCATTAGAATCCTGCTTGCCTTTGCAGCTTCTAAGGGTTTCAAGCTCTACCAGATGGACGTCAAGAGTGCCTTCCTTAATGGAGTCATTGAGGAAGAAGTTTACGTCAGACAGCCTCCAGGTTTCGAGAACCCCAAATACCCACACCATGTCTTCAAGCTTTCCAAAGCGTTGTATGGACTTAAGCAGGCCCCCAGAGCTTGGTATGAGAGGCTTAAGTCCTGCTTGTTGAGTTATAGATTTGAAATGGGTAAAGTAGACAAGACCTTGTTCATCCGCCGTCATGGCAATGACCTTCTGCTCGTCCAGATCTATGTCGATGACATCATCTTTGGTGGCTCTTCCCATGCTCTGGTTTCACAGTTCTCGGATGTCATGAGCACCGAGTTTGAGATGAGCATGATGGGCGAGTTGACCTTCTTCCTTGGCTTCCAATCTCTTGCATCAAGGCAAGTACACTCGCGACCTCCTGAGACGCTTCGACATGAGTGATGGTAAGCCGGTGTCAACTCCGATGGCTTCTACAGCCTATCTTGACCCAGATGAAGATGGCGAGCCAGTTGATCAGAAAGAATACAGAAGTATGATCGGCTCCCTTCTTTACCTCACTGCCTCGAGACCAGACATACACTTCTCTGTGTGTTTGTGTGCTCGTTTTCAGGCCTCTCCTCGCGTATCTCACCGCCAGGCGGTGAAGCACATCTTTCGGTACCTCCAAGCTACCATTGACTATGGTATTTAGTACTCTTCCACATCCTGTCTTTCCTTGAGAGCCTTCTCGGACGCAGACTTTGCTGGCTGTAGGATAGATAGGAAGAGCACTTCTGGCACTTGCCAATTTATTGGCACTTCTCTTGTTTCCTGGTCTTCGAGGAAGCAGTCCGGCGTTGCACAGTCCACCGCGGAGGCCGAGTACGTTGCTGCAGCCAGTTGCTGTAGCCAAGTGCTCTGGATGGCTTCGACCCTGCGGGACTTTGGGTTAGTTATCGATAGTGTTCCACTCTTTTGTGATAACTCTTTTGCGGTTAACATTGCTAAGAATCCAGTGCAACACTCTCGGACCAAGCACATCGATATTCGTTTTCACTTCCTTGGAGACCATGTAGAGAAGGGCAATATAGTGCTCCAGTTTGTGGAGAGTGACCACCAGTTGGCTGACATCTTCACCAAGCCATTGGATAGTTTGAGGTTTTCAGCTCTGCGGGGAGAGCTTGGGGTGGTTTGTCCTTATGGACTGTAGTGAGGGGGAGCTTTGAGTTTTACTGCATTACTATATTATTTATGCTCTTACTCCTTGCTGTTGCTTTGCATTTTGGGTGCATTTGGGATTAGTCCTCCTAGCATAGATTAGAGTGCTTCTCTTGTCTAGTTGCTTGGATTTCTGCTCTTATCTTGTGATTTTAGGATGCTGCTTATTAGCTGTTTCTTATCTCACTAGGTTGAGCTCACTCACTGCTTGTAGGTTCTAGCGAGGGTTGGGCCACCCTCGGGTAGACAGGGTACGTGTTTGCTCTCTAGTGTGTGTGCTAGACAGTCAGCTGATAGTCCTGGAGTCATATGGGGTAGATGAGAGTCTGTCTGAGGCATAGTATCCTCTACATCTTATCTATGCTTTAAGGACTATCCGTTTGGATTTTCTTTGCCAGCTTCTCGTTTTTATTGCTTTGGTTCAGGGGGAGTTCATTTGGGAGCTTCTGGAGTTTAATATTGACTTAACTCAACTTAAACCAAAAGTTGCATCTCATGTTGAGGGGGAGCTGAATTTTCTTGCTTTTTAGCATCTCGCATTGTAATATAACTACTTTGAGCCCTGATCATTATCCTGTTATGGCATGTTTTACAATGCTTTACACCTTGCCATGACTTGTGCGTATATGCTAGATTTATCATGACTTCATATGTGTAGACTAGGTTTTGCCATGATAAGTTAATTAAGATTGCTCAACTGAAATTAAAACTTGTCATGCTAGCATTTGAGTTTAGTCTATCTTTAGCTATCCTTGTATGACTCATGCCATGTCAAATAGGCTGAGTTGAGTCTTGAATCTAGGTTGAATCTTAGATTGATCTATTTTAGCATCTTGATACATCATGAGTTAGCACAATTTGTTAAAAAACAAAATGATCTCTTTTTATGTGCGAAAAAACTGATTTCACCAATTCTTTCTGATGAGACGGCTTGCCATTGCACTAGGCATGAACTCAGGGGGAGTTTTGGATGACCTAGACTATCTTCTTAAGCTTCTCGCTTGGAGTAGTCGCATAAGGCTTGAGATCTAGCACATGATAAAATTTTTGGTTGGAAACAGCAATAAGCTTTAAAAGAAAATATGTCAAGTGTGCAAGATTTGCTTAATCACCTAAAGATGAAAAGTGCTTAACCAAATGATAAACTCTTGAGCTTGTAGCACTCTAATTGACTCAACACTAGCTTCTTGTTTCCGCTTAGCTTATCGACATGGCCTGCATCGTCCTTGGATATCTCTAGCTAGACTTTGCTTATTGATGACTTGACATGCTCACTAAATGCCCTACATTTTCATATTATCATCGATGTGTTCTAGTTAGCTTATACATATCTTGTCATGATCTAGATAGCTTTTTATTGAGTTATGACTTGGTGTAATACATTCTGGTCATTATGGATACTTCTCATGGCTCTAAATGCTTAGAATAATGAAACTTCAGCCATTTCATCCATTGACATGTCATATTCTCTCTTTTGCATCCTTGATGTGTTTATTGCCAAAAGGGGGAGAATAGCAGAGAAAAAGGCATTTGGGAACTTTCTAGAGCTTTGGAGAAAAATTTGCTCTTTCTGTTGTAGCTCTAGTGTTCCTTTGTCAACATAGTCATTAGCTTCCTTAATCTTCTTTGGACCATGTTTGACTCTTTTTCATTTCAAACAAACTCAACGTTGTTCAGGGTTTGTCAATATACTCATCAAGGGGGAGATTGAGAGACCATGTGGTCTAAATCCCAAGTTGGTGATGAGTAATTGACACGTGGTTTGGTTAGAGTGAGTTTGGTTTGAGTGATTCTTACTATTTTGGCATTTGGCGAGGTCGGGTTATGATTGGACAGATTTGACGTGTGGTCGTCTTCCCGGTTGGTCATTTGGGCCATTTCTCGCTTGAGTAGGATTTGTTGGTACTAATCATGTTTATATGCTTTGTGCCGTGCTATGCGATGTGGTTTTTGTCTGTGATGGCTGCAGGACGTCGAGTGGAGTCGTGGCGAGACACGGAGGACTGGACTAGGCGCAGGTGGCGCTGAGGTCAGAACAGTCGGGATGTGTCGAAGACGACGTGAACTCGATGTGGTTGCGAGGCGTGCGAGACAAGGAACGCGGAAGCTTCCCGGAATGTGCAGCAGGGGCATTTCGGTAAAAGCGCGAGGCTGCAAAAGGAAGCGGGTTAGCGGGCAAAGCATGGAGGGGTAAAATGGGCAAAGCAAAGTGTAAACTCATCAAGAAATGCTATAAATAGGAGTGTGTTTCCTGGTTGTTGGCAAGACTTGGAGAGGGCTTTTAGGGTTTTTTTTGCTTTGTGCTTTAGTGGTTGAGAGAGTGGGTGTGTGTCCTATGCATGTGTGCTATGAGTTCTTGATTCTCAAGCATGTATGGGGACTTGTTAGTGGGAGATTGAGAGAGATGAGCTGAATAACTATGTAATCATTCCGCTATTTTAATCATTCATGTCTCCGTATCACTTTTATAAGTTGTGTTGAGATGGCTTGATTTCTTGGCAAGAAGATGTTCTTATTTGGTTCTCTTTGTTTTGTAATCTTGTTTTCCTTTCATCCATGAATGGAGTTGGTGGGTTAAATCTTGCCCAGGATTTGTTCTCCCATGGTGCTGCATGTTTGCCATTCGACCAGCAGTCTTAATGTTTGGTAAAAGTGGCAGCACTTTGGTTCTTCAACAGTCTTGGATGATTGAAGAATTCGTCCAGCAATAGCCTCAAGTTTATCTCTTTTGCTTTAGTGGGTTTCGTCCAGAGGAGTACTACTTGTTGTTTTGCTGTCCCCCCATGTTTGGTGCTTTAGCTTTCAGTTTTCCTTGGCCTGCAGTGAAAAATCTATTTGATCTTCTCTTTGGTTCGGTGGTGTGAAGGTAGTTCTCGGTTTTAGTTACTAAAGTTTGTCTCTCGTGCAGTTCATTTCCAGTAGCTAGCTTCTCTGTTCTTATTGTATGATTTGGCAGCAAACTTCTCTTCCTGTTTTCTTCCTTCCACTAAAAGACGATTGCTTTTTTCGTCTTTTAGTGCTTTGGTAGCCAATATCACAGGATATTGCTTCTTGTTTCTCTCGGCAGTAAAGAAGGAGAAATTAATGAACAGAGTACTTGTTGTTAGCTGCCTCCTGATACTTTCGGCCAGCAGGAATTCTTCATTCGGCTAGAAATTTTTTTGTGTCCATTGTTATTTTCGGCAGTCATGTACTCGGTTCCTGTGCTTGGTTGCTGTACCAACTAATTTGCAACTGCAGCTTTCGGTTGGGAGCAATTCTTTTGGGGCCAGGCACATGCCCTGTACTTCTTCTCTTGCAGCTGAGTTCTAGTTCTTTCTTTTTCTCTTTTCTCCGGTTAGCTTCTTTCCAAGTGCTTCATAGTTTCTATAGCTATCGGAGAACTGAGCTTTTTGAGTACTTGTGCGGGACGATTTTTTTTGTGATTGACATTCACCCCCCTCTGTCGCCATTTCGGTCCTACACATCTTAATTTATAACTCTTGAATTAGAAATCAAGAGGCTCTTTGATTTTGAAAGGGGGAGATTTTTTTCAAGGGAGGGATAGAATTCAAGGGGAAGGGAGAAGAATTTATGGCCATTGGATTTTTAATCCAACAGTTCTAAATATGGATAATAGTTAGGAAGAAAACATCCGGCTGATGTTTAACAAAACCCAAAAACTTAGTAGCTATTCATGCAAATAGAACTTTCATTTATCTATCAGAAGTTACTGCCACGGAGATTACACTGATACACAGAAGGGTTCGTAAAATCTCAATCCGAGATTATCATAATCTGAACAACAGCATGCTTAGGAAAATCTGACTCGAACAACAGTGTGTTATGGAATAACTGATAGTTGAGGTTGTTCAATCCCAAGATATCTGTCCAGCGGAGGAACTGGATGCAGGGACGATGTGCTTGTCCAGGCTGCGCGCGAGGGGGAGGGCCGTGGAGGCGAGCTTGCGGGGCTCAAAGCCCACGAAGAAGTCGAGCTTGGGGTGAATGATCCGGTCGGGATCGACGGAGAGGAGCAGCGGGGTGCTGCGGGCCACCTGGGCGATGCCTGCGTCGGAGAAACCGTAGCGGCGGAGGAGGGAGCAGACAGCGTCGACCTTGGCGGTGGACCGGATGCGACGGCAGCGGGCGGTCGCCGCGGCGGAGAAGAACTATGCGTTGTCGACCCGCTGGAGTGTGTTGGAAATAATCAAGACTTTGCCGGATGCTACACAGAGAAAAGGTCAAAAGCCTGCCCAAACCTGCGTGAATCTGAAGCCACAAGCTGCACTCGATCAAATAAAATTGCAGTTGAGATCTGCATGTCCGAATTGCAAGGATCACGGCAGGTATTGCAGAGTTTCGGGAGTCTAGTTGGGAAGTTAGTTGGATGTTTGGAATATTTTAAATACCCGTGTAATCAATCGAGTTAAGTAACTTTTGAAGTTCAGTTTCTGTTTTTTCCAGGTGCATTGTGTCCAGTCCGGCAATATTCAGAAAACTTTCAGAGAGTTGTGTTCAGACTCTGATTTGTGTCCTCTGTGTTTTTGTCTACTCAGTCCACCTCCCGAGTGATTATTTTTTTCTTGAGATATCTTCTAATTTTCTCCATGGATTGAGCAGCGATCCTAGGCTTGAAACCAACAATTGGTATCAGAGCCGAGGTTGAGTTCTTGAGCGGTGTATGCCCAAGTACTTGCGGCTTGAGAAGATGTCGATCGTTGAGGCGGCGTCGGCGGCAAGTAAGGAGGGAGGGATGTCTCTCCAGTACCCGGTGCTGAACAAGACGAACTACACAGCTTGGGCAACGAGGATGAAATTCCTCATGAAGGCGCAAGGCGTGTGGGAAGCAATTGAGCCCACGAGGAATGCTGTTGTTGATGAGAAGAAAGAAGAAAAGGCCATGGCTATCATCTCCCAAGCGTTGAGCGATGTGACGCTCATGCAAGTTGCGGCCAAGAACACTGCCTTGGAGGTGTGGAAAACTCTCCGCACCATGCATATGGGGGCTAATCGAGTCAAGGAAGCGAAGATCCAGACGCTGCGCTGGGAGTTTGAAAATCTCAGCATGGGCGATGCAGAATCAGTGGACGATTTTGCGACGAAGGTAACCTTGCTTGTTGGCCAGATGCAGGCACTTGGAGAGAAGATAGAAGAGAAGAATGTCGTCAAGAGGTTTTTGCGAGCCGTCTCCGAGAAGTTCATCCATATTGCGACGACGATCGAGTATTTTGGCGACGTCAACAACATAGCTCTTGAGGAGGTCGTTGGCTCCCTCAAGGCGTATGAGGAGCGCACCCAACACCGTCATCGCAGCAATGGGGATGAAGAGCATCTCCTTCTCACGAAAGCCCAGTGGGAAGCTCGATCATCAAGACAAGGCGGTGGTCGCGATTCCAAGACGAAGCGCGACAAGAGCCACATTAAGTGTTTCAACTGCAGTGACTACGGGCACTATGCATCAGAGTGCCGCAAGCCAAAGCGTGACCGTGGGGATCAGGTGAACCTCATGTGTGCACAGGAAGATGAACCGGCTTTACTTTAGTTGAGTCTAGAGTAGAAGGAATGTTAGCAAATAATTGAGTCTAGACTTAGTTTTTTGCTTTATTATATTTGCATGTGTGTATGGTGCAACAGGTGGTGTGCCTGAGATTGTACCAAGTAGTATCGCACGGAGTTATTCTAGGTGCAGGAGAACCGGAGAGTCCGGAGTAGCGGGGAGCCACTTGAACCTGCGGATTAATCCTAGATAACAAGTGCAGAAAATAATTACCGATGGCAAGTAGCCTGGATGGCCGGGTCATCAGTCATGAGTTACATGTAATAGGAGTGAAAGATTTGGCATAGCAAAGTCTTGATTAGGGGGGAGATTGTTGGAAATAATCAAGACTTTGCCGGATGCTACACAGAGAAAAGGTCAAAAGCCTGCCCAAACCTGCGTGAATCTGAAGCCACAAGCTGCACTCGGTCAAATAAAATTGCAGTTGAGATCTGCATGTCCGAATTGCAAGGATCACGGCAGGTATTGCAGAGTTTCAGGAGTCTAGTTGGGAAGTTAGTTGGATGTTTGGAATATTTTAAATACCCGTGTAATCAATCGAGTTAAGTAACTTTTGAAGTTCAGTTTCTGTTTTTTCCAGGTGCATTGTGTCCAGTCCGGCAATATTCAGAAAACTTTCAGAGAGTTGCGTCCAGACTCTGATTTGTGTCCTCTATGTTTTTGTCTACTCAGTCCACCTCCCGAGTGATTGTTTTTTTTTCTTGAGATATCTTCTAATTTTCTCCATGGATTGAGTAGCGATCCTAGGCTTGAAACCAACAGAGTGTAGGTGTCACGTCCCGCGAGATGTAGGAGGACCGGAGGAAGAAGCACGCGGTGGTGGCAGTCGCGAGGGAGAGAGACGGAGGCGATCGCAACGGAGCAAGCAGTGAGCATCATCACGAGGCGGTGGGCGCGCGGTCACAAGTGGAGGCGGGGCGACGGGGAGAACTTTCCCGACGTTGGGAGTCGAGGATTTTTTTTCCCGGTCGAAACGGCGTGGATCAGGCCGGGAAATCCTTGTCCCGACAGCATCCAAATGGGCCTTCTCACTGGCCCGGGGGAACTTTCTCGATGGGTTTCTATCCGGGGAATTGGCGGGGATTCCGGCCGGGATTAAGATTCTCAAACAATAGAATAAAGCAGCGGAGGGGAAAGGAGAGGAAAAAAGAAACCACGCCACTGGCCTTTTCTTTAGTGTCTGTCTAATCTGAAACTTGCCTGCTGCTTATGCTGTCATGGTGATAGGCTGATAGCAACTCATGCACATCAGAGGAGAGGATCGAGCCACTCCGTTTCCACTGGCACGCATGTGATTGTGACTTTGGATCGAAGCATCACTCTCCCTAAGATGTAAAAAGAAGGGGAGCTAAGCTCGGATCATGAGGCATTAGTTTATTAGCCCAATGCCAAAGCAGCAGCCTATCTGCATCTGATGAGATGTAAATTATAAAACTACCAGGTAAGGCATGGGGCTGTCCCCCCAAATCCGAACTGTAAATTTTAAGCGTTTCTGATGTCACAGGCCACAAAAGTTTGTATATGTGGGTGCGAGTATGTTTGTGCATGTATGTATGTTAAAAGCCGTCTCCTTTAAATTAAACAACGCTTTTAGCACTAAACTTAGATAGATCAGCACCATGGTTATCCATCCTCTTGGCATGTGCGTACCTGGAGCCCACAGCTTGTTGCTGGGGTGCGTAAAAATGGATGAGAGTTCAGAGTGTCACAAGCAATTCAAGCAGTGATGAAGCAACCGAATAGTGGCTTATTCAGGGATTCAGGCTCATGCTGGCCCACTCCATGAAACCTAGACTTGCAAGTTACATCTTCTTATAATCTCAATTATCCCATTTGCTGGAGAGAGAGAGAGAGAGAGTTGTAACGTGGCTTTATTTTTGACTACAAAAGGAAGATACTTGCTAGGGAGGTGATTCCCTCTGTCTCTCCGAAAGATGGAAAACAGCACATATAGATTGTAAAGCATGGCTGTTAATCTGCATCTAATTGCCACTGCAATTAGAAATCACAACTGTCCGGTACTGCGTGCAGCTTTATACAAATGATATATCTCTCAGGAACTCGAAGTCTCTGCACGACGTACGCCATGGCAATACATTGTTTTTGCACAATAGTATATGTATCTGATGCTCCTGATTAGGGAGGAATAAACCTCAACACAAGTGCAGAACAGTTTGATTTTCTTCACTAAAAAAAGACAGGGAGCAAACAGATAGGCAAAGGAGAAAGTGACGACCGTCCCGGTGTATAAAAATGCAGAGAGGAGCTAGGCTAGCGAAACCAGCGACGCGCATGTGACGGGGGTGAAGAGGACGCAACGCAACACACTAACCTATCGCGTGCGGTAACGTGCAAGCGTTGCGGCCATCCTGGCCTGGCCGGCAGCTGGTTCGCCTCCCACGCAACCCAACGTCCACACGCCGTAGCAACAGAAGCGCGCGTACATGTCGATCGAGTTAGCCACTGCGTGATGATATATATATATATATATATGCTTCTACTGCTACTCATGCCCATCCTGGCCAACCGATTTAACCGGCGGTTTGGTCGATCGCGGCGGAGTTTCCAGTAGCTAATTATGCCCCGGAATTATGGTTGAGACGACTGGCATGCATGGCAGGTACCAGGTAGCTTGCAGAGGAAACAACAAGCAACGGCGACGTACTTGCTCACGCGATTGGTGCGCGCGCGCGGGCGACGGATGGGTGGTGCGTACGTGATGGATGCGTACGTGTTGTTTTGGTGGGCCTTGGGGAACGGTCGGCCGGCAGCAACGCCTAGCTAGCTCAGCGCTATAGCTAGTGAAGCATGGGTTGTAAGGCACTGTGTTGTGTGTGACCGTGTGCGTGCTACCACTAGCGACCAGCGACAACGGATCATGGGGTCATGCTGTTTGTATTATGCGGCGTTCTTTGCGAGCTAGCTAGCTATAGCTGCTGCCTTGATTTCGTTCCCTCCTCGTGCGTACGCCTCTTGGTTTGTTGCTTTGCATATATGCTTAGTTAGTTGCCAATTCCGTGATCGATCGATTTCATCTATCCCTGAGACGGAGATGATGCTAGCTTGGCCGCACCAACCTCTAACCAACCCGGCAATCAGTGGGGTGATTAAATAAATGGAGGGTAGAATCCAGATTAGCATATATGGGAGAGCCTAGCTAACTGATCAGTTCTTCTTCTACAACGACTACAGTCTACAGCACCATGGCAATTTGCAAAGGGGTTGGATCGTGAGTGGAATAGTGGACGCATGGATGGATGGATTGGACATGGGGTGGGGGTGGCAGATTGGCATGCATCGATCCTCATGTGTAGCTAGCTCAGCTGAGCTAGCGCTTGCATGCATGTGACAACTAAGGCCGGGCACCTAGCTAGCGATTGTTTGGTGGGTTGTATGTGCGCCACAGATAGGAAGATTCTAGTTAGGTAAACATTGTCCCATCCCAGCAGTGATGCAGGGAGCCAGGCACCTTGTAACCCTAGCTATTCCCTATCTTGTAGATGCACGGCAACGGGTTAAGTAATCCAGCTAGATTAGGAATGACACAGGAGGAGAGAGGAGGTCCAGGCACCGCCGTAGCTAGCTAGCATAATGCATGGATTATTTTGCCCGGATCGAGCAAGGATATTTCATGACTTCATGGCCGGCTCTAGCTCATCAGGTAATGCTGGCAATGACTTCTATGCATCATCTATCAATATTTGTTGTAGTTAAGGGGGGAAATCTAGTTGTTACCAACAAACCTATAGAATACTAACGTCTTGTAATGAACGAAAAAAAATTACATCATACATGCATGATTGTACTCTTTAAGTTAATTATGATGGGATGCTCGGACAATACGTACGTGAAATATGATATATATATATATATACCACCTATACTTCTATATTTACTGCTGGAACAAAATTACAAAAATAAATCATAATGGTACTACCTAACACGTGCAGTTTCAGATCAATATGTAAGAATTATATAGGTGCAAATTTCCAAGGCAAAAATGTAAATCTCTTTTTTGTTGAACGGTAAAAATGTAAATTTTTCTCACAAGTACAAACATAATGCCAGAATGTTAATTAGTACAACTGGTATGACACACGGTGTCCTGGTTAAAGACCTTCGACTCCCACTATTCAACTGCATAATATAGATTGGTAGTGAATTATTTGTATGAGGGAGCAATGCAATTTCCACTATCAATCTGCCGATCGAGGAGGAAGAACATAGTGAAAGCAAGAATTTTACATGAGCAGCAGACATTGGGACCCATGAGCGAGATGTCATTTGTGGGGCGCATGGTCCCAATAAGAAATGGAGCCAACGTGTACTGGTGCGTTACATTAATGACGAAAATTGGAACGAGCTAATCAAAAAGCACCAACCCCAACCAGTATTTTTCTCTCTCTCTCTCTTTTCTAGTTGTTTTGGAACATTATGACCCAGGAAAAAAAAACTGGACAATAATAATTGAAGAGGAACCGGAGGAATTTCATCGGCCGGCAGTTGCGGTGTCGGTGTTTGTCCATATACACCTCTGTACTAATCAATTCTACCAAAAACAATGCTTTTTGATCACGCGTTAATGAATTTGCACTTGGAAATTATCGTAGAAAACAGTTCAATTCTAACAATAAGTAAAAACTTAGATGAAAGACTGAAAAACAATTTCTGCGTTTTAAATAGGCTTAAGACTCGCAACTTGCGCCGACTAGCTAGGGCGTTTCAGATTCTCACACAACTCCTAGCTGTGAATGGGGAAGGGGGAAAATGTGAAAGTAAAAGCAGTAAGGATGGAGCACAAACAGATGCTTCAATGTGAACGGATTGTTAGGCCGCATGGGGGTCATTATCGGCCACTTACCACCAAATTTACCGTCACTTTCTGCCTCCTAATGATTCCGGGCTTCTGATCCAATCGGAGCTCACGGCCGAGCCCTCTTTTCCCGTTCCTTGATTGATTTGTATATGGTGCTACTGCACCTGCACGCCCCCCATCCTCTTTTAATCCTCTTCTATCCACCCTCGCAGTGACTTGCCTCCCTCGGTTTGCAGTCTAAAGTCCGGTAGAATTGCATGATTGATTTGTTTAGTTGTCACTGGCTACAGCTCGGCTACACACTGAGGAATCTTTTTTTTTCTTTTCCCCTTTTGATTAGGGAGGTGATGGTATCATTACGCTTCGCTTAAGTACCCCTCTCTTTTCCCCCCTCTGGAATATGGAAGCAATTCTAGTATCTTGGAGGGGGTGATTGCAAATAGTGTACAACCAATCAAGTACTACTTTTAAGTCCCTGCTTGAAACGCTATAATTTTTTAATTGCTGTGGTAATTAAATTGTTTCCTACCAAATTTCTATATTTTAAATAGGACCTAAGTTTCTAACAACACGGGAGAGTAGTCCAGTATTTTTTCTGCTCGAATGAATACCATGCATATCAGCAGTGGTGCTGATAAAACTATAGTACCTGGAACATGATGCTTGTGTGGCTGGCTTGTTGATTTCATCTGAGTTTTGATGTGATTTCTGCTGGTTCCATGCAAGACCTCTGCCAACAAACTTGAGGTTCACTTTACAGGAAGGTCCCCACCCAATGGGACCTTTCGGAATAAGCAGCGTACTCCCGGGCCAAAGTGTAAACGGCCACAACGGGACGTGGGTCAGCGTGACACGTGCCGACATGCAATCACATCGTGCCTAGGTGTCCTAGAATCGGCTCAGATGCAGGGTCCCTGCACGTAACGCTGTGCAAGGCCAATTAGTATGTGAAACGTGTCCTTTAAAAATTGACTAATTAAAGATACAATGATATAGACGTAATTATCCGTAATAGATAGAATTAAATAAAACTCATATAATAACATATGTATATAGCTATTTGTAATAGCCTCATATAATTAACGAGTTGTCTGTACAATGGTATATACGGTAGATAGCTATCTACAAGATTATTTGTTAAATAGTAGATAACATTTTCTCTCTTCTCCTTCTCTCTTCCATATCACCTAAAATTCTATATGATATAGACTTATAAGCAGCTGATATGTATCATTATATATGCCCTCACAGAGGAGGTTAATATCGTGGTTAGCCGGTTCGAGTCTGGCATTCATGTGGCTTTCTTCTTTTATTTTTTTAAGGTAAAGGCATCCTCATGTCATCCTGTAGTGGTGAATCTGCCCATCAGAACTGGGGTTAGCATTGAAGATTTGGAGAACATCGTGAGGGTATGGCTAAACAGCCGATCTGCTTATCGGAATTGGGGTAAGGATTGGAAGGTTTGGAGAACACCGGCGAGGGCATGGAGGCTCGGCAGGGTCTGTTCCAAAAAAAACCTTAAGCTTTTGGTTTTTTTATTTTGGCTTTGGCTGTTATCTTTTGCCTGAAATTACACTGTAATGTCTGTTAGTTTTTTCTAAGTCATTCAATTAAAAATTGAAAAATAAGAAAAAAATTTGAAAAACCGTTGTATCATTATAGACCATGCAAAGAAATAAAAAAGAAAAAAGTCGAAAAAGCTAAAAAAAGATAAAATAAACCGAAATTAGAAACCGACGTATTCTAAGTGACTTCTGACTTAAATAAGTCTAAAGGTAAAATAATCAGAAGCTAAAACCGTTTAGAGTGAGATCAAAAACAGCCGAAGTTGTTCATGATCCTGCAGCTATTCAGGCAAACGGTTCCTCCACATCTTCTCAAAATCAAAATAAACAGGTTATTCCACATCTTACTTTGTCCAGATCTGAACAAACTTAAAGAGGTTTCAATGTTGTCAAAACCACACGGTCATCGGTCATCACCATAGTCAACGTGTCAGAGATGTAGATGGCTTGGGACTTGTCAATTGAAGTGAGTCCAGTTTTGGTCCTGTTTGGCACAGCTTCATCAACAGCTTCATGAGCTGTTGTGAGCTGTTTTTTGCCAAACACCCTTTTTGCAAACAGCTTCATGGATGAAGCTCCTTAAATCATGCTCTCACAAGGGAATGGGGTGGGGTGAAGCTGAAAATAGTAGCTTTTCACAGCTCTCTCCCTCAGGCTCGCAGTTCTAGGAACCTATTGCCCTTGTAGTTGACAGAAATTACAGCACTTTGCCACTGGGTCCCCACGCCTGTTTCCTCTCCTCCCGTTCGCACTTCTTTACCGTTCGCACTTCTCTAATGATTTTAATTTTTTAATTCATACTCATTCAAATATATTATTTTTTTAATTCATATGACCATATACAAATATACAACTCCAAATGTTAGAACAAGTCAGGTAGACAGGGGCATCTTGGACAATTGCCCTCTTTCAGCCATGCATGAAGCTGTTGGTGAAGCTGTTTTGCCAAACAGTTTTCCAAAACAGTTTTAGCTTCACCGGTGAAGCTGCTCGTGAAGCTGAAACAAAAAAAACAGCTTCACTAGTGAAGCTGAGCTGTGCCAAACGGGGCCTTTGTCTTGAATTAAGATTCACAAATTACGCGTTGATTCCGTAGATAGATGAGCGGAGAAAAGGACGGATAAGGGATCTGTTCTGCCGTTGCTAGAGATCGCATCGCTGGCTGGAGTTTAACGACGAGCTTAATATGACCACCCTATTAGCGAGAGACACGCGGCACGTCAAGATTGGCCGTGCACATAGTATGTGAAGGGCCTGCACCTGAGCCCGTTCACGGTGTCCTGGGTCCAGAGTAGCTTGCTGCATGGGCAAATAATAGAGCTAGTACTCGTCGAGCAGTTCCTTTCCGTAGTTTTTATTACCAGCAAGACGTAAGTAGTATACGGTAATTAAAGATGGTAAAAACTCTCTCTTGCTCCACACCGACTCCGGTTTTTACTTGCGTTCAGCGAGGAGATCCTTCCAAAAGGTTGCCCTCGTGTAGGAGCAGTAGTATAAATATAATTGATGGCTTACTACTGACACTGGAGTAAATTAAAATGTCGTTTTTTTGTTACTAGCGAACATCTGGTGTTGTAGTTTTGTAGTGCTGTGCTAGTGTCTATTTAGCTCACTGCAAGAGTGTTTTGCTTTAGTACTTTTAGCTATGAGATCAACTACAGCATCACCGTAAAATTCCAACTAATTGGGTTGACTTAAAGACCGCATCAGCATGAAGTGGTGACGGTGGCAAACGACATGCATGAAACTATTGATTGTTAACTGATCCCAGAAAATAGTACTAGTGCAGTAAAATACAAGCGCAAAAATGTTTAAAAATTCAAGGGATATGTACGGGTTGCAGTATACTAACGCATTCCATATTTTAATCCCACCACAAGTACTACTATATTCTAATGGTATTGACAATGTTGCACACATTTTGCGATGCATGTGGAGCTTAAAAAACTTCACAACGGCAAGGTAACCAAGGTGGAGTATATAGAATCTCTACATTGAAAGAAAACAAGGAGCAAAATACTCCAAAAACCACAAATGTACACGGTAACAACATTTATACTCATTGCAAAGAGAGATAGAGAGAGAGGGAAAAAGAGAGAGAAATCCCCACGGCAAAAACACCTTCTGACCTCTGCATGCTCCAAGCTGCTTGAAATGTATGTAATTCTCTTGTATACCCGTATACAAACTTGTATACCGCCGTCGCCGGAAGGGGGAGGAGGAGGAGAAAAAACAGAGACATCAGGGACTGTTACATCGATGTACAATTTCTTGATCTTAACACGATCGACGATGACCACCTATACATAAGTTACTCTGGGACTCGTTGGCTCGATCGATCTACGGGCCACCCCCTCTGCGTCCTCGGCCGGTTAACGGGTCGACAGAAGGGGCTCTTATTACACGAAACAAATCAATAAATAATGGAATGGCACGATGAGGGAATTACAAGAGGAAAAGGAGCAGTCGTCGTTGGTGATGGTGACGATGGAGCACTCAAGGAGGGTGATGGTGACGGTCATGGTCCGAGGTTTTTTGTTTGTTTGAACGCAATACGTACGTACTGGGTGCTTGCTGCATTGGGCGCGCGCTTACTGAACCATGGCGAGGAAGGTGCTGGACGGAGTCGAGGTCGGCACCGCGGTCGTCGGAGCAGTTGCCGGTGGAGGTGCGTTGTTGGTGCCGCCCGGGTTTGGCCTCTGGAACTGTATCCTGTACTGCATCTTGCCGTCGTCCTCGCCTTCCTCACCGTCGTCGGTGTAGTCGTCGCCCATGTCGTCGCTGTCCGTCTCGTCCGTCGTGAACTCCCGGGGCGGCTGCTCGCTCAGCTCCCTCACAATGCCTTCTGGCTTCACGGCAAGCGCATATCCGGTTAGCTTCCACCCCGATGGAGCACTGCATCGAGCTCGAAAAACGCTAGGGGAAATTGATTTGTTGGAGTGTACGGCGTGATTACCTTCTTCATTCCGCTGTCGACGTCGAGCGCGGCCGTCGTCGGCGCGGACTCTCCGTTGCTGGTCGGCACCTGCGCTGCCCCGCCTCCACCGTTGTTCCTTTTGTCTTTGTCGTTGATGTTCTTCCCCTCTATCTCATGCCGGTTCGGGTTTTGCAGCTCGGGGACGGTAGCGGCAGCGGCCGCTGGGGCGGCGGCGCCCCCCCCGGGGTGCTTCTTGCGGTAGATGGCGTCGAGCTGGTGGAAGTAGGGGCAGGTCTTGCAGTCCTCGGGCCGCTTCTTGTTGCTCTCCTTTACCTTCTTGAAGTACTTGTTGATGTTCTCCCACTTCTCCTTGCACCGCTTCGAGCTCCGGTTGTACCCCAGCCGCCGCATACCGGCCGAGATCTCCTCCCAGAGCGGGCCCTTGGGACCCGTCTCCTGGTAGCGCATGTCCAGTTCCATGCGCAGCTGGATAAGAGCGTGCACCTCCGTCTTGGGCCACCGTGACGAGGACGCCGACCCGCCCTCCCCTCCTCCGAGCCTGGTGTCGACGTGCTGCTCCGGGGCGGGCACAAGCTCGAGTGATGAGCTGGACGTCGGGGGCACGCTGCTCGGCGTCCCCGCCTCGTGGTGCGTCGTTTCCTTGTGCTGTGGCTGCGGCGGTTGCTGTTGGAGCGGCGCGGCAGGGATTGGCTGCGGCAGCGGTGTGGCCTGTGGCGGCGCCGGTGGCTGCTGGTGCTGGTTCTGTCGAGGTTGCTTTGCCGGCGGAGGGGTCTGGACCTGCATCGGTGTGGGCATAGGGACTACGCCGGGAGGGACATGTACGGACTGGCCGCCAATGCGCTGGAGGAAGGCGATAATGGCGGCGTCGCGGGAGGCCGCCGCGGCGCGCTCTTGTGCGAGCTGCTCCTGCTCGCGGTTGAGGCGGGCCACCTCCTGCCTACGCCACGCCTCCTCCCTCGCCGTGCGCTCCGCCTCCCTCTTCTCCATATTCTCCAGGATCCGGCGCTGCATGCTCTCCTGCCTCTCGACGACTTGCTTCATGAGCCCCTCGAAGAAAGACGTCATCTTTTTGCTGCTGCCGCTGCCGCGCTTGCGCTTGCCGAGGCTGACCTGGCTGCCGCCGGTCTCCGTCGTCATGTCGTCGCCCTCGGACTCGTCGTCTGACTCCGACTCCGACATGGACGAGAAGCTGAAGCCCTGCAGGCTGACGGGCAGCGGCTGAGGCAGCTCCACTGGAGCCGCCGGAGCAGCCGAAGATATGGGCGCCGGCTGGATCGGCGCCGGCGGCGGCGGCGGCATTGTACTCATCGGCGGTGGCGTGGATACCGGCGCTGCGAAGGCGTGCAACGGCGGCGGGGCACTGCTGACCGGCGGCAACTGCTGCGGCTGCGGGGCGGTGGCATGCAGCGCCTCGAGCTGCGAGAAGAAGCGGTAGCTCTTGCCGTCCTGCCTCCCGGCTCGGCCTTCCTTGGTGCGCTTGTAGTACTTGTGCACGTTCTCAAACTTCTCCTTGCACTTCTTGGCGCTCCTCTTGTAGCCCAACTCCGCAAGCTTCCTGAAAGACACAGCAGCCGCAAGGACCCAAGCCTTTTATCAGCCGCAAGGACCCAAGCTTGCGTGCAACCAAAGATTGAGATAAACATGGAGGATTAAATGATGGCAGTGTTTACAGGCAGAAGCATCTAACACAGTGGCATAAACTTCAAGTGCGTGGTTTTTTCTCTGGAGGAAAGAGACAAGGAGATGGAAGGAATTGGAAGGACAAGGGAGGGAGGGAGCATATGCAGAAGGGAATTAGTTAATCATCACTGGCCATCTCGTCTTTTTGGGGATCAGCGATGAGATGTGAAGTCGATGTAGCAGTGGTGAAATGAAGTGAAGCGGGGAGGGAAATAAATTAAGGGGAGGAGGCCGCATTGGGATGGCAGAAAAAGGCTGCCTTCCTTCTTTTCCCAAAAACTGGAACCCATGAAAGCAAAAAAACAATGGCAGCCAGCAGCGGCAGCGGCAGCTGCTGCCTGCCTGCCCTCGCACTCACACCGTGGTACGATCCCCGGCGCCCAGATTCTTACCATCCTACACCTACAGCTCCTACCACCACCACCATCTCGCAGAAATCGAGAATCATTTGATTAGACCAGGAGAGGGGAGAGAAAAAAATAGAAATTCGGGGGAATTGGGGGCAGTAACGGAGGATAATTAGCCATCATTTCATGTGGGACGAGTGCTAAATTCCACGAAACCGTTAGCCGCTTTCTGCAAGGAGAAACCATGCCGGAGAGAGAGCTTGTTGAAGTGAACTGCAAATGTGTTTGGAATTCTCTCTCTCTCATTCTGTTTTTGGGGTTCTTGCTCTCTCTCTCTTACCTGGAGACCTCCTCCCAGAGGGGACCCTTGAGGGTGGCGTCGCGGAAGGTGGCGTCCATCTCCGACCGGATCCTGATGAGCGCCAGCGTCTCCTCCCGCGGCCACCTGTTGCCGGCCGCCCCCGACCCGCCGCCGCCGCCGCTGCCGCCGGCGTCGCCCAGCATGTCATCGTCCGGGAAGCCGCCGGCGCCGGCGCCGGACACGGCGGCCAATTCCTCGTAGCTCGGCCTCGTCTGCTGCTGCTGCGCCTGCGGCTGAGACGTCGGCGGGGGACGGCTGCTCAGCGGCACGGGGCCGGGAGCCGGCGGCGGCGAGAACGGCCCCATGTCGAGCGGCGGGGCCCCGAACTGGGACTCACCACCCTGGCGCTGCTGCATGGACGACCCCACGGCACCACCACCACCTGGCCTCCTCCTCCTCCTCCTCCTCTTCTCCTCCGCCGTGAACTGTCACTTCTTGGAAAGACGACTGACCTGGAGGTAGCTCGCTAGCTGCCACAGGAGCAAGACAAGAACTGGTCTGGCCGGCTACCTTCAGCTGCGTACTTGTAGAACTGTATATGCAACTGGTAGAGCAATTGGGGGAAGTACTGAATTGTAGGCAACTCTAGCTAGCCAGCAGCCTCCTAGCTCTTCCCCTCTCTCTCACACACACCGAGCGAGTGTGGTGTGGGCGGAGGGGGGGAGTAGAATTAGAGGGAGAGGATGAAATTGGAAGAGGGGCTGGTACAAGTAGGGAAGGGCCGGAGGGAGGCAAGGTGAGGAGGGAGGGATGGGAGAGATGGTGAAAAAGATGGGAGCGTGGACAACTGGAAAGGGTCCAAAGGGAGAAAGAAATAAGGAAAGAGGGTGGGAGGGAGGAGGCCAGGCCTGGCTCCCCAAGGGAAAAGAGGGAGGAGGCTACGAAAGGCAGGGCTGGTGGTGCACGTACTGGTGAGTCCGGTGTATGTATACGTCTCTCTCTACGCTGCTATGGCTCCGGTCCTTCCTCCATCTACAATCTCTCTCCCAGAAAGAAACGAAATTCCACTGCAATTCAGCCAGGTATACATGTATACAATGTATCTAGCTATCTGTGTGTGTATGTATGTAGCCCCTGGGGGCCACGGTGATAGATATCAGAAAATTTACGGATGTGCTAAAAAAATATTCGACTGTTTTTTGAGTTGAATTCAGTCAATTTTACTATAATATTTTTGTTTCATGTATGTAATATTTTTTCGTATATGTTTGCAATATTTTTTACTCATATATGTAATATTTTCCCCTTGTATGCAATATTTCTCGGTAAAAAATATTTTATATATGAAAAAAATACGTATATAGTAAAAATATTATAAATATAGCTGAAAATGTTATATATGTATATAAAATATTACAGCAAAAACGATGGACTTTAACTAAAAAACCAGCCTGTGCAATAGATAGTCCCGGAAATTTATGAGCCGCGCGTGAGGACAAAAGAGGGAGGGTGTGGACTTGCGCAGGCGGTGAGGCCGAGTGAAACCGAATGGCCTACACGTATCTGGCGACGTGGCGCGGCCGCGCGGGGACAACTGGGCCGCGCTGACATCGCCCTCGCCCCCGTTGGAGCCTGGCGCGCACCGCCCCTCCATCGAGCTCACGCCGCGCGCATGCATGGGCGCCCACCCGCCGTGCCACATATATGAACCCTCGCAACACGGCGGAGATAGAGTGACTAGCTAGGTAGATTGCTTGCGTCCTTGGAGATATTGTAAAAAACGATTTGCTTCTGCGTGCGTGCGTGCGTGCATGGCTCTCGATGCCCGTGCACATTGATTTTGGTGCTGTGTGCATGCACGGTGTGCGCGTCTGTCTGTGCAGCGTGCAGGTTTCCGTTCCGAACCGGATGGGAGGCCGGCCGGCGCCTCTTGTATTTGCTTGCCGCGCGCCGGCGGGCGCGTCGTCGCGCGCTGACCGTGCACGGATATCGATCCGGGCTATAGCTAGATGATCCTCACCCTGTGTCGGCAGGTGCGATGCTCGCGTGGTGAATGACTGCAGCAAATGTTGTTCCATCCATCCATCTGCTTGAGAAAGATTTAGAGCTAGCCGCGTATTTTTGCGTTAATCATCAGCTGGCGAGATATGCATATCTTTTTCTTTTTCAAACTCTTATCTGGCTAGATCTACGTATGTGCGTGAGGAGCTAGCATCACAGCATGGTTCGTCTGGCCGCATGAACCTTTGCATGGATTCATAACCCTCTCGCGCGGCTGTAAAATCGGTGCATGACGGGATGGAGCGTTTCTTGTTCGAGAGCGGAGAATCAACGGCTTAAACAATTAGATGAAATTTTAAAAAGATATGATAATACGGGGTGGGAGCCCGGAGCGGCTAGCTAACGGCTTAAAACGGGAGACCTAGCTCTCTAATGCATTGGTCCCAGGCGAAGTGGACGGTTGTGATGAGGTGGACACCGCAGTACAACGCGGTTGGTGGTAGGCCGGTACCGTGTGTAGGGCCTCCCAGGGTTCACATGTCAACAATTAAGGGAAATGCTAGCGCTCGGGAGTGATCATATTTATAATTTTTTATTTATATTCATAATATTTTTAAATATATTTTGTTGTAACATTTTTTATTTCATGTATATAACATCGACTTTTATATCACACATTTTTTATTGTATACGGTGATTAAAATTGTTGCACGTATTATTTAAGAATATTGCGTCGGAGCATACAATACGAATACTTACCTTGTTCTTCTTTTTGTTGCATGCATGGACGAGAAATATTACTAATAGTAATACTCACATCGTTCTTTGCTTTTGTTGTAAACACAGACAAAAAATGTTACATATATAGACAAAAAAGTTACAGCCAAGCGCCCTAAGCAACAATTATAACGAATCTGGATAAAGCTACAAGATATGTAGTACAGCATTTGCTTGGTATCGTCCAGTCACACCCAACATCCCGGTCGCCGCTACTAATCATTGGTAACTACCGCAATAAAATTGAGGCGACCACCTTGATTAATGCATCAGTTACGTGGCTAAACAAGATAATGAAATTAATATACTCTAACCGATTGGTAATTCAATTGATGTGTGGCATCAAGTTAATTATTTGATTGAATGAACAGATGGGAGTTCAAATTCTTGCATGGTATTCTTTGGCAATGCTGCTAGGATCTATCAAGTAATCTCTTGATTGATTAAGCAATGTACCTTTCGAGCATATGCTCTAATCAATTTCCTCTACTCTAAAGAAAAACTAAAAATCGGGATGTATATGTATAGCGAAGAAATTAAAGAGCGACCCAATGAGACAGAATAGCTTGTCAGCTTGGAAGAGAGCAATAATATAACCCTTTCAAGCTAACTAAAGAGATAATAATGTTTGGCGCTGTGATGACTGGACCTTGCTGTACCATTGTCTAGTAGTCATGCATGTTGCTATTCCTTCACCTGTGTTATTGCCCGCCGAATTATGGCGCGCACAGAAAAAAAAAAGAGCTAGCCTGCCAAATCACCTCTTGTTTTTCCTCCGAGATCAAGCCTGCCTGCCAAATTACCTGAAACCGAATGGCAAAATATAGGAAGCCGACAAAACATATGTGTAATAATATATATAACCCACAGTTTCTGCAGAGAGAAGTGATAGTCTGAAACAAGGTAGGCCAGCCTGAATCCCGTAGCCGGCTGGGCAGCAGTGGGGGATACGTAGAAGAAACGGGCAGTATATACGTAGTAGGATTCGATCGTTTCGTTGGTGAAAAGTTAATCGTGGCATGGTTGAAACGGAAAATGGAGCGGGGAGAAGGAAAAACGGTGTGGTTTTGCACGGGAGGGAGGGGTAGGAGACAAGAATATACCGCAACAGCCTTGGAATGGGGCCCACCCAAGAGGGCGTAACATGGAGGCTCCTACAGAACGTGGCGGGCGTTTGTAGCGGATCCCACCGAAACCCCAACCTCCATCCAAAATCCCTCTCATGCCAGCCTAGTATAATATCTATGGAAGAATCGTAGAGTTTAGTCCAAATGATTTCTCTTAAATAAAAATAAATTAATCATAGAAAAATATAAAAAATAATAGATTGAATCATTGAATATAAGAGATAGATAAACTTCCTGTCCTTTTCTTTTTTAGTTTCTCCTCCAAAAGTACATGTTACAATCATTGAGACTCCCTATTTATAGTCTAGCTAGGTGGTGAAATACCCACCATAGACCAGGCTTGCAGGCCTAGGCCCAGGTTTCCCACACTCCCTCTTGGGCACTCATCTGATACGTTCATGTCTCATCAAAACTCCATAAAAACTCAATGGAAAATTTTTGAAGAAAGAGTACATGATACATGTTATGTTACGTTGCACAAATTGCCTCATTAAAAACCTTGGCTAAGAAACTTTCGGAAAACTTGTCAAGGAAAAATAGTACAATCCACCCCATTTCAGTTAATCTACAGGATTTATTCTTTGGGTACTCAATCTTCGTGATCAAGTTATAATAGTGAGTTCGAGAAGAATCTCCTATTGAGTTCTGCACTTCTCTATGTCTTATCATGACAATTCCACGTATACACCTTTCAAAGTTAAATGCTGGAAGTGACTTAGTAAATAAATCTGTAATATTTTTACATGACTTAGTATGCAGTTTCTTTATTTCATCCATCTTTTGTAACTCATGAGCATAGAAGAAGTTAGGGTTGATATGCTTTGTATGACGACTCTTCACATAACTCATAGATAATTGTGGGAGGTTGCACTATATTCAATCCACATGACTGTTGGATGTGGTAAATTCATTCTCGTGCGGGTTCATACAGTGCTATGATTTTTGAGTGATTCGTCGAAGTTGATACCAGACTTTGTTTATATGATTTCCACAAAATTATGGTTCCACCATTTAGGAACACATATCCTGTTTGTGACCTAGCTGTATGCGGATCTGACAGGTACCTTGCATCTTCATAGCCAATCATATTCAGGTCTTGGTTTTTTCTGTAGAACAGTCCAAGATCTTTACTTCCTTAAAGGTATCAGAAAATATCCTTTATTCCCTGTCAATGTCTTTTGGTATGTTCTGCAGTATACCTTGCTAATAGGTTTACGATAAATGCAATATTTGGTCTAGTGCAGTTTGCTAAATACATAAGTGCTCCTATTGTACTTAAGTACGGGAATTCTGGTCCCAGGACTTCATTCCCCTCTTCTCTAGGTTGGTGCGGATCGTTATCGTATTGTAAAGATCTCCCAATCATTGGTACTTTTGATGGGTACGCCTATTCAAAGCTAAACATTTCTAATACTTTTTTAAGTGTATGCGGACTAATGTACTAATATCCCTTCATGGACATGCTCAAGCTGCAAGCCTAGGCAATATTTGGTTTTACCCAAATCTTTCATTTCGAATTCTAACTCCAGGTAAGAGCTTGCTTTCTTTATATCTTCTAGGGTTCCGATGATATTCAGATCATCTACATAAACTGAGATTCTGCAAAAATCTATTCTGAGATCGTTGTATAAATACACAGGGACAATCCTCATTGTTCATTTAGTCTTTCTTGTATAGAAAGTCACTTAAGTAATTATACCACATCATGTCTGATAGCTTAAGTCTGTATAGTGATTTCCTAAGTTTCACACTATACAATTTTCTATTTTCTCTATCTTGATTCGGGATAGAGATACCTTCAAGTACCTTTCGAATGCAAGTTTTTATAAAGGTATGCAGTTACCACATCCATCAAATTTATTTCCAAATTCAATTTTACTGCCATCGATATTCAATATCTAAAGGTAATGTCACCCATGACCGGAGAAGAGGTTTCTTCATAATCAATTCCTGGATATTGAGTGAAATCTTGTGCAACGAGTCTTACTTTATATCTTACAATTTCATTTTTCTCATTTCTCTTATGAACAAATACCCACTTATGCCCTGCAAGGTGCACATGGGGAGGCATACGGCTTACAGGTCAAAACACCTCTCTTTTATTGAGAGAGAATAATTCAGTTTCTATTGCCTTTTTCTAATCCTCCCAATATGTTTTTTTCTTACATTTAGCGAGCGATGCAGGATTGGATCAAGATCAATGATTGTGGTAATTTTTTTGCAAAATAAATATCAATATTGGCTATTATCCTATTCATGGATTCACCCGTGTGCATATAGTTTATAGCAATTTCATCATGGGTTGATTCTTCTAGTGTTTCTACTTGCTCACCGCTTCTTCCAATTGCGTAGCAAGTCCCTTTAGTTTCTCATGCCCGATGCGTGTGCGCACATCCAGGTTGGTTTCTCCCTCCATGGGAATGTTTAAATCTGGTATGCCTTTCCTTAAAGGTACCATACTGGTACTATGTCTCAACTGACTCCCCTTTTGATTCTGGGGAATTTTGGTGATTAGATGTGTCAAGTTCTACTTATCCTTTTTCACCAGGTGTTCCCAGTTACTTGGGATTCGAGGAGTCGGAGTTCTCGTTCTTTTATTCCAAGGCCTCTAGACGGGATTAGGGATACCTTTTTTTGGTATTTCAACCCTCTCTGGTACATTGCGTGTAGGTACATGCGACTTGGTCACCCTCTTTAAATTAATAAAGTAGTCAGGTAGTTGATTTGTTATTGCCTGCAAATCAATGATTTTCTGGATTTCTCTATTTGCTTCACTAGTGCGCGAGTCATGTGTATGGATTCTCATGGCTTGCCATGTAATTTCTCGATATTTTTCATCAAGAGGTTGATTTCCTCCTCTAATATCATAAAACTATCCTCATTAAATATACTATCAGCGAAACGGGCGGTGTGCAAATCTCCTGTCATTGGGTCAAAAAACCTAATTATGGATGCTATCTAATAACCCATGGATATCCAAGACTTTTAGTTGTATTCGAGTAGGTTTAACTGTTTAATATGTGTACAAATCGTGTACGAGTTTGAGTCAGTTTTTGAGTTGATCTCAGAGTCGTAGTTGTATTTGTGTCGTAGTCGTAGAGTTAGGTATAAAAGGAGAGCAATGTAACGAGATAGAAAGACAAAGCAACCGTTGTGATCGAATAATAGGAGAGAAATAAAGAAGAGAAGAAGGAGCGGTTTAAGCTCTGGGAAAATTATCGAGTATCGAGTTCGACGTGTTCGCAGACATGGTCGTAAATGAGTTACGACTACGACGATCGAGCAGGGGTGTCCACAAGAGCTGAAGACATGGTCATAAATGCATTACGACCACGGTCGCAGAGCAAAATACGTGGTTGTAAACGAGTTACGGCCATGACGATCAGGTCTTCAACGTGGTCGTAAGCTTTACGACCACAGCGATCGAGTCTACAGCATGGTCATAATCGAGTTACGACTACGGTAATCGAGCCTACTACGTGGTCAACGGAGCGGAACGCAGCGTGAATGTGGTCGTCATCAACTGAAGTTACGAGTACGTAGCATGGTCGGAGCAACACGACGTGGTCGGAGCGTGTTTGAAGCAAACCAGAAGTGGTCGTAATGACTCTATGCATGGTCTAACGATTGCTAAAGTGGTCGTAAACTGAAACAAGTGGTATTAGAATCTGTTGATTTCTGTGCTTTCTAAAGATCATGGGTGATAAGGCGAAGGTCCAGGGTGGGCTAATCTCCTTCCAGTACCCTCTCCTGATGACCAACAATTATCCGATGTGGGCAATGAAGATGAAGACGAACATGCACGCCTAGGGAGTCTGGGGTACAGTCGATCCGAAGGGGAAGGATAAGGAGGTGGACGACAAGGTGGATTAGGCGGCTTTGGCCATCATCTACCAGGCGATGCTAGATGCGATGATGCATCAGCTCATCGGCAAGGATACAGCACGGGAAGCGTGGGAGACGCTTCAAACGATGCACGAGGGTGTTGATCGTGTGAAGGAGGTGCGGCTCCAAAATTTGTAGAGTGAGTTAGAGAATCTGAAGATGGGAGAGACCCAGTCGGTGGACAAGTTGGCCGCCAAGCTGACTTTGTTGTACAATTAGATTAACTCCCTGTAACAAGATGGAGAAATCTGTGGTGGTAAAGAAATACCTACACGTGCTTTAGAGAAGTACAGGCACTACGCGTGGCCGTGGAGACAAGGCTGGGCAAGGCGGTGGTGACATATCATGTGATAAGCCACATGTCAAGTGCTTTGAATGTCGCGAATACAGGCACTACGCGTCAGGATGCCGCAACCATATAGAGTGTTTCAACTGTAACGAGTACGAGCACTATGCTTCGGATTGTCGAAGCAAGAAGAAGGACGAGGAGGTGAACCTCCTTAAGACGAAGAAGAAGATGCAAAACTGGGACTATTGTTCATATTTATGTTGATGACATTATATTTAGTGGTTCTTCTCATGGTTTGGTGTTCAGATTTTTAGATTCTATGAGTAAAGAATTCAAAATGAGTATGATAGACGAGCTGACTTTTTTCTTAGTCTTCAAGTCAAGTAACTGAAAGAAGGGACCTTCATTTGTGATTTTGGCCTGATTTTGGTGCAGCAGAGCTTCCCGAACCAAAAGATCTTAAGGCTTTTAAGTTCTTTCCAAATTTTTGGTTGGCATAGGTTCTTAAGGTCATGATTTACCCTTGGTTTATGGTTCAGGTTTTTTGAATTTAAAATAGTGCTGTTTTTACTAATTTAAAATAGTGTTGTTTTTACTATTCACCGAACTGAATTTACTGTAGCACAACAAATTTTTGGATTTTGGCCTTTTGATCTTCATAACTTCTCATAATTATTAGAGTAAATAATCGATGAATACTTGAGAGATAATTTAATAGCATCATTCACCCATGTTACCATACCGGTTCCTACAAACACACACATGCATGCATGGATGGTGCTCATGTTCAAGAAACTGGCCTTGGTTAAGGCCTACCTCATCCAAAAGTAGCATGCACTGGTCCTACTCATTTCAGCTTAAGCTTCTGGCTTAATTTTTACTATTCCTAAATTTCGCCTTTTATGGTTTTTAGCTTTTTTGCCGGTTCATTTTTTTTCGTATTCGTTTGCATTGTTCGTGATGGGCTAACATGTTTTTGTCATTTTTAATTTTTTTTAAATTTTAGTTACCCCAAATAAGCCATCATCAGTTACAGTATAATTTTAATCAGCTACAGTATAATTTCAGCTATAAACCAGTTTATTCAGCCCAACTGAACGGCACCTTAGTCTGTCGAGCAAACTGTCACACATTATTGTGCAGATACATCGCCGTTTCTTGAATTCGAGTAAACCGTACTGTGAATTATGACATTTTCTTCAATTCATGGGGCTAATGTCTCTCTCCGTATATGGATGCCCTCTGTTTTTAAGATAACTAGCCTAATAGGCGCGGCGCCACGCCGCGCCAGCCACCGTACGTACCAAAGTAAAAGAGGCGATAATTGGTGAGGAGTTTTTAAAAAGAAAATCGAGGGCACATGCGTATTTTCAAAAAAGTTAAAGGGTTTTTTTGTAAAAAATCGAGGACCTGTACGTAAACAAACGAGGACTCGTGCGCAATTTCGAAAACCGCGGGGGGCCATCCTGCAAAGTGGAGGGGCTAAAAAAACTGGCAGGGACCTTTTCGCGAGGAAAAAGGGCCTTTACGTAATTCGGAAAAACGCATGAACTTTTTCGCAAAAATGCTCCCCTGACCGTACCGAAATTTTCCTGGCCACGCGCCGGCCAGACGCGCTCGCGGGCTGAGGTGGCGGTTCCCTCCGCGCAGCGTTTCCCCCTGGCGTAATAGGGGTAGTATGTGTTCACATTTTCTTGATTATTTTTCTCAATCATTTTTGTCTTATTATCTACTCAGAACAACATATAAAACCGAGCATGAGGTTTAACTTGGTGATCAGGGCAAGGGTCGCCGGGTCGGGGTTTATGCCAGTTTTCCCTCGTTTCAATCTGCCATACCTGCGTTAAGATTCGTACTTTCAGAAAATGGTACATAACTGCTTTGAAGCACACCCCCATAGGCCGTAGGCCACGACCTCCTGCACTTTGGTATTTCCGTGATTGTGCAGCGTGATCCATGTTAACTCGAGGTGATAATGATTTGATGATGCCCTTGAGGGCATATAAAAGTGGACATCCAAGTAGACCAAGCATATGTTCTTTTTAATTAAGACTTATGATTTTTTTATTGTGACTTATGATTTTAGGCTGTTTGTGCGAGAAATTACAGAGTAACAGAAACTCACGTACGGTTTTTGCAGATATAAATGAAGTCGCTACAGTATGTTCTGCAATTAACTAGTAAATATTATTTTCAAAAGATACCTCGTTTAAAAGTTAATTGCTGTAGAAAAGTCAAAAACAGAAATCAAAAGCTGAAAAAAACAAAACCAAATGATAGGCATGGATTCATAAAGTAGCCATAAATTAAACAAGCCAGTCGCAGTACTTTTAACTACCAACTGATTGAGATTGGCAATCAGAAGAAGTCGCAATTTAGAAAAATATATAACGCAACATTTGTATGTAACTATTGTATTATCTCATATAAATTGGTGCAGCAAGCGTCCGATCCATCGGACTACAGATGCCTGCTTGCATCCATTTTGTGATGGTATACGATGAACCGGACTAAAACTATTCTTCAGAAAATGGTCACAAAAATCTCCTACGGAACGCTTGTGGATTAAACCTAGAAACTGTCAGTAATTGAGGGGGTTAATGCCGGTTTTCCGATCCTTGCTTTGGAAGTGCCTCGATAACGTAGAGAAGGAAGCACATTATAATTTGCACGCATCATGGTGTTACCATCTCGGTGAGCAAGATCACGCCGTTCGCATGGTCCGTGCCGTTGGCTAGACGCGCAAGCCACATCCATATTCGTCGAAGCAAGTAGAATGTGATGGCTGCCCTTGAATGAGCTCACAGCTTTTGGATTCTGTACTTTGTTATTGTCACTCGTTTTGAAATAGTATTTTTTTAACACGAGATTTATAAGTCGATTGTAGAGATATCATGCTAACTTCAGCTATATCTATCAAAATTATATGCGACCATCTCTTTATAATCTCTCACACAAACAAAAAAAATTCGAAAATCATAAACCAAAAAATATAAGTCAACAGCCAAAAATCTTTCCAAGGCGTGAAGCCTCGAAGACAAACGCTTCCTCAGTCTTCTTCAAGGTTCTTTCTGTGAAATGTGGGGCAATGTGCTCATCTTTTGTACCAGTTACTTCCGGATAATACCAGAGTTTTTGGGCCTCCGGGACCATTTGCATTTAAAAAAACATTAAAAAGCACGCTGCCTTAGTTTGTCAAGACATTTCCACGTACCAGCAGAATGCTAACGTGCTACGATCCGATCGAGTTTTGACATTTCAACTGAGCAGCGAGTAGGGATGTTGGAGTGGAAAGGAATAAAAAAATCCGAAGAAAACTATGCCAATAAATAAAACAGTTAGTACTGTGGGATCCACTGATATGAGATGCACCTGATCTGGTCAATAAACGATAGGGGCAGCTGCTAGCTAGCCCAATCCGTTCCCTTCCGATTTACTGAAGAGATACATGCCCTTTGTACCAACAAATATGAACAAAATTACTTGAATGCTGTGAGACGAAAGATACGTATGGGACCATCTAAAAAACGATATGTATGTAACAATTTTTTTAACAGGAGGCAAGGAATTTAAAAAAAATCAGAGGTAGCCTCTGAAGTCTGATCTCCTTAATTTTGAAATTTTTGAAACTGGCAACTTGCCTGTTGCTGTATTAAAATCAGTTAACAAGTATGCGTATAAAATTTCTTGTCGATCAATTTAAAAGACTTTATAATATAATAGATGGAAGACCACTTTAAAATACCACTTCCAAAAGATGCCATAATACACATATATTATACCACGAGTAAACAGATAGAGCGTAGCTATCTTGATTCTTGCCGAAATGGTGCTGAAAACAGCTACAGCTTGGATGCCCCGGCAGTTCGTGAAGCATAAGTTACCAGCTGTAACAACAACGCAGACAATCATACACTATAATAGGACATCTAAAATAATTGTTTCGGTTTAGTTGTTGGCTAGGTTAATCATTTACAAGATACTGGATGAAATAAACTACAGAACCATGCCTAGCATGAAAGCTGGTTATTCTCCAAGCAATTATTATGATCTGATCGATGATACGTGGACAAATATTAAATACTGTATTATAGCAACAAAGTCAAGCATCTTCGATCTCCCATGTAGATATGGCCCACTCTCAGTTCAGTCAGAGAAATATGATTAGCCTTGACGGCTTAAACGCTTTTCCCGTTATCGCACGGCTCTTTTCAACCATCAAGAATTATATTGAAACGCTAGCATCGCTTTGCTCTGCATTTTCTTAAGCTTATCTATTATATGATCTGATCTGCTTGTCATTTCACATTTTTCGTGGATTGCAACAAGTCAATGACGCGAGAGTCGATCCTTTTTTTTTCTTTTTGCCACATCCGCGCGGGGAGACTATGTTTCAAACTCTAGAAGGGCCAATTAACACTTGGTCGCGAATCCGCTTGATAGTACGTTGAATCAGTGTTAAGCATCTAATTTTCCATCAGCTGAGTAGTTAAACCGGTTTGACATGTCTAAGTACTGTACAGCTAAAGGTTAGGCCTCATGTACTCCCACAGTGTCCTATCGATCAACTACATGCCGATCAAGCGAATTATTCACGTATTCATGTACTCTTGTCTTTTTTCCCCCCATTGAGCAAGACGGCTTTTAACTTTTAACCATGTAGCTAGGGGTGTTACGCTATTACTCACATGCCCTTGCAACTAATAAAGTAATAAGTCCATATGTGTCTGCCGGGGGGACCATGCATCTACGCGAAAGTTTGGCGTGGAAGTTATGGGCTCCATTACGTGCCAACAAGCGTGAGGTTGGGCCACCCCTCCAGTCTGTAGTGGCGCGACGTCCCTCAACACCCCTCACCTCCACCTTGGATGCGCCGCGCCATCTTCGATCCATCGATCGGGACCACTGCTGCACTGCTGTGCTGGTCTTTTTCTTTTCTCCCTTTCCTCTCCCCTATTCACTTCCCTTCTTTCTTTATCCATAGACGAATATATATATATATATATATATATATATATATATATATATATATATATATATATATATATATATATGGGGCACCATGGTGTCTGGACATCTAGCCTTCTTGTCTTGGATTGCTTTTAGATGCGTGCAAATACAATAATATATATAATATACCACGTAAACCCGTTAACATTCATTAATTTGAAAAAGCATATCGATTTGGAAATGAATTCATTGATTTAGCATGCTGAATCAATCGTAGATAAAAAGTCTTAATCATGAATATGAATTCTCAATCATAGAATTTGGGCATCATGGTGTCTCTGTTATTTATACATACATATATATAGGATGTTGAAATAGAGCACCATGGTGTCTGAGCGTACCCACGATGGATGTCGAGCAAGGTGTCAGCGACGGTCTTCGGTGTTGGCGGGTGCCTGGAACCCACGGTCGTCGTTGTTCACCATCAGGCGAAAGAGGTAACTGCTATGACAAGAACCATCCGTGGTGAGGAGATGCATTGTTTAGCTGAAGTTTGGAATAGAAATTAGTAGTTGGATTTTTATCTAACTTAAAACTAAAATTCCAAATTAAATAAAAATAAATTTGAGATTAAAGAAAAAGTCCATATAAAATACTATAAGAAATAACCTAAATTCGAAATAAAATTACCGGTTGGATTTATAAACAAATTCCCACGTAAAACTAAAAAATAAAGTCTATAAGAAGTGCAATCCAAAAATATACAAATTTGGAATAAAAGTAAAAGAAAATTAGCATTTGTTTTTTAATTCTAGACTAAGTGAAAAATAGAAATTTTGGTTTTATTTAGAATTAAAATTACAAAATATTCTAATTTGAGAAAAAATAAAAAAGATAACAAATTTGATTTGTATATATATAAATTAGGAATCAAGATCCATTATATAACAAAAATGATGACAGGTAGTTTACAAACGCTAAGAACAAATATAATTGCTAAAAATTCTCACAAAAACAAAAATATTATGACCATTTGTTTGGTGGACCTCCACAGGATACATGGATTGAGAGTGAGATCATAACATGTGTTTACTCGGTTATACCGATGTAAGTTATATGATGTGGGTTACGGGCATTTAGTATAGACAAGCATTGCCGTAATAAAAAACGATGATGATATAAATGGAAAATGTTATGTAATGATATATTTACTATTTGCTATACAAGTATTTCTGTCTAAAAAATATCTAGCGAAGAAAATTTTGGTTACATGTGACAAGTATTGGAAAACAAAGTGAGTGTTTTCTTTCCTATAATATTATAATATTATAAATGAAGTTCTGCAATAATTTATTTTTCAAAAAACAAAATTACATATATATTGCCAAGTCAATTAAACGTGTTTTAAAAATATTACGCGGGCCACTTGGTAGTTCCGTAAATAACGAAACGCAACTTGCGCGACGCGCCCAGCTCGCTGTATCTACAGATGGGGTTACCATGCTGGCTTTTACTCGGCTCGCTCTCATGCGAGCACATGACCCTGCTCTTCTTCAATTCTCTTCACCGACCCGGCGCGCGCTAGCTCGCTTGTTGCATGTGTGGCCGTGTGCAGGCATGGCAAGATATAAAAAGCGCTGCCTTTGCGCAAAAGGACGCCCTTCCGGTGTGCGTTAAATGGACGGGCGCGCGATTTGCCAAACCACACCGCACCGGCACGCATGTTACCCCTGTTCCCCGCGCTCGATCGGCTGGCTACGCTAACGCTAGGCTAGCTCTCCCCTTTTTTCTAGCGGTGTTTTGCACGAACGATGCGGTTTCGGCTGTGGTGCAGAGCGCAGCTGCACGGGCGTTCGACGGTCAGATTGCTCGCGTAAAGAGGCCTCTAGTCTCCGGTGAATTTTAGTCATTTCTAGCCTTCTGTATCACATTAATACTAAATTTGACCTTCAGACCACCGTAATACCAAATCTAGCCTTCTTACTGACCGCACGTCTCCGAGAGCGTGAATGTGTTAGTCGTGTGGTCCCCGACCGCATGACTACACTGTTCATCGTAGTCGTACGGTTGGGGACCGCACGACTACACTGTTTACGATTTTTTTATATCTTTTGTACCGAAAAGCAAATTAGTCATGCTGAACGGTACAAAAATTTGCGAATCGTGCGGTGGACGGTACAAAAAATTTGTGAGTCGTGCGGTGGACAATACAGAAAATTTGTGAACATTTTTCGATTTTATTTGCTTTACAGTACAAAAAAATCATGAACAGTTTAGTCGTGTGGTCGTCGACCGCACGACTATGATAAACAGTGTAGTCGTACGGTCAGCTAGAAATGCCCAACAGTCGTCTCCGGTGGCGCGGAATGGGAAAGGAGCGAACGCCGCGGCCGCGTAGGGTTCATGTGTGTGAGCGATCCGTTGAGGTGAGGATACGGTGCGAATGGCCAGACAGTAGTACCGCGGAATAAAGCTGCCGAGGCCTTTCCTCCTCCTACTCATGTGCGCGCGCCTCCTCACCGCCTCGTGCGGCTACGACGAGCTAGTACTCGCTCTAGCTTAAGCTTTTCTCCTCCTCCCATACACGACGTGCCAGACCGCTCGCGAGCGGGGCGCCTAATTCGACCGTTGGCACGCAACATTTATGTGTGAAGTTGCATGTGCCAGCGCCAGTGATCGTGTATAATTCGATTCAGGCCGGCAAGCACCAACCGATGTGAATGAGCGCGAACTTTGCGGGGTTGTTGCTTGATTGGTGGTCAGAGGTGGTGTTTCAGGGTAAGTACCAACTGCCACGCCTGCAGGCACACCTGTGGAGTCAGATCAGGTTCCATGCTTATGTTACAACTGAAATTTACTAGCTACAGTACGTACGGAGTACATGACAAAAAGAGGACGTACGTACGATTGCAGTGAGTCACGGTTTAGCTGCCCCGGCCGGACACGCACGCTTAAATTCGTTGGGTGAGCTGAACCTGGGAGAAGAATTAACGCCCATAATTCTGGAGGCGCCCAGCTAGCTTAGCCTCACGGAGTTGCAATCCGATCAGGTTGTCCCACAGCGCGGCGCGACATCCCGCGACACTGTCGCCATCGGCGTTAGATGCCCCTGCTTACTGGCAAATCGAAGATGACAGGCACTGATCGATCGGATCGTGCACGCCCCACCGCTCCAGCCAAGCGATCGATCGATCCCCACTGATCCTGTCATTCATTCGTTCGTTCGTCCGATCGCTCACTCATCCATCTCTGTCGGCGCGCCCAGCAGCTAGCAGCCCCAGCCAGATTACGGGCGAATCCACGACGCCGCCGCCGTAAAACGGGAGTTACCGACGAAGTTGCGCACGTACGATCGACGATCCAGCACCCATCCATGCCTTGTAAACCCCACAGCCAGGGCAGATGAGCTGGTGGTTACTGTTCACGCAAGTTGCCTCACATGCCGCGGTGTGGTCCCTTCGACGCGACGCGAACGCACAGGAGCGCTGCGCTGTGCTGCACATACGGGGGGAATCCCACGGGGAATTAATACCTTAACAATCCCATCGATCGAACCATCGAAGGGTAAGCTAACAAGAGCAGCAGCAGCAGCAGCAGCAGCAAACAACGCAATATGGCTAGCTAGCTGCACATAAAGAGAGAGGGAGGGATCCGTCCAGGAATATAACCATGTGCCCATCCCGTGTGTAAAGACGTCACGTTGTGTATTATGATTACGATGATAAGTAGCACTACTCACCTGTATTTGGATCTGCAAGCTGTATGCAGTGGTTAGCGAGCATGGATGAGTGAGATCGATCGATACATACATACATACGCCTATACACGGATGCAGGCGGAGTTATACGGCACCACCTCGCCCCCATCACCTGCCAACGAGCTAGCTAGCTAGGCTGGGGGGGTGGTTGGTTGCAAGTTGCAACCGTCAACCTCCACATAAAGCGTGGCACGTTCATTATTTGCCGTCGCACGCCGCTGCGCCGCCGCCCTAATCAAGCCCAGGTAGGAAGCCGTGACCCATCATGAGCAGTAATCGTAACCCGATGGATCCCTCATTCACGTAACTTACCGTGCGCTTTATTGATGTCAAGGCCGCGCCGACAAGTTAGAACTGGGAGGTTAGAGCCCGGCCGGCCGGCCGGCCCCGGCGCGCGACTTTCCCATGCCCGTCCGTTCGTGCGTGCGTACCCGATAGCCGGGGGGCCGAGCGGCGAGGGCACGCCTTTCTCAGCTCAGCTGGGTCTACGGCGCGACGTGCCATACCGTGCCGGTCTACCGCGGCACGTGAAATCTCGGCGGAATTCAGCAAACGCAGCGCCCGTTCTATTATTGCCGTTGCGGCTATTTACGTGCCATTTATGGCCCTGCGCCTCACATCTTATATAGGACCGGATAAACGACAAAGAAGATAAATGATATCTTAAACTTTTTCTTCAAATACTCACTTATCCTTTATTCCAATACCTACAAAACTATGAAGATTAGAATAGTAATCATACTTGAAAACTAGAGAATCACAGAGCTGAGCATGACCAGTCAAAAATCAACGTGGTTGGATTCGACTCTAGTGGTAGAAAACCAGAGAACGGTCGAAAACCAACATTGTCAAAAACAAACGTGGTCGAAATTCGTCTCGAGTGTTCAACGACCAAAGAGTGGTCGAAAACCAATATGGTTGAAAACTAACATGAACGAAACCCTGAGAGTGGTCTAAAAACCAACGTGGTCGATGACCTGAGTGTGGTCATAAACTCGAGTGTTCGAAGCAAGTCGAAATCCAACTGGTGCGGTCGATGACCAGTGAATAATCAATAACCAAAGTGGTTGATGGTCGAAATACGACCAGAGATCGATGACCAGTGAGCGGTCGAAAATCAAAGTGGTTGAACCAAGTCGAAATATGACCAGAGGTCGATGACCAGCGAGTGGTCGAAAACCGAAATGGTTGAACCAAGTCAAAATACAACTAGTGAGATCGACGACTAGTGAGTGGCCAAAAACTCAGCGTGGTCGAACCTTGAGAGTGGTCGAAAGTTGGCGAGTGGTCGAAAACTCAGAGGAAATAGAGAAGAACATAGACTTTTAGCATAGTTTTTTAAAACCAAGATTGATGGAACTTTTGATCCGTAAATCCAAATGATATGAAACTTTTTAAGGATCTTCTCTAGGGTATTGTGAACCTATTCCAATAAACGATCATGATAATCATAGCCAAATTTGAGATCTTTTTCAGTTTATTGGAATGTTGCACCAAAATCGAGTCAAAACCAAAATCAGTGAATACAACTTGCTCGTGGGTGAATGATGACTAAGATGGGTCTAGATGCATTCCCACATATCACAGTAAGTTAGAACACACAAGAAATCAAATAAAATACTCCCGGATCAAGAAATCATACTTTGAGGCCAAATTAAGCAAAACCGGGGTTTCTTGATAATCTTGCTATCAATGTGCCTAGATGGGTAGAGATAAATTCTCATATATTGTCTCCATCTCTTACACGTCTTTGGTACAGAAAGATCAAAAAAAGAAAAGAAGAGAGATCAAAACTAACCAAATCAAAAGCAAAGTAATCAAAGTAAGATGGATCCATAGAGATGCACAAAGATTGATGTATTACTTACTTGAGAAAGTAGATTTTGCAGCCACTCTATCTTAAAGGACAAAAAGCACCCAAGATACCCACTCTCAAACCTTAACCCTAAACCTAGAGAAGAGAGCACAAGAGATAGGTTGGATGGTTAACCTCACATGTCTCCATCCCAACCCTTTTTATAGGTGGACAACCAGCCGCCTACACTGCTTAGTGGATCCTATCCACTACTACAATGGGAAACCTGTTAACCCCCCGCACACGGGTTTTACTCTCACAAATTCACTTATGCACGCTTTTCAAAACACATAAGTGTGCCCCCACTAAATTTTTAGCCTTAATCCAACTAGCTCCACCTTGACATAAATCGTTCTCCAGCACATCGCACATGCATCACGGTTTTGATTCAAGATAGTTTTCGATATTTTGGTCAAACTATAAAAATACCATTCCTTGACCCGGTCATCACCAACTACTGCAAGCAATCATCATACTTACCATGTGTAGGTGCACCACTAGCTTGCCATGCGTCGTCAAGTCTCCCCCGTCCCGGTTCCATCGAATCACGGCTCACTTGGCCCGTGCAAGCCACATGGTGCCATCCCGCTGTTCGAACTCGCCTTTAACATTTTCTATCTTTCTCGTGCCATGCTTGAGCTCACCACCTCACCTGGCATCCTTGATCGTTCTGGGCCTTAACTCCTCCATGAGACTAATCCCGATCATCGTTGATGATTATAGTTGACTCCAAACGACTCCGCACATCCAAAAATAAAGAAATTATTTCCAGCCATAAGTTTTTTTACAACTTGGGCTACATTAGTTAAGACATGCATCATATAACCTTAGTACAATGACCCAAGTCATTCTAACTCAATCCATGATTCAAATCCTCAAATCCTCAAATTCTACATAAAACCAATCTAGATAAAGTGCGATATTTACAAAATCATTTAACCATTCCTCAAAATTTGGAATGGTTCATTACAACATTATTATAGACTTTCTCACAAGATCCTTCTTTCTTCACCTTATCGGAGATCAATGCATCCATCCATTGATCTCACGTTGATCCAGTGACTCATATTCTTGTGTTGCATGGTGGTGCACGCGCTCCCATTACTCCCTGTAGTAGTCATCAGGCAAGCAATTAGGCAAAGGCTTAGGTTAGCTCGATCGGGCGCGTGCAGGAATAGGTTGCAGTGGTACTACTGTAGTAAATAACCACCGCAAGATTAGCAGCCCGTTCATTTCAGCTGAAAAAAGTGGCTTATAACTGAAATTGCACAGTAGCTGACTGAATAAAATTACGCTATGCTTTGGTGGCTTATTTGGCGTAATTAAAATTAAAAAATTTAAAATAGAAAAAAACATGTTAGCCAATCACAAACAATGCAAATGAACACGAAAAAAGGGCCGGAAAAAAACTAAAAATCAAAACATATATAATCTATAAATAGTAAAAAATAAGTTAGAAGATAAAAGGTTAAAGCCGAGATCCAATCACGGGCTGGGGCTGCATCCAGATCTGACAGCCAGGTTCCGCGAGTGAATTAATCCAACTGCCTGCCTGATTTGACACCTCGTCCACGTTCGCGTGCATCTGCGTGGGATGTAGGTTTTCTGCTGGCGCCTGTGATTAAATGTGACGACACGTTCTCTTTTCTCTCTGATCGATCTCTAGCTCTATCGTAGCAGTTGGGCCCATCCGCCACAGATGAATCACGGCAGCAACTTGGGAGTTAAATATGAAGGCACGACATGAACAGGCAGAGCCAGCAGCCGGTGCAGCTGCAGCTAACCGCAGATCGATCGCGGCGGTGGATCACTGGATCAGACATATAAGAGCAAGTATTATAAGAGGCTGTAAGCTGGCTGTATGCTGAGGTGGAGGAGAGAGAGGAGGAAAGAGAAGAGAGGTGGGCTGTAAGCTTACAGCCAGCTGAAGCACAAGAACCAAGAAACTTTGTGAGAGGAAGGGGTATGTCATACAGCCTTCAGCTGGCTGTAACTATTATATGAGTAGGCTGAAAAGTGAGTTGTAAATATTCATACAGTCAGTTGAAGGCTGTATTATAAGACTTGCTTTAAAGAGGGCCCATGACTCCACCATGACCTGAAGGTCCTGAACTGACTCAGCAGTTGCAGGTTGCAGCCTGCCTGAAGACCCTGAAACCATGCACTTTGCTGGCTCTCGCAATATTGTGCCAGTACCATGATTGGTTGGCGTAATCTAATATCACTCAAGACATCTGAAGGAGGAGTATCTTTTAAATGGCCGGCCGGCTACTGTTGTGTGAGCTACGGCAGGCAGCCAGCCGCCGCGCGGGGTGGATCGCATGTTCGTCGTGCACCGCGTCACTTCGAGAATGTTTGCGCCGAAAAGGCGTACCTCGTGTCATTTTTATTTTTTGCTGCTGCTGCTGCTGTTACATGCGAACTGCAGAGCATTGGGGAAGGCTTCTTTTGGAGATCCGACTCAAAGGGCGCCCATAAAAAGCGTGCCTGATATCTCGAAGAATCTTTGCTTTTCTGGTTTCATTCAATAGGTGGAATCAAAGTAGCATTGGCGACTCGTACTGCCATATACTTTAGCCGAAAGAAAACGACTCGTGATTCATGCGCACCCCCTACTGGAAGGGTAATGGTAGGTAAGAGTAGTAAAATGGCACCTATAATGTAAATGGGAATACGTACAGCGGTGCACATACAAGCGTATCCTTGTGAGAGCTGTCTAATTGGGACGAGCCAATTATACCAACTTAAAGTATAGTACTATTGATTTGACCTAGGTATAGAACGAACTAAAGATAAATAGAACGTGTTGTGCTTAGGCTGGCACCTCGGTATGGTGGGCCAGCTTGGCATGGCACAAGCAATACTATGCTCTCCTGAGCCCGGGCACGACACAACACATTAGACCCTTTTTTCTTCTTCTCCTCTACCTGGCCTCCCTCGTCTTCCCCTCAATTTCAGCCCTCCTCTAGGCGCAACCATTGCAACTCCCGTGGTCGCCGTTGCCTTCGCTCAAACTCATCCCCTTGTCTCTCTCCTCTCCTTCTGCTCCGCCTGCTTCCACTTCTTCTCCACCTCAGCTCTCTATGCCCCTACTCCTCCAGCCATGCCACCTCTAGAGTGGAATGGGAGCATGTAGGGCCCATCCCGCTAGATCTCGCCATCGCGCGAGAAGGACTGATCTCCACCCCTGTGACCTCCTCGTGCTCTCCATCTTGCCAAGGTGGAGACGAAGCCTACGAGGACTTAGGGAGGGGAGGGTTGGGCAACGGTGACTGCGAGGTCGAGGGTAGAGTGGACAAGGTGGCGCTAGAGAGAGAAAGCGAAGACGAAGCTGACAGGGAGGAAGGGGTTCTCATCGCCATCGGGGGAGGGGCATGGGGAGGGTTGGGCGACGGTGAGGCCAAGGTGACAAGGCCATGCCGTCACAAGGGGAAGGTGGAGGAGGGAGGAAATTAAAAATGGGCTAGACAGGTCAATCGTGGGCTATCAGTCTTAATGTACTTGAGCTGAAACGGCATGGCCTGTGGCCTCCTCTTCTCAAATGCACTACTACTACGAAGTAAATGTTGCGCCTTGGTAATTCAAGAGATTGTCCTGTCGTAAAACTTTGAAAGCATATACCGTTATAGTTGTAGTACCAAGTACCTCTAAAAGAAGATCGCTGCTGCTTTTCTGAATTCTGAAAGAAAGATTGTAAGCTTTGTACTGTAAAGTTACCGAAGTTGGAGAAAAAGAAGGGGACAGCAGCAAGCGGATCAGCGTGCGACGCATATTATCCTTCAATGCAGATGCTTTAGGCAGGCTTCTGACACAAGAAGAATCCGTTTTGGGCGTCACGACTCCACAGCTCATGAGCCCTGACCCAGTGCCAAAAAAAGATTGATTAAGTTGCGTGCTTTTAGCATTAGCAATGATAAGGAAATGATGCTAATTAACTATACTATTAAGATTGAAAATTTAGACTGTGTAGGCTATCCGGCCCAAATAGATCGGCCCATGTGCTTGTCCGATTGAGCCTTTGGGATTATAAGCTGGGCCAGTGATATTCGGAAAGAGAAGCCTTGTTAGAAGAGAAGCCCAGTAAACGTGAGTTAGGTCCACCGTTTGTCCCATGTTATCTGTGAAAGTAGGTCCAACTGTGAGTCTGTGACGGGCCATAGCTCGCAATTGCGTTTAGCCCATCTGGGGAAACTGGAACTTTGTACTAGTATCATTATACAGCAAAACTGAAAGATTTCGTGATCACTAACGCCACGAAAGCGGTATTTGCGTCACCGTTCTTTTAACTTATAATATATAGTTTTTCATAAACAAATAAACATGATAGTTATTTTGACATCGTTTCAAAACAACTTTCGGTTCATTCGCACGAACGCTCACACTAGAACTAAAAGTTATAAATCACAACCATAAGTCACAAATCGCAGAAAAAAACACATCAGATCATCTTCAGTGGCTCCTCGGCGGCGTAGCCATCCTTGCGCGCGAGCATCCACCACGCCGAGTCGTCATGGACAACCTGAGGATTCGGCTTCAGCGGCGCGCAGACCGTCGCGCGCACCATGGCGTCCACAAAGTCGTGGAGCTCGCACGGGACGGTGATCACACGTCCCCCTGCTGGACGCCGCACGCCTTCTCGGCCGCTGCCATCAGCGGCCCGTAGTGCGGGCTGCTGAGGTGCGACGCCGGCATCACGACGTCGACCTCGTGGGTGCTACTGGCTGCGCCCCTGACACTCGGCATAGTAATAAATATATGTGGTTTGTATGATGGTACATAGGACTTGAAGCGATCAGTACTCGTAGTGCTGGTAAAGATACAACGATAAGGTTCAACTAACAGAAAGAATTTCCACTTAGAAAAAAGCAAAGAAAGAATTTCCTGTTCAATCAGTGCAAGTCCAGCTACTTGATGTAGCTCCCTCAGTTCCAACCTTGGAGAGCTGGATCGGAGAGTCTAGTTCCGAGTTCCGATCCTTTCATTACAAGAAGAGAAACTTAAATTATTATCCTTTCTTTCTAACAACCAAAGCAAACCAATATCGTTATCATATTCATCGCCACCACTACACCTAACTGTATACTAAGACTGGAACGAACTTGTCGGTGATATTCCCTGCAGGTTATTGCCGGCGTGGTCTCACCAGATGAGCTAAAAATTGCATGATCTTCACTACTTCTGAATGTATTTCAACGGGAATGGACCAAACATTTCCTTGGTTTCCTTTCTCCAAGGTGTTCAGACTTCATCATACAAGGACATGTGCCATCCTCGCAACTACACGATCACATTTTTGGACTAAAAATGAACCAGCCAAGTTGGACTGGATCCGACCAAAAAGGATTGAAGTTGAATGCTACAACCGTGAAATGCTCGGTTAATTTGAGTAACTTTTACCATGTACGGCTTGTTGGCCAGTCGCGGAGCCTCAGAAGGTGCACGGGGTACATCTGTACCCTCAAAAATTTTGTTAGAAAAACTACTATATACATCATTCAATGTATATGTCACAAACTCCTTTATCAGTTGTAGCCCACAGCACATCATTCTAATATGCCAAAAATGCAATAATTCCTAAATAGGCCCACAGCCACAGCCATCACCAATCGTCACCTCTAGGTAGCAGCATCGATTCAAAAATTCCCCTATCCCCATCTTTTGCCCTAGCAACCGACGAGTCACGAGACCTAGGCATAGCACACCAATACAGCATTAGTGGGCAATGGCACGACGGGAGGTGGGGAGTGCAGCGAGAACATGATGCCATAGTGGGGTGCAGGGTCTGGGCGGGCAGCGATGACGCAGCGTGCGTCGTGGCAGTGTGCGGGTGCGGTGTTGTTTGGTGACCGACGTCTCTGTCCCCGACGACTTGGCATGGCGATTGGGTTTTGGGAGCACAACAGCTGGAGGGTAGGAGTCTCTATTGTAAGGTTTGAAAATGCCGAATCACTAATCTTGTTCAACTTCTTTGTTTGTTTGATCTAGTTTATTTACAATTTCTATTTGTACATGTAGATTTGTAGAGCACTAAAATATGAAGAATAAAGAACTAGTCTCTTTATGGAGTGCTCAAGCTCCAAAGGCATAAAAAATATCTTTTTCTTTAACTCCGTGCTCAAATAGAGAAAGCAAGAGAGAGTATTTTCCCTTCAATTTTTGAAGCTGAAGCAAACATTGATAAGATAGACAACGCATCAAACAAACATTGACAGTGGGATAGGAGTAGGAATTACAGATGCTATCACTAGTGAGGAGCTAGAGAAGACAATTTATGATGTTGATCTTCGTCCACATGATCCAGAAAAGAGAATCTCCATCACTTATTATTCTGAAATGAGTAAGATGCAGTGAGAATAGGATATATTGCAAAAGGACCATATCAATCAAGGATACATGATTTTTCACAAAGACGAATTGGAGGTATGTGTCGCTTCCATGATGTTTGGTTTGACAAGTATGATTAGCTCGAGTATGTGTGAAAATTGATATTGCTTTATTTGTTATTTATTCAAGAATAAAATTAATTATATTAGGGGTGATGCTTTTGTGAATCGGAGGTTTAGGCATTGGAATAAATCTGGTGGATTAGATAAACATTCTGGTTGTAGTATATCATTCAAAATTATATTAGGACAGATATGTCTTATGTTCGCACGTCTATTCAAAATCCGCTCAGCCGCTGTCGTTGGCTAACAGAAATCTCCAGCGGAGGGCGTGATTGAATAGCACAAGCGCGCAACCACGGATGGTTAGAGCCTTCTAAAAAAGACGCGGCTCGGTCGGTGGCCCGAGTTGGTGGGCTGGGAGAGGTCCTTGCTTTCGTTGGTGGGCCAGAGACAAGAGGAGCCGTTAGATCGCAGCGGACGGTGGATTGTGCGGGCGACCGCACGCTGTGCCTTTGCTTCATCAAGCCATAGGAGAGGATCCGCGTCCAGGTTCTCCCGGCCTCCGCCTCCCACTCCATTGCTCTTCTTCCCCACTACCCCGTCCTCTCCCCACCCGGTGTTCTCCGGCGGCGGAGAATCCCACCAGCCACCGTCGTCGTACGCCCGGATTGAACCGGACCGGTCGCTGATCAGCGCTTTTCCTCTCCCGATGTCCGGCTGCGACGTAGATGTGGTACTGGTGCTGGGCTAGCGTGTAGTGGAGATCCATCCGGGCTTGGATTGCTTTGTTCTTTGGTTGGTAAGGAACGCTGGCTTTCTTGGGTGGATTTGATTGTTCTAAGAGTTAGTTTTGTTCTGGGGGATTTTTTTCGTTGTTGTGGCGGTGAGCATTGAGCAAGCAAATCCAAATGTTTCTCTCTTCATTCAGATAGTCGCGGATTTGTATACGCGCAAGATCGTTCTTGATCGATCTCAGTTGACCCCATAGGACTTGGTACGCAAGGTGCGGGTGTTGTGGATTAAGGTTATTAATTATGGATTTGCGAAATATTTTTGACAAATTTGCATATACCCCACCAAATCAGCTTCTGATAATTGACAATTAGAAAGCTTAGGGTAATGGCTCAAGTGCTCAACACAGGAATACGATTGTTAGAAGTTGATATGATGTCTGGCGTAGTAGCATGCATAGTTAAACATGGACTAGGAGTACAATTGTTAGAGGTTCCACAGGGTTTTCTAGTGCATAGTTAAACATGATGTACATAGATAATTTAGTAGAGGTAGGAAATCACCATTACAGATATTCTAGTAGTTGTGGAAATTTTATTTGCTGGAGAAGTGTTTTGGCGGTCGGTACTATAACCTCTCAAGGAACTCGTTCTTTTGTGGCTATCCTTCTTGGTTGTCTGTGCGAATGAAGCTTGCATATGCTTATTTGCCCTTAACAGTTGCTTACTTTTGGTCAACGACAAGCAACGCATATGCACCAGCCATATGTATCTTAAAACTGTTCTGTTTTCCTTTTTGCAGATTATTTGATCATACCAACCTTATTACATGATATTGGTGCCATGATGCCTCATACACCTCTGAACTTGTATCAAATTCCTTACCCGTACTGATGTTTTTAAGTCCTGTTTAAAAGACAGAGATGGAAGGAACTGAGCTAGAAAATCAAACTTCCAGAAATTCATCCCAGAAATCCAGCCGTCGTTCTGGTAGTCGGCGTTCTCAAAAGTCAGCTGGACAACAATCTTCCCCCACTGTATTTCCAGAGAAAAGAGGCAAATCAAAGTCTTTGAGGCAGAAGCATGCTGTTGTTGACAATAAAGATGCCAAAAAAGCAAAAAACCTTGAGCAAAAAAATGATCCGGTGGATGAGAGGTCTAATTTTCTAGGTTATGAAATTTATGCTGGAAAACTGGGTTTTGACAAGGAAGATAGAAGTATAGGAGTGGATGATCAATTGTCAGCAAACGGAAAAGCTGATACAACTGATGCAAGACTCACAAGTAAAGCCCTAATATGGGGTTCGTCTGTACTCAACCTTGAGGACATCATCTCTGTAAGTTTTAGATATTAAGATGCACTTCTATTGTTATTTTGGCCCAGTTAAACAATCCAGTAATTTTTTGTGCTTTGCTTATATTTTGGCAGGTATCTTATAATTCTGGCGTCCAATATTTTACTGTGCATGCATATCCTGCTAAGAAGTCTTTATTTGGAAAGACATATAGAGTTCAGAAGGACTTCCGATTTATAGCTCCTACCCAAGATGAAGCCATCTTGTGGGTAACATGCTTTGCCGAACATCACATATATATTAATGTACTGCCTCATCCTGCTACATCCAATATCAAGCATGACCCAGATGCCCCCATCAATGGGGCTTTATTTGACCACCCACCGATCAAATGTAAAACTCCACCGAGAATACTTGTTATATTAAACCCTCGATCTGGACATGGTAGATCAAGTAAAGTTTTCCATGACAAAGCAGAACCTATATTTAAGGTACTTTATGACGTTTTGATCATGCAAACTTCTACTTTCTGCACTGCTCTAAACAACAATTAGTTTAAATAAATGTATGTATCTGTTTGGTGATAAGCTTGCTTCTTGAAGCTTCCTTTTGACCATTTGGTTTTCAGTTTCGTGAAGGACTCACAAAGAGGATAGTAGTACTCCCTCTGTTCTTTTTTAAATGATGTTATTGACTGTTCATGGTGTCCAAGATGTAACTGTGACCATTGGTGCTCCCTAAACTTACTAAACAAAGGAAGTGGGTTAGTGTGCATACAGAGATAAGTTTAGGGAGCTGTGAAAATAATTTTCAAGTTGAGGGAGCTAGGTGAAACAATCCTACAAGTTTAAGGAGTGACCGTGTGGTTTACTGTACTTTTTAATTTTTGATAACTTTATATTAGTGTAAATTAATAATATTATAATATTATCAGAGTATTTTTAACGACAATTCTAGTGATATAGTTTACGTGTGGGCACTCTAGATGGTTCTAAGAGTATTTTAGAAAGTTTTGACCACATGTATTCTAAAATGTTTAGTTTCTTGTTAATGATTTTTTTAGTTCTAACCTGAAATGTGAAGACCTCATGAAGAGGATAATGGTATTTCTGTTTCTTGTTAATGATTTGAAATTCCAACCTGAAAATACTGAGCTTAGAAAAATAGTGATTCATGGTTAGAGTGGCAATTCTTTGGATGTTTTTTCCTTGTTACCCAATATCTGTTTAGGCAGGTGGGAAATCATACCTTCTATTCTTGTGTCAGTGAATATATACAAGAATGCCTATTCTACAGAATTGTTCATCTCTTGAGCCTCTGTATGATGGTGCGGTAGGAAAGGATGGAAATAATGAATGCTGCAATGGAACTGGACTAAAAAACTGGATTAAATTCATTAACAAAAGGTTAAGCAAGATTATTTAAACCCTCTCCCCTGGCAGCACAGTGGCAATTTACTGTTCTAAATTAAAAAGACAAAGTAGCAGCTAACTGTAATTGCCACTGTGGCCTGTGGCATCGTTTTGAAAAAATAAATCCCGCAAATTGGCCATCTAGTTCTCTTGAAGATGATTTAGGATATAATTGCATAAGCTGAGTTGCTAAGCTCCTATCATTTTGGAGATTGACAAACGAATTAGACAATTTTGTTTTGTCATGCATGTTTCATATTTGGTGCTCTGCTTTTGATTTACTATCCTGATTTAATTTTGTATATTTTTTACAATTAGCTGCGTAAATTTGTATATGTTTACTTCCAGGTACTAATTTGCTATTATCTGGTGTAGCTTGCAGGTTTTCACATGGAAGTAGTTAAAACTACTCATGCTGGTCACGCAAAATATCTTGCGTCTACATTTGATTTTAGCACATTCCCTGATGGTATAAACTGTACACATGTAACTGAGTAGTTTATCTAGGCCTTATACAGCGGCAACCATTTCAACTGGTCTATTGATACCTTGAAAATGTTTTGTAGGAATTGTGTGTGTTGGTGGTGACGGAATTGTAAATGAGGTTCGTCCTTGATGTTCATATTATAGTTTGATAGGAATAAGTAATTTATATGCTAGCTCAACATTTATATTTGTGCAGGTATTCAACGGTCTTCTCAGTAGAAGCAATAGAGCAGAAGCTGTATCAATTCCAGTTGGAATAATACCTGCAGGATCTGACAACTCACTTGTTTGGACTGTATTGGGAGTTAAAGATCCTATTTCTGCTTCATTATTAATTGTTAAGGTACGGCTATCACTATCATTTAGAAAAGGATTTTATCATGACTTACTCTTACAGGAAGAGAAGAATCTCAACATTATTCTTATACTCTCACTTCAACTTTGTTTGAAATTAGGTTATCACTTAAAACTTTTCTTATGAGGACTATCCCTTGGTAACAGGGTGGCTTTACAACTCTAGACGTCTTGGCTGTTGAGTGGATCCAATCTGGGCTAATACACTTTGGCACAACTGTTTTCATACTATGGTTTTGTTAGTGATGGTATCTTCATATATGAGCTATTATATTTACTTTATTCCAATGTTTTTAATTCTGCTTATTCGGATGTGGACTGTGTGACATCTATATCGTAAGGCCACACAAAGTCACATATGGATCAAATTCCACAAAAACTTCTGTCTTACATAAGTATTTCTGGTAGGTCATTTTGGTCATACATATTTAAATTTCGAGGATTTCATCAGTTGTATTGGAGTAATGGAAATTTTTAGCCGATAAACAATATCTTAAAGATATGATAATTGTTAAAATATCTTGTACTTTGCCCAAATAGGCCACCTTTGGTTACTGATCCTTATTCATACTAAACACTTAAATCTGATTACATGTCCACCTACACCAGAGCTAATGGTCTGGTGGGTATATTTGCATGCAAATTGGCAAACAAATTATACTTGCTAAGACTGATTTTAATTTGCTTTCTTTACCTTTGAATGTGATATGAATTACTCTGAACAAATGGTTCAGCTTTGTTCCTTATGAGTATTCTTAATGCTTTTCAAGATCTGCATGTATTCTTAATGACTGTAAATTTAATGTGTTTATGTGGGGTGAATGCACATATGGAAGTGTAGCTTATTTGTCTACTTTCCAATATTTTCAGCAGTGCAATGTTGTGTAACACTGAAAAAATTACTAAGCTGAAAAACTTCTGTTACTTTGCTGCAGTCCTGGAGCTTTCTGAGAAATATCAGAAGAAATTCGGCCCTCTTCGATATTTTGTGGCTGGAATACTGAAATTTTTGTGCTTACCTAGCTATTTCTATGAGTTGGAATATCTTCCTTTGTCAAAGGAGATGGCTGGGCATGGAAAAGGTACAGAACAAGACAAGGCTGAATTGTCTGATGTCTATACAGATGTAATGCGCTGCAGATCAAAAAGAGAAGGAATTCCACGAGCTTCCAGTTTATCAAGTATTGACTCTATTATGACTCCAAGTCGGATGTCACTAGGGGACTTCGATACATCGGGTAGTACAGCGGCAAGCACTGAACCGTCGGAGTATGTTCGTGGTCTTGATCCAAAAGCAAAACGCCTGTCTCTGGGCAGAAGCAACATTGTTTCAGAACCAGAAGAAGTCCTACACCCTCAACCACATCACGCATCATACTGGCCGAGAACAAGGTCCAAAACAAGAACAGAGAGAAATTCAGTTGGTGTCGCTGCTACTAATGATACACGGTTATCTTGGGCTGCCCCATCAATGCATGACAAGGAGGACATTTCCTCGACGATATCAGATCCAGGACCTATTTGGGACTCTGAACCAAAGTGGGACACTGGGCCAACATGGGATACAGAGCCAACATGGGAGCCTGACCACCCCATTGAGCTTCCTGGACCAATGGAAGACATAGAAATCAGAGCATCAATGGAACCTGTGCCAAATTTGGATGAGAAATGGGTAGTCAGGAAAGGGCACTTTCTTGGTGTCCTAGTATGCAATCACTCATGCAAGACGGTGCAAAGTTTGAGTTCACAGGTTGTTGCACCAAAAGCCAACCATGATGACAACAGTTTGGACTTACTTTAGTTGGCGGAAAGGGGAGATGGAAGTTGTTAAGATTTTTCATACTTCTGCAATTCGGTCGGCATCTTTCTTTACCATATGTGGAATATGTAAAGGTAGCAAGCAACTTCTTTCTTTGCTCAAATATTCTCTTTTTGTCCTCTTCTATTGTGCTTTTTAAAGAGCTTTCGTTTTTACTACTGGCAGCAAACCTATTTTCTAAAGAGCTATTCCCTTGTGGTCATCTACTATTTAGGGGTTCTGAAACAATTTTAAACTTGTTCATGTTCGAATGCATTCATAAAAGGCATGCCTTCCACTATTTATATGTTTGCCTTTCTTGGGTGATAAAAATGGTCATATGTGCACTTGTATCAACATGTCTCAATTGAAACAATCCTGATTTGGTGGTTCCTGATTTCCGTAGCATTGTGGTCATCATTTGTCATAATCAACAGCATGGTTGGATGTTGGTACCTATAAGTAGGTTCTGATCATCACCTGCTGTTGAGTGTGTCCTATGCATTTGCACCAGCTCTTGTCATGGACCACTAACAGTCCCCTTAAAGTAAGACAATAGTTTATTGAGTTAGGCTCTTGTCCATTTTTCGCACAACAGTAGCTCCTTTCTAATAATAACAATGAGTCTGGTCTTATCTGCTCATCTGACATCTACACAGGTGAAATCAGTCAAGCTAAAACCTGGTGCAAACACCCACAATGGCTGTGGAATAGATGGCGAGCTTTGCCGCGTCAAGGGACAGGTACTCTGCTCCCTGCTACCAGAGCAATGCAGGCTTATTGGCCGGCAATACAGACAATCTGTTCAAGCGCCGTAAATCTGCTGAACTTACGAGTTTCTGAGGCGCTGTATGCTCTGTTTCCACTTCTAAGTTCTAACAACTGATTTTTGAGTTGTCTATATACCGTTAGTTCGTTACTTGCTAATGCGGGATGTGAGTGGGTTCAGAACGTGCACACCTCGAGAGTTGGAGTTTGGACAAACAATGTTGTTGAGGTTTCTGTATATGAGTGATTATACAGGATGATACCTTGATTCTTTTTAGGCCTGTTCGCTTTGTCTTCTAAAAGTCATTTTTCTACAGTAAATAGTTTTTATATAGTATTTAGCTTTCAAATGAGTGTTTTTTTAAGGTGTGGTTTACTGGTTGATTATAGTACACACTATATTAACTTCATTTACATTGCTTAAAATCGCACACGACTGTCTCTCTCTATAAGTTTTTCTATAAACTGTTACTATTTGTAAGCTAAAGCTAAGAGCCATCAGTAAAAGTCAATATGAGCGCCTGCTTATTAATATTACCTTTTCTAATTTTTGCTAAAGAGTAACTCTCTTTTAACAGTTTTTCCTTTCCAAGCTGGAAAGTTTGGTTGCTTACTGCCCATGATGGCTAGAATTGGTCACCCTTGTGTCTGCTCATAAGCTGCAACTAGGGGCAATCTCATTATTCCGCCGCAACACTTGCAAACGTGTTCAGATTCAGGTTCTCAACCGTATGAGGTTCAGGTTTTAGACCTGGCACACCATCTGTCACTCTAATTAGCCTTGAACATGAATTGAGCAGCGAGCAACTTAGACTGGGGAAAACTAAAGTTGTACAGACGCATGAATAAGAAACCAAGAAGGATACACGAATGGGAAAGCAAAGAAAAAAAAACAACGAACTTACGTGTGAAATTGTGATGGTTTTCAGTTTCTGCCTGTCTATTCTTCTCAGAGGCTGGGCGGACACCAAAATTACAAGTCATGGGGTTTGAGATATGCTTCTCTAATACGCAACGCCTTCTTGATTAGAAAAAGATCGCACCACAGTTGGAGGTCCAACTCAAAACGATGGGTTTAGAGTGGATACCGCAAGCAATCTGGTAGGGCCAGCTAACCAACTACGATAAATTTATAAAATTCTGATGATTAGTGCGACTTAGTGCAAACTGCAAAGAGCTATGCTGCTTTGCAGAATAACTGGCCTACCTGCTTACCAAAGGTGCGCTCTTCGATTGGTTGGACTAACTTGCCTTTGAAGCAACTAAGAAAAGGTCGCGCTACTACTATAGTCATGTTGTTAGGCAAGTTAAATACGTGATTTTGCCATGTAAAATTTGAGGATCTCGTGTTAGACAACTAACAAGAGTTTTCTCCAGAAAACCCAACTTGCGTTGCCAGAAACCAAACTAGCCACATCTAAAACGACAATTTGCCAGCGCCAAGCGATAGGTGTCAGTGCCTCATACGTGCTTCGTATCTTCAACAAACACCATGGCCATGGGTGCAACCTGCAACTACCCCATAAAGGCATGTAGATGGGTTTTCAACTTTTCATCCTTAAATTGCATTCGGATCGGATCGTTTAAATGAGCCATGTGAAAGAAGGCGATAGGCTGAGGTGCACAGTGCCATACAAACGAAACAAGAAGGGGGAAAAAATCCGAATTCCCTCCTATCCGTCTCGATCCCCGACAGTTGATTTCTGCCAGGACCACCGGAATTAAGAATCGAAGACCATATTGCATCCAGCCATGTACGCATTGTAAAACGGTTCGAAGTGTATTCTATTTGGACTTGAAGTTTTTGGCTGTTTGTGAGAGAGGATACGAATTAAAAATAACTCGTGTATATTTTATTCAATATAAATAAAGTCGTTACAGTGTGTATTTAAAAATACTTTTATTTTAAAATTAGTTACTTAAAATATGAAACCAGTTTTTAAAAACTGAAAAAAATAGGTCTGAAAACCCATGAGCTCTAGTGCAGAGGGGCAGCAGCTGCCGCGCGAAGATTAAAAGCGTGCCTGCGTGACGCAAAAGAAGAAGTGGCCACGCGGCCGCGGGGCGCGAAGCTTTTGATCTCTCCGTCCGTCCCCACGACCCCGACGCGCGCACCAGCCACGAGTGCCGCGCGACGCGGACCCGCCCCTGCCCCGCGCCACTCGCGCGCCGCCATGTGGCCGCCGCTGCGCGGTCAGCCTCGTCGACGTCCCCCGTGGGCCCGCCGCCGCGCGCGCCCCCTCCTCCCCTTCCTCTTCCTCATGGTCCCGATCCCGGTATTAACTATTCCTTCTAGCTAGCTACCTTGCGCACCTCTCCTCCTCCTCGCCGTTATTAATCGTGGTGTGACCTCGGACAGCTACTGACGTGCCCGTGCCGAGCAGCTTGCCACCGCGTGTGCGCGCGATGCCGATGCGCGCGGCACGCAGGCTGGATCTCCTCTCCCGGCACGGAAACTTGTGGCCGCGCGCGCGGTAGCTAGGAGCTAAGAGTTTCTTGACGGGACGAACTACCACTGTTGCTGCACAGCTATGGCGGAATCATTAATGGTTAATCGTCGTCGTGGTCTGGTCTAAGTGGGGTTATCAAGTTGTCCTCGCCGATCAGCAGCCCGCAAATAAAAGGTAGTTTACTCGCATTGGGTCACCACTTCGAACTTACCTGATCTGCTGGAACACGTACGGATCAACAACAAATCACTTTTCTCCGGGATCCACCGAGACAAGCTCTGCTCCCCGCACCAATCCGAGTCGATCGAAGTGCTTATCATCTGACCGTATCCGTCTTTAATTACGCTGTCGTTGCTAGTTGGGGGTAAACAAGCTAAGTAAACTCCCATGGCGACACCGCGACGCACGGCGCGCGCCAATCTCGTGGACGCACGAACACGAGCTAGAAGGCGGCGGCTGCGAGTGCACGCACCGATCGATCGCGCCGCGAAACGGGACAAACGCGGCGCGCCACCTCAACGACCCTTGCGGGGGAAGCCCCCGTACACTTGGCGCCGTGACGGCGACGCATGCCGCCCGGTCGATCCGTCCCATTGGTCCACCTGTCCCAATTGCGCCCGTCTCCGTCGCCCCCGGCACACCAAGGCGCACACCTTTCCGCCACCTATTGGCCGCTGGCCCCCAGCTGGTATATGCACGCATGATACAGTGCTGCACCTTAATTCTTCTACGCGCTCCTGGTCCTGCATGACTCGTGCAGGAGATCGATGATGGAGATTGGAGAGAGAGGGAGAGAGAGAGGAATAGAAGAAACGAAATTACCACTGAGCTAGTAGGCCACACGGAAAGAAGCGAGAGGAGAAGACAATCTTGCACTCGTGTTCGTCAGCGGCGCCACGTGTCGGGTGGCGATCTCGAGACGGCGGGATAACCATTGGGCGCCGGGGGGCACAGCTTTTGGCGCGGCCGGATGCCGGACACCTGGCGAGAAACAAAAGCGGCTTTGCTCGGGGGTCACGGTGCGTGGGGCCCGCTGTTTCTTTATCCGCAATCGCAAAGACCACATGTTCGCATCTCCGGACGTGGACACGTAGCGCCGCGCGCTCGGTATAAAAGAGGCCGCCCGGGCGAGGAGCCTGGAGAGGTCGGAACGAATTGAATAGCTACTAGCTAGCTGGCTACAGGATCGATCGATCGGCATGGACCGTGGCGATCACCACCAGCGCCAGTTCTTCATGCCTCCGCCGGTGCAGCAGCAGTTGTGCATGCCGATGATGGACGAGCAGTTCTTGGGCGGTGGTGTAGACGGCGGCGCGGCGCCGGGGAGGGGCGCGGCCGGGGAGAGGAAGCGGCGGTTCACGGATGAGCAGATACGGTCGCTGGAGTCCATGTTCCATACGCACCACGCCAAGCTGGAGCCGCGGGAGAAGGCGGAGCTGGCGCGCGAGCTGGGCCTGCAGCCGCGGCAGGTGGCCATCTGGTTCCAGAACAAGCGCGCGCGGTGGCGCTCCAAGCAGCTCGAGCACGACTACTCCGCCCTCCGCGCCAAGTACGACGCCCTCCATGCCTCCGTCGAGTCCCTCAAGCAAGAAAAGCTCAACCTCACTGCACAGGTAATCAAGCAAACCAAATCTCACGTAGCTGCGTACTATTTCGAGCCGCTACACACAGTTTTTCCCCTATAATTAATCCAGTACGCTGCTAACTTTTTTTGATACGTGCGGTGGTTTATATATGCAGTTGCACGAGCTAAGCGAGAGGCTGAGGGGGCGGGAGGAGCCGGGCGGCAACGGTGTCTCGACGGCGTCGGCAAGCAGCAGTAGCTGCAACGGCGGCGGCGAGGAGATCGACGACGACAAGAGGAACGTCATCGGCTGCGTCGACATCGAGCCACCGGAGAGCTGCGTGCTCGGCGGGACGGCGTGCGCCACCCCGGTGGACTTCTCGGTGGAGTCCGAGTGTGACGACCAGCTCGACTACGACGGGGGCTTCCCGGAGTCCTTCTGTGCCACGCCGGAGCTCTGGGAGTCGTGGCCGCTTGTCGAGTGGAATGCGGTGGCTTGAACGGAGTGGTATACGTACATTTGTGTGTAACGTACGCGCATGCTGTGCTCGATCTCTCGTCCTGGAGGCAAAGAAAGGGGCTGTGCCAATGACGCGTGGGGCCGGGTTCTAGATGGTGATGCAAAGGGTTGAACTTTGAAGTGATGAAACCTTGGAGGCAACTAGCCAATGGGCCTTGTGTTTTGGATGCTGCTAGAAATGGAGTTAACTAGAGCTCATTGGTAGAATTGCATCAGCAGCTCCCTGTTTGTTGCCACTTTGAACTCAAATTAGGATAATCCATCGGAAGCATGTTCGGTTGATAATAAAGTATCGAGTCTGTATATGCTAATCGCAGGAGTCAACCTTAGGATTTTGTAGGATTCTCCAAACTTTGATCATGGTTAATTATAGTTTAATGGAGTTTGAATATTCCAATTGTGATTGGTGTACAATAAATTTATTACCATGGGGTCAACAAAATATTGCCTCCTCCTAATCAACCTTATTTCTAGTTCTCTCCTCCCTCTCCTCGTCTCTAGCCTTCTCTCAACCTAAATTACCAGGTACTCCCAAGTCGCCTTGCACGTTTGTCGCCACCATGGAGGGAGAAATGAGTAGCACAAACATATCTTTCTTCACGTCTAGGTAGTTCGGCTAGGAATCCGACAGCTAAGACAAGTATGGCCAAGAAGTTTTGAGTCTCTCTCCTAGGTCACAAGCACATCGATTTCTCACTTGATCACTCCCTTGAATATTGGTTCCCAGTTGAATATAGCGTATTATTGCTCGCCTTTTTATGTCGTTCATAAACCGGCTAAAAAAATTAAGAACGCAATAAAGTCCTAATAACCCGCTTGACATGTCAATATATGTACCAGCATGTGCTCAATATGTATTTACCAAGTCCCGTTCAGAACGTCCGAATTTTACAGAATTTTTGTAAAAATTACATTGCTTTTTTTTTAATTTCCGTTAAATTCCTTGGCTCCATCTAAGCAAACCCTAAGGAGGTGTCGAGAAATTTAGGTGCCACTTGGTTGGACTAAAAAAAGCGGTTTATGGTTGAAATTTTACTGTAGCTGATTAAAATTACACTGTAGCTGATAGTAGCTTATTTGGCTTAACTAAATTTAAAAAAATTAAAAATAGAAAAAATAAGTTAACCCATCATGGACAATGTAAATATATACGGGAAAAAGAATCGGTAAAAAGCTAAAAAAACTAAAAAATCTGAAAAAAACAAAATTTATAAATGATAAAATAATAAGTCAAAAACTAAAAATTCAAGCTGAAATGAGCCGTAGCGAACGTAGGACGCGCCATCCTTGAAATCTGTAGCTTCCATGGTTAATACAATTTCGTCCCGAACCGAATCCCTATTAATTCAACATACGAACCCTTTTCTGTACATCCAACATAGAGTAG